>CM041777.1:142905786-143278571 GCA_023374045.1 Limonium bicolor
TTACTCTTCTTCCTCAATTTATCTGGCTCTTCACTTACTTCGCACACCACCCTATCCCCGTCAGCCTCCACTTCCAGTTCCACCCAGATGTCCACCACCCTCATCACTCCACCACCACCTCAACCACAACCACCGCCTTCTCCTTCTCCACTCATACCAACTTCACTAGAAACCGTCGCCTCCCTTTCTCCACTCCTTCCACAACCACTTCATTCAACTCCAAACCCTGGCCAATTCTCCCTTCTTTCCTCCCATGGTCCCTCGACAGTCTCGGCGTTCCTCGCCCTTCGTCATGCGAGGCGTACTTTGGAAATGGATTCACCCGCACAGTTGATCTTTTGACCCGATCGCCCCGGAATTCTGACAGTGGGGGTTGGTTCCGGTGTCATCACAGTGAGACTCTCCGGAGCTCGATTTGTGAAGGTGGGTGGGTGAGGATGGACCCGGCTAGAATTAAGATGTCTAAAGGAGGTGAGAAGATCGAGGAAGTGATCGGTAGAGGGGATGAAGATGAGTTGCCGAATTATGAAGCGGGTGCGTTCCGGGTGTCGGTGGTGGTGACGGACGGAAGATGAAGGTAAAGAGAAGCTTGTGACGAAGAAACGCTGGATGAGCTTGTCCCTGAAGGTGGGGTTCTCAAGCACACCATGCGTGAGCTTTTTGAGTCGGTGGAAGTGGTTGGCGAGCCGGAATTCCGTTGCTCGGAGGTTGGTTGTGTGTTATGTTTAGGGTTTTTATACAAACTACCTTACTATATAGCTTTGTCGAGAATTCATTCATTGTGCTAGTTTTCTGTGGATTGTGAAATTCGCCTTCTTTTTTTTATTGAAGCTGTATCTTAATCTAATCTCTCAGGTTGTTTTTCTGTTGTTCAAATCTATTGATATGTTTCCTTCTTGGTTTTCCCGTCGGTCGGTTGAGACATTATTGTATATAATAACACCCAACTTGCTAGATCTGATTCAATACTCATTCTTGGAATGAAATTAGTCAATAAATTACGCAATAAGAAACATCTTTATGCTGTTTTTTTCTACCAATTTCTGCGCTGGCTTCTCGTTAAATTCCGTATCTGTTCCAACCTTGAACTTTATTTTGGCCGCAGTGGATTGAAGAGCCAACGCTTCTACTGACGCGATTCGAATATGCAAATGTCTTCCACACTTATACTGATTGGTACAACGCTTATGTTAGTGCTCGGGTAACTGGACTGCCAAGGCGTCCCCATGTAATCTTCTTAGATGGTCACAGCCAGGTTTGTGCTGCTTTGATTCACTTTTTGGTTACCAAATGCACAAGTTTTATATTTGGCAGCTGATTAAAATACTAGGGCTGGTATTTGATTGCATTGAATTCATAGCGTTGCTTGGATCTCTTCCTACTACTGTTTTAAGCTAATAATTTTCATTGTGCCAATTTATACTCTTCTGCAGACACAGTTGGAGGAAACATGGAAAGCCCTGTTTTCATCTCTCAGATTTGCCAAAAACTTCACGGGTCCTGTCTGCTTTCGCCACGCCATCTTTGTTCCACTAGGATATGAGACAGCCCTCTTCAAGGGTCTGACTGAAGAGATACCCTGCCAAGGGACATCAGCCCGTTCCTTGTGGGCTAAACCTGACGACACTAGAACCGCAAGATTATCTGAATTTGGAGAAATGATCAAGGCAGCATTCAATTTCCCTGTCCTCGAAAAGCAACGGAGCCACCCTGAACCCACCTCTTCTGTAGATCTCATCAATATCCTCTTTGTTCGACGTGAAAATTACATGGCTCACCCACGCCACAGCGGCAAGGTCGAGTCCCGGCTCAGTAACGAGCAGGAAGTCTTTGATTATCTCAAGAGCTGGGTTGCGTCCAGTAATAACAGCAGTTCTAAAAAAAGCAAGGTTAACTTGATCAACGGGTTATTCGCTCACATGCCCATGAGAGAGCAACTTCAAGCCATTCAGGACGCATCCATCATCGTTGGAGCCCATGGAGCGGGGCTCACGCATATGGTCTCAGCCTCTCCCAGGACGGCAATTCTTGAAATTATAAGTAGTGATTATATGAGACCGCATTTCAGGTTGATTTCCCAGTGGAAGGGATTAGAGTACCAGGCTATCAATCTCTTTGGGTCTTATGCTGAGCCTAAAGAGGTGGTTGAGCAATTGAACAAGTTAGTGAAGAAGTTTCCACGTTGAAATGTATTAAATAGTGTTGTTATACAGAACTGAGAATAGAATACGGAGCTGTGTGCTACTGAAAAGAGATTGAGATTCTGAACTTACTCCATAGCTCATCTTGCCTGCCGGTTTAGCTGCTGCTGCCGTAGGCGTTTCCACTGGGGGATTCGAGATGCTGAAGACAGAGAAATTTGAGTTTGAATGATTACTATTGTAGGGGAAATCAGGCCTGGCCAAGTTTTGATCCGGAAAATAGGGCACACTGAGTCCAGTGGGAGCGAGCAGAGTCATGTCATGTGCTCCATATGTATTGTCTCATGGGCATTCTGTGTTTGTCTTAGTTATAGCTAGAAGGCATGTGATCTTACTGCTGAGGAGGTGATTCTCATGTTCATAGCTCATACACTTGAATTCTTTCAGCAGAGTAGATGTTCTTTTTCCTTGCAAATTTGCATTATTGTATATACATATATACCTAGACTTCTGGTGCACTCCTGTAGATTAAACGCAAGGCAATTGGCTGCATTTGCGTGGCTTTTTTCATTTTAAAGGTCAAAGAATGTGAAGGTGGCATTACACATGCAGTGTTACTGAACAGACTGGAATAACAGTGGCGTCGCTCGGAGTTTGCTATACATCTAATTATGATATTATAAGCGATTGTTTTCTAAATCTGCCGAGTGTGTTCTCAATGGCTCTTTACCTTGCCTGCTTGATTAGATAGATGATTTGCCCCCTTAGCCTATCAGATAAAACCAATGCGGATTAGTTACTTTCAACACAATAAAACTCTGCTCTGTTGCAAGTTGATATGATGTGTTGTGTACATACTAAAAGTTTGTTAAATTCTCATGTCAGAAGGATTTTTGGTCTGATCTTGTTCCCTTTAGGACCAAACTATAACATATCCCGAGGAAAGTAGGAAGGTCACTTCGATTAATGTTTGATGAGAATGGCTCTGGGAAGGTGGTATTAACGAATATGCTTATTCTGATAACTAGTTACCTTTATTTGTGTATATATTTTATCATTTCAAATAGAGCGTTATCTAGTTTTGGTCTTCATGTAGTTAGAAGTACATTTTATAGAAATTTCCCTTTGAGGCTTGGTACAAAATACCCTTATATACTATAACGAAAATGAGAGTCGTTTCTTCCTTCTTTCTTCAGTAGTTTCTTTCTAACTTGTCTACTTTTCTGGTTGGTCCAAAGGCTGCATCTCGTGGCCATCGGTGTTTGTTTCTACTCAATTTCTTGTGCTGCTGTCGTGTTGCTTGATTGTCTCTTTGTGTTATCCGCAATCTGTTTTTGGTGTTTTTTATCGCATCTATGGAGGAACAAATCTTGATTCATAAGTCTGCAAAGAAGCTCTGGGGAATTCGCCACAGATCTGGAGTTTCAAGATGTGTCGCAGGAATCGCCTTGTGTTCAAGTGCCAGTTCTAGCTTTGACTTTCAAATTTGTTGTTGCAGGCACAAGGTTACCCGAGGTTTCTGATCTGAGTGGTGTTTCGTTGGATGATATCTCGGATGACGAAGATGAGCTTATGGAGGAGGATGACCCTAAATGCCCGACGATAACCTTATCAAAAGAACAGAAATTAAAGTATAGGCTTCCTTCGCAGAATGGGATTATAGTAAAGCTTATGGGGAAGAATTTACCTATGAAAATCCTCTTTGATAAGCTTAAGAGTAGATGGTGGCTGTGGAAGGATTTCACCATGGATGATCTATCGAATGGGTTCTTTAAGATTTCGTTCTTCAATCCTGATGATCTCAAATTTGTTCTTACGGAAGGTCCATGGCCTCTCATAGATCATTATTTGACAATTCAAAGATGGCGCCTGAATTTTAATCCGAACTTAAAGGCTCTCTCAAGCTTGGAAGTGCTAGTTCGCTTTCCTGATCTTCCCAGTGAGTACTATAATGAAGAGTTCTTGACGATTATTGGATTGAGGGTGGGTCGCGTTAAGAAAGAAGATCTTTCTTCCTCCTGTTTTGGCAAGTCAATACTGGCATAGGTGGCCATTGAGGTGGATCTCCCGAAGCCACTTCTTCTTAAATACCGTTTCCGCCGGAAGATCATGAAAATAAAATATGAAGGTCTTCATCTTGTATGTTTTCAGTGTGGGTGCTATGATCATAAGGATGCTAAGTTTCAATTTTGGAATACTGAGGGTGAAATCCAGTAAGAGGAAGGAGTTAAGTTTGCTCGGGAAAGCAAACAAGACCAGATGAGTCATGTTAATGAGGACTATGGGGATTGGATGGTCCCGAGATGTTGAAGCATGATTAGGAATACTCGGCAATCAAAAATTAAGGCCGTAAACCCTAGAGTAGAACCAAAGGTTGTGGATTCTCGTTTTTCATTGTTGGAAAGTGAGAATGAGCAACAAGAGTTGACTATTCCTGTAAAAGGGAGTGATGTTTTGTAGGATCCTGGTGAAGAAAAGAGTAGAGGTTTATTGAATGAAGTTTCAAGAAATGATGGTAACATTTCTATTGTGGAGGAAGTTAATGCTAGGGATCAGAGTATGGTTATGGTCTCGCCAATCTGGTCTTCTTATGCTCATAAAGCTCAATCTACTAGGCAGGATTTCATATTAGTGAAGGATCGCCCTAGTGGGGGCGGGACATGATATTTCTTTCCCTTAGCTTAAATTATGTCTAGCAAAATCTTGTTTTGGAATGTTCGGGGTGCTTTGCAACCTAGTTTCCATCGTCCATCAGGGAGATCATTCGATTGGAAAATCCTACCATCTTGGTGCTGCTATAGCCGTGCATAAGTGGGTCTACTGTAGACTCAGTTGTTCGAAGCTGGGGTTTGAAGGAATGTTTAGGGTTGATTCTCAAGGGTTCAGTGGTGGGATCTAGGTTTTGTGGAGGAATTATGTTAGGATTCAAGTGTTATGCCATAAATCTCAGTTCGTGCATTGTGAAGTTAAAGTGGACAACTTCAAATTTTACTGTACTGCAGTATATGCTAGTCCCCAACTCAGCCATAAGATATTAGATATGGAATTACCTGAATTAGGCCCATCCGTCTACTGACTCGGTTTGGATTATAGGGGGTGATTTTAATGCTATGTTACACCCTTATGATAGGAATAAGCCGGCTGGAAGTAATTTGGTATTGATAAAGAGTTCCTAAGTTGGTTTCATGGTCGGTAGCTCACTGAAATTTATACGCATGCCAACAGATTTACTTGGTCTAACGGGGACATTGTGCAATATTAGACAGGGTTCTTGCTTCTACTGAATGGAGGAGCATGTTTACTGATGTGTTGGTAGAAGTCTTACCGAAGTTTGCATCGGACCATAGTCCTTTGTCTCTAACCCTTACGCCTGCACACAACAATAATCCCGATCAAAAACCATTTAAGTTCTTACTGAGTGGCTATTTCATCCAGAGTTTAGGCAGACTGTTACACAGAATTGGGGAGTGGACTCTGAGCTTAATGACTCCCTTGCACATTTAAGTACTCATTTGAAGAGATGGAACATAAATGTGTTTGGTCACATAATCATGAATAAAAGGCACATCATGGCACGGTTGAAAGGCATCCATAGGGCTATTGATTTGGGAAGAGGTGAACATTTGAGAGGTTTGGAGTTTTGGTTAACCAAAGAGCTGAAGATATGGTTACAGAGAGATGAATCTCTTTGGTTCCACAAATCGAGAGACCAGTGGGTTAGCTTGAGAGACATAAAATCTGCTTACTTTCATACCAAAGCTAGGATACAACAAAATAGGATTTACAGATTACTTGGTCCAGATGATTCTTGGGTTATAGGGACAGATGAACTAAATGATCTATTGTTAACTCATTTAGGGGTTCGTTCAGTAACAAGGACAATGATCAAGTCCCTCTAAAAGTCATGATTTTGAGTCGATTTCTATTGAGGATCGGAGAGCTCTAGATGTGTCTATTACAAATAAGGATATTTGGATGGCTCTGAGAAGCATGAAAGCTTTCAAGACTCCTAGGAAGGATGGCTTCCTTGCAGGTTTTTATCAACATTTTTCGGGTTTAGTGGCCCCTAAGGTTATTAATTTTGTTAGAAATTCTTTCTCTGTTCAATCTTTTGACCCTAGTATAAATGAAATGATTATTACATTAATTCATAAGGTTGATCATCCTACAAAATTTAGTCAATTTCGCTCAACATCGCAATGCCAAGTTTAGTACAAAGTCTTAACAGAGGTTATTACCAATAGGTTAAAATATTATATGGCTCAGTAGGTTTTTGATAACCAAACTAGTTTTGTGTCTAGTAGAAGAATATTTGAAAACATCATTTTGGTGCAGGAAGCGATCCATTGTATGCAAAATACCAAAACCAGAGATGGGTATATTGTGATGAAGATAGACTTGGCTATGGGCGTATGACTGTTTATCAGGGAAATTCAAAGAAGAGACTCTCAGTTGTTTAGGTATTCCAGCAAATCTAAAAGCTCTCATTATTAGCTGTATATCGTCTGTTTCTTTTCAGGTAAACTAGAATGGCCATCTCTCTGATAGTTTTAGGGTGGGAAGAGGGATACGACACGGGATCCTCTTTCCCCGTTCATTTTTGTTCTGTGTATGGAGCGCCTATCCTAGATGATCAGATGTCAAGTTGCTAGAAAAGGCTGAAGCCTCTATCTCTTGGTAAGAAGGGTACTTACATTTCACATTGCTTTTTCACAGACGATTTAGTATTATTTGGTACTGTTACTCCCAAGCAGGTAAGAATGATGTGTGATTGTTTGCAAGAATTTTGTAAAGCTTCGGGGCTTGAAATCAGTTATGAAAAATCTTCAATTCTTCTTTCTAGCAATGTTAGTACTGAGAGGGGGCACATTATCGGGATGAAGGCTGGGTATGCTGATTTCCAAGAAATTTGGCAAATATTTGTGGGGTTTTCCTAAGCACTGGAAATTGAATAATCAAGATCATAATTATATCTTGTCTAGATTTAGAAATCGGTTGGCATGTTGGAAAATGAAATCGCTCTCTATGGTTAGGAGAATTTGTCTTGTTAAGAGCACAATTTCTTCGATTCCTATTTATAGTATGCAGTCTCAACTTCTTCATGTTAGAGTTTGTGACAAGATAGACAAGTTATGTAGGGACTTTATTTGGGAGCATGACTCTGATTCAAGTAAAATGCATGATATTGGGAGGGATAGAATGTGTAAACCCAAGAAGGAAGGTGGCTTGGGGCTGCAAAAGGCAAGAGTCATGAATAGAGCAACTAGGTGTTCTATTAATTGGGGAAATATTTAAAAGTGTGCTGATATTGTTGAGCAAGGAGCGAGATGGATTGTTAGTAATTGGAGGACTGTAAAATTCTGGTTGTATTTATGGGCTGTTCACCCTAAATTATTATCTAAGGCTACTACGGAGATTCGGGAGGATCTTTTGGATGTTTGTATTTCAAGTTTTTGGTCGCAGGATTTGGGTTGACAATGGGAGAGATTGTCAGATTTCTTGCCGGATCAGGTATTAAGTATCATTAATAAGTTTGTGGTGTTCCCCGATGGTGTCTTTGTTTACATATCTTGGAATTTGGAACCTAGTGGGATGTGTAGTGTAAAATTTGCTTATAAACTTTTATCTGAGAAGGACACTTCCCCGTATACATGTGGTGATATAGCTGATCTGGTTAGTAGAGTTTGGAAGTTGAAAGTTCAGGAACGTATTAGATGATTTATGTAGAGAGTTAATATTGGTAAAATCATGACTAATTCTCGTCGTGTGCAGTTGGGCTTTACTAATGATAGTTCATGCCATTTTTGTTGTTAAGAGGAAACTATTTTGCACATTCTCAGAGACTGCTCCATTGCTGGGAGATTATGGGATAAGGTGGTTTTATCTGAGAGGAAAACTGTATTTTATGGCCAGGAGCTCAAGGATTGGTTATTAGCAAATGTCAATCGTCAAGGAAACTTGATGATGCGAGACAGATTAGGAGTTGCCTTCCCTATTTTTTGTTATTCTTTATGAAATGAAGGAATGCTAAAGTTTTTGGGAATGAAAGTAGGATCATTATGCCTTTCAGAATTGTTTCTTTGGCTATTTTTCATAACAACAGGGCTTGGTCGGCAAGAGGCATTTTGGAACCTAGATGCTGTGCGAATAGTTTTGAGAGCTTAGCAGACATGGAAGACAATAGTTGGTTACCTCTAGCTGCTAACAAGGAATTTGTAGGGGGAAATGATGTATAAAAGAATAAATAAAAGAATAACTAAAATAATCCTACAACTCTATATGGATAGCAAAAATCTCAGTCGGAATATAGCGTAAGCAAATTACGACCAAGAGTATCGAACCCAAGGGACTTAATAGAAAATTAATCCTAATCCTCGTTAATAACCTATTCTAAAATAAGGGGGGAAATTGAATAATAATTCTAAATTAAGAAAACTAACTAAAAACCTATATAAATGGAGTATTTACAATGTTTTGACCAAGGTTCGGGATTACATCAACCTAAGTATCAATATGATCACAAAATAAAATTACAAGACTCGAATTTAACCAAACAAATGAACGCGTCGGATGTCCTGCCGGACATCAGATGCTAGGCACATTCACAGACTTTGAATGCTCCTGACACCAGACACCCAGCGCGCCACCCGGCACGTTCAAATTGTAAATACCATTTTCCTGCTTCAGATCTGATAACAAGAAACTCACTACCTATTATCAAATCGAGCATATATCATGCCACGAAATGAACAAGATAGGGGGGAAAGATGGATTAATTCGTAATCTTAGATGCTAAATCCTAAATCATAGAAGAAAGCAAAAAGACCATTAAGACTTCTTAACCAATTCTACTCTTGGGCTTTTATTCCTCAAGTAGACTTTGCAAAAAGAGAACAAAGTGGCCAACACCATTCTCTTGCAAGAAGAACAAAGGCTTAATGAATGCTTGAATTATATTGAAATAACCATATTGTTTACAAGGAAGAAAACTCATCCCTAACCAAGAACAAACAAGGATTTATACTTCACCATTTCCACAACAAAAGAAGAGACACAACAAGGAGAAGGGGATTGATCATAGCCTTAACCAATAGAGATCTTCTTCTCTTCTTTGAAGATGGTGGAGCAAAACTTCCTTGGACACCAATAGTGGGATGAATGCAGAATGGAAGTGTAAATGGAGTGTAGGGGTATGTTGGAATGTCTTCAAATGAGGAGAAGTTCGGCCTATTTATAGACTTCAAATCTCCATGTGTGCCGGGTGTCATACCAGGTAAGGAGTACCCGGCACCATGTGAAAAATGTGTTGTCTAACCGTTAATTAAACAGCTAAATCCACGCGAAAAGGCGCTTGTGCTGGACATGGGATGCCCGGCACCACACCCGACATCGGTTGGTATGCTAACAGTAATTAACTGCTAACTTCTGGTGAACTGGGGCGACTTTTCAGTATGTGTCGGATGTCCTGCCGGACATCAGATGCTAGACACATTCACAGACTTTGAATGCGCCTGACACCAGACACCCAGCGCTTCCCAACACACCTCCTGTTTTGCTCCAAACTTGTGTCGTGAACTGGACAGCCGGCACCAAGCCCGGCACCACTTGGTCTTTTGATTAGAAATTCATTCCTTGCATGAAAAACACATCAAACATAAGTCTAAACTTATATAATGCACTTTATATATAATATAATATAAATACTTACTATTTAATCTTATTTCTGTCAATAATCTTATAGTTATAACTATTATAATATGATAAGTCTGAGGCTTATCACTAGCTACTACCTATCTTAAATTTAATATTGACTGTGCTTTCCATCCTTTGACAGGAAATGCCGCTGCTGGAGGCCTTTGTAGAGATCACTTGGGGAGATGGATCGTGGGTATTATCACCATTTTTGAGAAACAAGGAGCTCTTCATTTGGAGAGGATGGCTTTGCTCCAGGCGGCGCAGATCATCAAATAGAAAGGTCTCAGTCGAGTAATAATTTGTACTGATTCTTTGCAGCTGGTGGAGCTATTCCAAGACTACCCTTTTAGCCATCCCTTTAAGGCAATAATTTATGAATGTAAGAACACGTTAGGATCTTCTGTGGAGTTTAGTCTTCGTCGTACACCACAGTCTTGTAATAAAGCAGCTGATCAGTTAGCTAAGTTGGGTGTGGGATGGGACCTGGGGAGGCATCTGTTGGATTCTCCCCATGTTTGTATCTTGCCTCAGTTAGCTGAGGATTTTGTTATAATTCCTTAATAGTATGATGGTTAAGGCCCATTTATGTGACAAAAAAATAGAGCATTATCTTAAAAAGCGTCTTGATTGCAGGAGAGGATAGTGTGGAAACCAGAAGAGAGTAGGAAGGCCAAAGTAGGAGGTAATGATGAAGCAAGCAAGAAAGACACAGTGAAATTAAGAAGACTACGCCATTAAAGGTCAAAGTTCAAGATGTTGGTTGGAGTGAAATAGTGTACTAGTTGTGTGTCTTCCAAACAGGATGAATGTTAGTCGGCTACGTTAAGCTGTAGAGGTTAGGGATTTCTAAACCTAGTTGGGTCAAGTAGCACCAGACCCACAATTTTGTTTTAGGGGATACAATTTTTTTTTGATAGTGTCATTCTTTAAAACATTATGTTATTTTGTATTTTTTTCAAAAATATATAAGAGCATATAACTCATTTTCACAATTTTCAGGGAGGCACGTGCCCCCCCACCCGCCCCCTCTCGGTCCGCCACTAGGGTCAAGCATGAAGGTTGATACTTGGTCTTCTGGTGCGTGTTGTGCGTGATGTTTTTTCATTCTTTTATTTGTTTTTTATATAATCGGTTTTTGCTTTATATTATAAAACTATGAATTGAGGAAGTGAGAATAAAATGAGCCTCATCAAAACTTACCTAAGCAAAAAAAATTGGGAGAACACACTTTTGGGGGAATACCTTCGGCATTATGTGACATTTCTCAAAGAAACTGGATTCAATTACTCGATACCGTGCAAATACGCTATAACTTGTAAAAAATCTTGGCAACGGAGCGAAGTCCCTTCAAGTTGGTCTTGGGCTGGCAGGCCTTGACTCCGGTCGAGATTGCGAAGCAGGTGGCCACGGGTGAGTGCCCGACATGGCTTATCGGTTCGTACATGACCCTCAAGCGATGTTGAAAGCACCCAGAGAGAGCTTAAAGCTAGCTAGAAACCGAATGAAAAGGTTTACGGACGAAAAGTGGCGGCCCCTCGAGTTCAAAGTTGGTGACAAAGGATGCTAACACTGATGCCCCAGATCTTGAAGCAGATCGAGCATTCTTGACAAAAGGGTTTGGTCTAGCGCTTTGATGGACCATTTGAGGTGAACCGCCGGGTGGGTAACTCTGCCTACGGTTGGATCTCCCTGAAAGACTGAAAGCTTACCTGACTTTCCATATGAGTTACTTGATGCCATTCCTTGAGGATGTCAATAAAGTTCACATGAAAAGAGCTAGAGCCCTCCAGTTATGGAGATGGAATACGTCAAGGACATTGGTGAAGTTCTTGATCATTGGATGCGAGGATGGAGATCAAATCGTTCAACGGAGTTCTAGGTCCATTGAAAGGGCGAAGAATGGGAAGATGCAACTTGGAAAAAGTACAAGAATTTGTGGCAATTTATAGATAAGATTATAAATGTATCTTAACACTTTGTCAGGGACGGCAAAGGAATGGGTGGGGGTGGTTTGTCACACCCCATTGTACTAGATTTAACGACATTGAATGTAATTCAGTTTATGTTATGAATAAAAGAAGTAGTCACATTGTATTCAGCTGTAATGTTGCAACGACTTCGGTCACCCATGTACTTTGGCTTTGTGTTTTCTTACAGGGATGCTGGGAACCTGAGGCCCTTGTTGGACGAAGCGCTTCAGCAAGGGTCTAGACCCTGGCCGTACGGCTGTGGGCTAGTTGCACTTGTCAATAACATTGTTGCCTTAACGATTGTGCCAACGATCACAATGCTGGGTTGACGGGATGCTTGGCACCCTGTCGGCACCCAGCCCTTTATAAGTAAGGAGATAGGCAACACGCCTAGGTAGCCCGTTAAGGGTTAAGACATGGATGGTTTGGATTAGGGTGGTGACAAGTGTTCTACGAAGTCCACGTTGCAACCCTCTGCCGGCAGTCCAGGCATTACCCTAGAGGCAGGCGTTGGTTAGCTCACACCTTGGAGTTTGAGTACCCTTAGACCCGACCTTAGGGTTGGTTTTTTCTGATGGCTAGCAGCGGGGGTGTTGATGTCCTTGGACTTGGGCTTGGATCATAAGAACGGTGTTGATTAAATAATCAGGACCCAGTTCCGCTAGTCTCGTAGTTTTGCGTCGGGATAAGTGAGTCGGTTAAGAGCTCGCTGTTGGGTGGTTAAAAATCCTCTATGTCTTGTGGCATAGGGTGTAACACCCTAACTCCTAATCATATAATTAGCGCCTTAAACGTACTAACCAACTTTAATAAATTGCGGCGGATATTCTCATACACCGGGTGTTACTGTCGTCAATCACCCACGTGGCTGGCAAGGCCTATTAATGATACAATGTCACAGCTTAATAGACTGGATAATATCTGACTTAAATACTTCATTACATACACTACCGAGTTTAATCTAATATCCAAAAACCAAAGTACAAGTTCAATTCTCGACTACACTTGTGTATACAAAACACCCAAAATACATTCAAACCCAAAATATAATCAATCCCAAAATATCCAAATGTGTCTACCCTGTCCTACACTCTGACCGGGTAACATCTTCAATCATGTACCTGAAATGGTTGGGCCGCAACGGGCTAAGCACAATTTGCTGTGTGTAAGAACGTGCAACCAGGGAGCTACCGGGCTACACATGACTAATTGTCAAATGAACATGCGATTAATTTTAATTCCATAATCATAGAGAAGTACAATAAACATTCAACATGCCATCATGTAATAACATACACTCAAACAAGATGATCCAACACAATGGGATTAGTTCATCATATAAAGTGTGTTAGTCCTCTTTCATTTCCTAGGCCTTGAGAATTAATTGATTCTTGTGTTTGACCTTAGCTTATATATTTGTCAGTACAATCCTCATCTTGGGACTGTTTCCTTATTATCCTTAATTGATAATAATGCTCGGGGTATTTGTGAACCCTATTAGATGAGTTTCAAAACTCAATGAAGCAAACCACCGTCAAAGGGACGTACATTTAATATTCCCCCATCCCTGAGCACAAGCCAAGGAAGTTGAGTCAAATAGTGACTATGGGTGACCAAGTCCGCAGACAATGGCCTATCGAAGATGGATCTGATGCAGATATTATCCATTTCAATGTAATACTAATATTACATTAATCCTATAAGTATTTTCTATATAATGTATGCTCTTATAACTTTCTAAGTTCCACATGAATTATGAAATTCCTTTTAGTTCTAATCCTTTAAACTATATATATATGTTCTGATAAATTCCTAGGTTACACTATTATTACTATTATATATATAATATATATATATATATATATATATATATGTTCTGATAAATTCCTAGGTTACACTATTATTACATTCATCCTCCTAGTTTTTAATTCACCAATATAAATACACTTAGGTTCTCATATGTTCAATAATATTGTTAATTATATTATTCCTCCAAATTTTTTCAAACTTTAAAATTTAATCCCTATCATCTATATCTTATAATTCCTTACCTTATTAAATTTCTCAAAGTTCCAACTTCAATTATTCAAATTACCAACAGACCTTAATCTGTCCAATTTTGATTTTGACCATACACTTCTTATATTTATGGTGTGACCCTAATGAATTTCTTAAGCCTTACAATTGACCACCAATTCTAATTGTTCTTTAATTTAAACTCTTCACTTAATTAATTCCAAGTTTTCCCTCCAATTTTTGGAAATCCCGAACAGACCCATCATTTCTATTTTGATTTATAACCCAATCTTTCTCAAATTTATGGTTTTACCCCACAAGTTTTATAAACTTACAAATATGCTCTAATTCTTACTTAACTTATATTTTAAATCATTTCTTCCTTAATTTTGGTCAACACCCTAATCTTACCTAGCTTTGACCGAATCCTACTACATACACCTAAATTTTTCCAAAATTATAGTTTTGACCCTAAAGTTTTCTAAACTTTACAAATTAGTCCCAAATCTTACTTTAACTTATATTTTTCATTTCTAACCTAACTTAAGCCTAACTTTTGGCCATATTACTCTTTAACACTCCATTCTTTATTTCCTTTGCATTAACCAACCCTTCTTTAATCCACTAATTACCAAATCATTCCATAAACTCCTAATTACATTTTTAACCAAAGTTTGTTCCAAATTTATCCAAACACTTGCTAATCTTCTTAGATATTTTTACTCCAGATATTTATAGTCTTTTATTTACTCTAACAGCCTTCCAACCACTAGATATTTATAGATAACTTTTAAAGGCCTTAAACTACCAAAATGTTCATAAAACTAGCCTAGACTTTTGGTCATAGTATTAAGTCATTTTATACACTTTTAATACACCAAATGTCTATTTTAACAAGTTGATTATCGGCCAAATAAACACCCTTATGGCCCAAGTTTTGGTTATTACATATTATCCTCTTAAACTTTGTAAAAATGACATTTAAGTCCTTAAGTCATTAGTTAACATAACCAAATGTTTTAATGTAGGTTTATATTCATTCATAGGTCAAATTAAACCATCTTTTAAGGTTCATTTTCGTCCATAATTAAATACCAAAATAAAACAACTCAAAACATAAAAATAAGTCTTAAGGCTTGGACATTAACCTTAATGCTCCAAAGCTAGGGTTTTGGTCTCCAATTTTCAGCCCTATTTAAAAATAAGGGGGAACATTAAACCTTGTAAAAATACAAGGGTTTTTTTGATAGATTTAAGTACTAAAGTTTTAGATTAAGAGCTCGCCCTTCTTAAGGTTAATTTTTTAGTTTTTCCACTTGTTTCCCCTTTGCACTCGGTCAAACACCCAAGGTGGGTTCTACTCAAATTTCAGCCTTGATTAAGAAGAGAAGAATAAGCTAAGTAAGGGTATTAGACTCCTAGACATAACCAAAGGAAGATCTTAAGGCTTAAAACACCAAAATGGACCTCAAAGAGTATAGTTTTACCTTGTAGCTCAAAATGAGTTTTGTACTCCAAATTTCAACTCATATTTATCAACACATGAGTGTCAAACCACCTAAATAAACATGATTAGTTATAGAATATAAATAAATTTTAACTTTATTATGAATTGCATGTGTGTCAGTTGACACACTACGCTCTACATTGGGTCCGTCCCTGGTTAGGAACCATATAGTATTAAATGGGGAATGTGATAAGATGGAGATAATTATAAACAATAGAGATAAAGTTTCAATGTTATGGTATAAGGTTTTATATTATGAGCGAGTTATATAATACAATGTATTATAATGAATGTTATAAACTTATGTGCTTGGAATAAACTAATCAAGTCAACATACTTGACCAAGTCAACTCAATTGACCAAAGAGGTCAAGTTGACCAACACACACATAAAATGAGTATTTATGAGATAATGACCTTTCATGGTCATTTATAATGTGTAAACATAAACTATATGTTATATACTTGAATATGTATATACATACACATAATATGCAATTAAGTATAAGAAAATATGCATATAAGCTAAGTCACTAACTGATAGGATCGGGATGCTGACCAAGTAGGTCTGAGGTGTTAGTCTCAGACCAACTCTGCTTGGAGACAATTATTTGCCAAGAAAAGTAACGCGGAAGCTTTTGTTTAAAACTTAACAAGATAGGATTCTGCTTATATTGAAATTCAAGGTGAATTACAACCTAGCTTCCGATCTTGGGATTCGACAGAGGTATTCTATTTTATCCAACATTTGCTCTACTCTAGACGTAGATCAATGCAGAATAAGGAATAGGGAGTGTTTTATGTGCTCTATAGGTAATAGATACCTAAGCTAAAGTGACAAAGTCACACTAAGATCTCTAGAAAATATTGTGTCTCTCAAACAATCTTTTCTCTCTCTCTAAAGCTTGAACTAGGATGCGTACGTGTCTCTTTATAGATGTGTGCTTAAATACAGATTAGAGCAAGGCTAAATTATCGAAGACTTAATCGTGGAGTGATGCTTGGATTGAATGCGCAAGTATTGGAGTGGTCTTGTGTCTTCACGATCTCCATGAGTGAAGTTCTCCACATTTCCTTGAATCTCGGAGTCGATTGGTTCAGAACGTCTGTGCGCGTCAAGTATTGATTGGTGGTGGAAGTGGGAGTGTTTGTGCAGTGCTACTCGAACTGGAAGATCTTGAAGGCTAGTAGCTCTGCAGTGCGACTTTCACTAAGGAGGCAATCATCTATAAAACCAAGCCTTCAACAAAATTCCCCCTTTTTGCTGATGATGCAAACTCAGTGTATCCAGCGTGAACTTGGTGTATTCAGCGAGTGTACCTGAAAATATCACAGAACAGGGCAGAACAACTATCTCGGTAGAGCAACTCACTGTTTGTTCCCCCTTAAACATACATTCCCCCTTAAGATAATGCAATTAAATAAGAGCTGATAAATTAAAGCATGAAACTACTAATGATCTACTTAGCAGAAATAGTGAACCAATCCATGACAGAGTGAGGCCTTCAAAGGCACTCATTGTCTAAACATAGTCGCCTGCATAAACCAGCTGCGGGATACACCGCTTCCCCTATTTGCCAACATCAGGGGAAACACACAAGCATTTTCCAAAAGAACACAGTATTAAATGTCTTACAGAACCACTAGAGCATAACCAAAAGTAGTCTTAAAGAGATAGTGTCAAAAGCAACCTAAGCAACTATGTGTTAGGAGGGAGGGGGCGACAGTTATACATATCCTTGGTCCTCGCCTTTATCATCGGCCATCACACTATCTTCACCTAAAGCCTCAGCATCCGCCATTGTGTTTGCTGCCGCAAGCGCTTCTCCGAAACTCTCTCTGAACTCCTCGACCAAGTGCTTGACCCCGCCTTCGAATATATCCATCGTCTTCTTATGATTGTTGTTTAGTACATCGATGAGCATATCTATCTTCGTGACTAGGGTGGACAGAGTTTCCTCAATCACAGTAACTCTTTCTGTGAGAGTTGCATTGTCAGCTACGGGAGTTAGTTTTGGAGCAGGAGTTTTTTGGATGGAGGATTGGGTTTGGAGACAAACTTGATCTGAGAAGATGAGGTTTTATTGTATAGAATCTGACCAAGTATGTTTGTTTTGGTGATGCGATTGGCTTGAGAGGGGTCAAGGGTAATGCCGCAGTGGGTAAGGAGCTTTAGTATCCAAGAGATGTACCCTAGAGAGTGTTAGGGTGAAGAGATAGTTGAGGCAATGTGGTTGAGGAAGAGTTGGGCTAGGTTGATTCGTTTCTGGTGGATTAAGCAGTACATGATGGCAAGGTCAAGAGGCCGAACAAACTGGTTTCCTTCCTTTCTAGGCACAAGGTTTTTAATCACCAAGGTATGAAGCATTTGTGAATGTTTGAAAAAGCGGGTCGGTCTAAAGAATGACCAACATGGATATTTGGAAGGAAGTAGTCATAAACCTCTTGTGTAGTTACAAATCCTAGATCGAGAAAGCCAGCTCTATCGTAGAATTTTAAACCAGATGTGGGTATGGCTAAATGAGTGGCAATTGTTTTAGAATCAAGAATGATAGCAGTTTTGCATACCTCGGTCATGATTTTGCCTTTTCTGATAACGTAATTTAGGTATAACTGGTAGGCCTCATCCTCGTCGTATGTTTGGATGCCGTGGAACAGGTAGATCCAGTTCTAAACACGGAGCATCTCCTCGAACATAGAGAAACCCATCGAGTGAAGCCCTTCGAGGTCCAGAAGCTTGCCTTTGACCAAATTTCTTGACTCAATAGAGTCGTCAGTGGGGAGAGAGTATACTACGGTTTGAGTGTCAATCAGACCGAGTCACGGTGTTGGTGTAGGGGGGACGAAGTCGGCCCTAGGACGGAGTCTCTTTCTAGAAGAAGTAGTTCCAGTGTTTGAATCTGCTGGAGTGGAGGATTTTGTGGCACTTCTTGTTTTCTCCTGTGGTGGTGCTGCGACTGCTGGTGGAGGTGTAGGGACCGTGATAGCAAGAGTGGACGTCGAAGATGTCATTTGGATCTTTCCTCTAGAACGGATATTTCTGGTAGTAGGAGGTCGGGGGATAGTGGTTTTTGAACGCCGAGTCTTTTTGGGTGGTGGGGATTGTTCTGGAGTAGAGGGTGCAACTTTTTCAAGAATTTGGTTTTTGAGGGGATTTTTAGTATCAGTGGTGGGGGAGTTAGGTTGAGGGTTTTCACTGGGGGTTTTCAGCGGGTGGCTCGAAGAAACCAAAATGGATTTGCTCATGGTGGGGTGATTTGGTGAAGGTGTCGGGTGTGGATATAACCGGAGTTGTTGGAGGAGTTGATTTCTTGGTTGGGGAGGGAGTGGTTTTGGATTTTTGTGGCGAATGGGTGGGGTTTTGAAAAAGTCGGTTCAGTGGTGGTGTTGGGCAGAGGTGTGGTGAGGGGTTGGGTGTCGATAGACATGTCTGGTGCTGATGCGGTTGAGGTGGAGATGGGTGTTTGTTTAGCTTGAAGGGCGGAGAGTTGGTTGATCAAAGCTTGTAGAAGCTAAGGGTTGTAGGTAACATTGGGTGGAGTGTTGACGTCGGAAAGGTTTGTTGGGGGGTTTGAGTCAGGGTTGGAAGCCATGGTGAGGGAACGATAGGGTTTGGGTTGCAACGATGATCGGAATTGGGAAATACTTGGGTAGGCTTAGGGCTGTGCAAGATTTGCGAGGTAGAAGAAGGGGAAAAGGACGGAAGCGTATAAATATAGACTGTTGCGGAGTGTCAGGGAAAAGTGTTTCATTGGGCGAGAGTAGTAGTAGCGGATTGAGGGGATAAAGTCTCGAGGGTTGTTTTTCGCGAGTAGGCAGAAAATTATCATGCTCAGGTGTTCTTGTTTGACAGTCATACTAGGTCATTAGACATACTCATGCATTTCACCCAAAATGAAGGAAAAACCGATGAAGGAGATACTATCTTAGCTAGGTCATGCGAGTCATCCCAAGTTGTGAACGTAGAGTTTCAAATGGGCCTCGTTGTAATGGTTTGGTGAATATGTCTGCAAGTTGATCAAAAGTGGGGACATACTCTAGTTGTACCAACCCTTTTTCGATGTAATCTCTTAAGAAGTGGTTACGTATTTCACTGTGCTTAGTCCTGGAATGATGAAATGGATTTTTAGATAAATCAATATCACTATTGTTATAAAAAAATATAGTAGTGCAAGAGGGAGGTATTAGATAGTCCTGTAGTTGCTGTTGAATCCATAGTATCTATGCACAACAAGCAGCTGCAGAGACATATTTGGCTTTAGCAGATGACAGTGCTACTGTATTCTGCTTCTTGGAGCTCCAAGCTACAAGACATAGCCTTAGAAATGCGGTACCAGACGTACTATTTCTATCTAAGAAGGAACATGCAAAGTCAGAGTCACTATAACCCATTAGTGTAAAATCAGGAGTACTCGGGTACCAGAGGTACATATCCTGAGAGCTTTTGAGATAGCGAAAGATTCGCTTGACACTTTATAGGTGGGATTCTTTTGGATTTGCCTGAAATCTTGCACAAAGACATACAACATAGACAATGTCAGGTTGACTTGCTGTTAAGTATAACAAAGAGCCTATCATACCTCGATATAATGTTGCGTCAACAGATATCCCTTTTTCATCAAGATGTGGCTTTTCAGTGGCGGACATTGGAGTAGGAGTCACCTTGGAGTTCTGCATCTTGTATTTGACGAGTAGCTCTTTGATGTACTTTTGTTGGTAAATTTGAGTGCCTTTTTCTTGTTGATTGATTTGAAGACCTAAGAAGAATTTCAATTCTCCTAGTGCACTCATTTCAAACTCTTTGCTCATTAGATCAAAGAAAAATGTACAAAATTCTGGAATGGTGGATCCATAAGTTATATCATCAACGTAGATCTGAATAATGAGTATGTCTTTACCTTTGGTGAGAGTAAAAAGAGTTTTGTCAACCTTACGTCGTACAAATCCATGAGACAATAAATATGATAAGATGCGTTCATACCATGCTCTTGGATTCTGTTTTAGTTCATATAGGGCTTTGTCTAACTTGTAGACGTACTCGAGGTGAATTGGAATTTCAAATCCCGGAGGTTGAGCAACATAAACGTCCTTGTCGATGTAACTGTGCAGGAATGCAGTCTTGGCATCCATTTGGTATAACTTCATACCTCGATGAGCTGCATATGCCACGAGTATGCAAATAACTTCAATTCGAGCCACTGGAGCATATGTTTCATCATAGTCAATTCCTTCTGCTTGACCATATCCTTGAACTACAAGGTGAGCTTTATTGCGATAGATATTCCCTTGATCATCGAGTTTGTTTCGAAACACCCACTTGGTACTGATTGGTTTATGGTTTGTTGGGCAAGGAACAAGTCGCCAGATTGAGTGGCATTGCAGAGAGTGTAACTCTTCGTGCATGGCTAAGATCCAGTCATGATCGCCTAGGGCTTGATGGATATTTTTGGGTTCAATTGTGGAAATAAAGGCATTAAATGCTTAGAGATTTCGAAGGCGTCGCTGCGTGTTTGAATGCCTTTCGTAGGGTCACTTAAAATTTGGTCTATTGGGTGAGCGGAGGCTTGTTGGAAATTTCTTTTGGAGCTAGGAGGTTAGGTAGAGGTGATTTCTAGTGTTTGGTGATCTGAGAGAGTTGGTGTGGTTTGGTGGTTTGTGGTTTGAGTTTGTGGGTCATGAGTGGGAATAGGTGAGGCATCTTTGAATGAGTCATCAGGGTCGTCATCGCTGTCGGAGGAGGAGTCTGTCTGTAGAAGTGTTTGGGGAAAAGGAATGGTTGCCACGGGTATTTTGATGAATGTTGTACCTTGGGTATCTTTATGAGGCACTTGTGGATTATCCTCGCAGTCACCAGAGTCTGAAAGTTCTTCAAATCGTACGTGAGGGCTTTCTTCAAGACATTTTGTACGCTTGTTAAGTACTCTATAAGCTCGGCTTTGTGATGAGTATCCAAGGAAGATTCCTTCATCACTCTTGGAGTCAAACTTGCCTAGATTATCTTTTCCGTTGTTATGAATGAAGCAGCGGCATCCAAAATGGAGCATATGACTTATTGAAGGAGGACGTCCTTTGCGGATCTCGTACAGTGTTTTACCAAGAAAGGGATGGATGGATGCCCTATTCAGCATGTCCACAGCTGTGTTGATAGCTTCAAGCCAGTATAAGATTGGTAAGCTACTGTCAATGAGCATAGTTCTCGCCATTTCTACAAAAGTGTGATTCTTCCATTCCACGACTCCGTTTTGTTGTGGAGTACGGGCAGCTGATGTCTGATGCACTATTCCTTTTGACCTGCAAAACTAACTGTATGTTGCAAAACTCCGTACCATTGTCAGAACTTAATGTTTTGACTGAGGTGGACACTTTGTAAGTAATCATGTGAAACAGGGTTTCAAATTCAGAGAATGTCTCATACTTGGTATTAAGAAAGAGTACCCATGTCCAGCGCGAGTAGTCATCCACAATGACGAGGACATATTTCTTACCGCTTCTGCTATGAACTCGCATTGGGCCACATAGATCCATATGTAACAGATCTAATGGGGACATGGTAGACATCTCAGGTTTGCTTGGAAAGCTTTCCCTAGTATGTTTACCTTGAACGCACGCAGGGCAGAGTGAGTCGGTCTGAAAATTTATCATAGGAAGACCAACAACGAGATTACCGTTTTTGATTTTGTTCAGTAACTTGCCATGAGCATGACCCAATCGGGAGTGCCATAAAGATTGATTTTTATCCTGTACACTGAGACAAAGAGTTCTATCTAGGTTAGGGTTTTCAAGAGATAGCTTGTAAAGGTTATTCACCCTTATACCAGTAGCTTTAAGAAGACCTGTTTTCTCATCAAAGATTTGCAATCTGATGCCGAAAAGAGAACAACATTAGAGAGATCAAATGTTTGAGACATACTTAGAAGACTGTGTCCAAGACCATCTACTAAATTTACATTTTCTATTTTGAATACCAACGGTTCCAATACCAATGATTTCTCCATGAGCATTGTCACTGAAAGTGACTTTTCCCCCATAATGTTGAGAGAGAGTTGTGAACTTGTCAGGGTCTCCTATCATATGTCGTGAGCATCCACTATCCAGAAACCAAGAGTCATTGTCCACAGCCTTCTCTCCCTGTAAAACAGGTATTGGTTAGACTTGGGAACCCAGGTAAAGTTGGGTTCCCTTTTAGATGAAAAAGAGTTGTGCTTACGTCGGGCTTCAGACAGAGTATATATGTGTTGCATATTAAAGGATAAGTCGCGACCAAGCTTGTGACATGAAGAGTGAATATGTCCGCCGTATCCATAATAACCACAAATTAATAACGAGGGGAGGTGAACATACTTCTTTTGCCAATGAAATTTGTTTTCAAATTTTTCTTTTTGAATTTTTCTCTGTCGGAGATCATTGGGTTTTGAAGCCATCTTAGGTAAGTTTACCTTACCTTTGTTTGTCAGCCAGTGAGGAGGACTCAATGACGAGACCGAATCCATCTGTGCCTTTTTAAGAGTGATGGTCAGGGAGTCAATTTCCTTCTCGAGTTTGGCTTGCCTTTCATTTGACTCACGGAGTTTGTTTTCAAAGAATTTTGGATTTTTCATGGCAGCAACCTCACGAACAAAGGTAGTAGGTTTGTGAAATTTCTTAGTGACTTTGGAGCAGTTCTTTTCTTTAAGATTTTTCTGTAGGGACATGATTTGATCTTTCAACAAACTGATGACAGTGTGTGTGTCTCACAACTCGCTTTCGAGTCTTTCGACATTTTTCTCAGATTTTTGGAGTTTGAGACGGTCGTTATTGACATGACCTTTCAACACATGTATTTCTTCATAAAGTAATGCTATCTCTCTTGTTCTTCTGTTAGATCAAATTCGGGGTGATTCGGATCTATGAAGTAAGTAGATAGATCTAAAGAGGGAATAGTGCATGATTCTGAGAAATTTGAGATTACCTCTGAAGAGGGGTCTTACATACCTGATTTTTGTGAGCCATGAGGCAAATCAATCCAGATGTCCCAGTCTCTGGTTCTTCTGAGTTGAAGTCTCCCCATGCTGCATTGGCCACTAGCGATGATTGTTCTCGATCATCTTTTTCTTTAGTGGACAATTATTGGCATAGTGACCCGGTTTCAAGCACTTAAAGCATAATCGATCTCCCGTTCCAGTATTCCCTTGCTGATTTCGGTTGTATGATTGATACGGCCGATTCTAATTTTGACCAAACCTGTTTGGACCATTCTTGTCTGATCGATCATGCATGAATCTTTTAAAGTTTTTGACCAGCATGGCCATTTCCTCAAAGGTATTTGTTGAGCCTTCTTCGATTATGCTATCGATCAGGGTATCACGTAGTTGTTGAATTAGATCCTGATTGGTAGGAGTAGTCTCATAGTGGAACGAGTCATGCTGCAAAGCTACTGTCTGACTAGGGGTTTTCACCTGTAAAGCTTGATTAACATTAGAATATGATACGGTGTGATTGGGAAGAGAAGTGTTACCTCTGTTTTTGACATTCATCTTGTATTTGTTGATGGACTATAGGTAGGACCCTAGATCAGTCAAAGTCCATTTTTCTAAGCTTTTATAAGCTTTTGTGGAGATAACACTTTCAGCCCATTCTTCCTCCAGGCTATCCAGGAACTTGTTGATATTTTCGTTTGATTCTCCAATCTGAAGTTCTTCCATAGTAGCAGTAAGTTCAGTAAATCTAGCCAGCATGTCGCTAAAAGATTCTCCAGGTTTTCCTACGAAGTTCTCGTAGTCCATCTTCAGCTCCTGTATCTTTGACTTTCAAAGTTCGGTGTTGCCTTCGTGAATAACTCGGAGGTGATCCTAGATATCTTTTGCCACTTTGATATGATATACTCTTCTTTTTTCGGGGGGAGAGAGACTTGTGTAGATAACTCGTACGGCCTCAACATTTAGCTCGATGCATCTTCGCTCCTCTGTAGTGTAAAAGCTTGGATCCTTTCCTTCAGGTACTGGAAAGTTGCCTTTGGTTACCACAGTCCAAAGTTGTTGGTTGAGCGACTGGAGGTGCGACTCCATCTCATTCTTCCACATGTTGTAGTTTGTGGAAGTTAACTTTTGATTCTCCACTTGTATCCTGTTGTTATTGTTGGAGTTTGAGATTTCCTTCATTTCGAGAGATTTGTCAGCCAACGCAGGCTCTGATACCACTTGATAGGATCGGGGTGCTGACCGAGTAGGTATGAGGTGTTAGTCTCAGACCAACTCTGCTTGGAGACAAGTATTTGACAAGAAAAGTAACGCAGAAGCTTTTCTTTAAAACTTAACAAGATAGGATTCTGCTTATATTGAAATTCAAGGTGAATTACAACCTAGCTTCCTATCTTGGGATTCGACAGAGGTATTCTGTCTCATCCAACACTCGCTCTACTCTAGACGTAGATAAATGCAGAATAAGGAATAAAGGGAGTGTTTTGTGTGCTCTATAGGTAATAGATACCTATGCTAAAGTGACAAAGTCACACTAATATCTCTTGAAAATATTGTGTCTCTCAAACAATCTTTTTTTATCTCTCTCTCTCTAAAGCTTGAACTAGGATGTGTACTTGTCTCTTTACAGATGTGTGCTTAAATACAGATTAGAGCAAGGCTAAATTATCGGAGAATTAATCGTGGAGTGATGCTTGGATTGAATGCGCAAGTATCAGAGTGGTCTTGTGTCTCCACGATCTCCATGAGTGAAGTTCTCCATGTTTCCTTGAATCTCGGAGTCGACTGGTTCAGAACGTCCGTGCGCGCCAAGTATTGACTGGTGGTGGAAGTGGGAGTGTCTGTGCAGCGCTACTCGAACTGGAAGATCTTGAGGGCTAGTAGCTTTGCAGTGCGACTTTCACTGAGGAGGCAATCATCTACAAACCAAGTCTTCAACACTAACCTATGAATAAAACATCATGGGTTAGAAGGAATTTACCTAAGTAGCGGAAAATACTACGAGTTGCAAATATCATAACGAGACCGACTAGCTAAACTAAACCCGAACATACGGAAACCGAACTAACTTAACTAACGAGATACGGGGGATAACTGTCGGGTTGTGATGTCTATTCAGAAACACCAAATTTAGTTAATCATAGGGATTAACTCATAGTGGTATGCATGTTCTAGATTGTACGACTACGTGGAGCACCAAACGAGCGTAGATAATACGCTAGCCTATATTACGGTGTACGGTATGTGATTAGTGTGGTCTGACCATCCCGAGGGTTTCCTTGGGGTCAGACATTTTGTGTTTATCTGCCTAAGAGCAATATGGGTGTTTATTGTGTATGCATGGAATATTATGTGTTTTACTTACTCGTTCTTTCTTGCGTTATTTACTTGTGCGTGAATGTCCATTGGACTAATATTATGTCGACTATAGATCGACTTATATAAATGTACATATGCTAGTATAAAAGTAAAGTGGTTGTTACCTATCAAAGTACGACGGTTATTACTATCACTTTAACCTAAGTAAAATATTTAGGAACGAGACTCGGCTATACCGGTCTCTAGAGCATGGATCTCGAACATGAATATGACCTAGACAACTTCTAGGCATTTGCGTATGCCCTCGGAGGTAGCTATATAAAATGTATTCTCCATAAAACTAAGATTATATCTTAGGAAATGATTAATGTAATAGCCCGTATTTCGTTTCAGTAATTGCTAACGTTTCGGCTTTATTTATTCTTATGTGGTGGTGTTATTCAGCCTGTGGGACAGCAGGGGCATTTAACTAAAAGAGAGGGCTAAGAAGGTCATTTCCTCCTCTTAATATTTGGGTAAGTTTTAATTAATCAGCAAGGGGTTCTTTTATTTCTTTCCGATCAATTCCCTTCAACGCGACGCTCTTCTTCGACAGTTTTCTTGAGCGCTCTTTCCTTCATCTCTGCTGTGCCTTTGATCTTGGGTGGAATTTCTACTGCTCTTGATTGTTTCTTCCTCTGCTGCTGCCGCTTGGGTTTTCTCTGCAGGAATTCAGGTTTGAATTGCTACTTGGTATCGTTTTACATTGTAGTTTTGGGAGTTGTCGTTTATGATTTGTGGTGGTTGTTTGTTGCTGATTCAGCGTAGTTGTTGTTGTTCGGAATTGCGGTGTCGTCGGGACTCCTCCTACTTCAGATTGGTGTGCTTTTCCCTACGAATTTAGGTAAGTGGGGGATGGAATTGGGGATTTTTACTCACCCATGGAGGCTGATTTCTGGACTGCTTTTCAATCCGTAAACTGCATTGTTTAGGCTGGTTTCGTTGCTGATTTGAGATGGTTTTTGTGTGGTCAAAACCCCCATGGGTACTGATTTACCTTCTGGATGAATTGCTGATCTTTGGTATTGAGTTTGGATGTTTAATGCGCTTCTGTTCATTCTGGAAACTGGCATTTTTGCGACGTCTGGACATGCGTCCGGACTTGTAAGTCCGGACGTGTCGTCTGGTGCCGCTCCGTTTTCTGAATTTTTGAGCGTCCGGACATGCGTCTGGACTTGTGAGTCCGGACAGTTCGCGAGGACCTCCTGCTTTTACTTCGACTTGTGTCCGGGCTTTGTAAGTCGGACACACGTCTGAACTTCTCTTGTTTTCGACTTCGGCATGTGTCCGGACATGTAAGTCCGGACAAGTTATGATTTTTGCCTCGTACAGTGTCCGGACATGTAAGGTCGGACGCATATCCGGACATAGCTTCTGTTGGCCTATTTTACTCGTTTGAGCTCCGTTTTGTCTTCTGTTTACGGGGTATGTTTCCCCTCAATGTGAATAAGATGTTTATACATTATTTATGCTTGTTTAAGCACATTTGATAAGATATTCTGGCTAAACCATTTTGGGACCTAGTTACTTAGCTTCTGAGCCTTGGATAGTCGGCTCGGGATGTCCCGTAGCATGCTGCGCAGGAATTCCTTATGTTTCTGTTCCTTAGGGTATCCCTTAGGACATTTTGACCGACGGGTATGTTAGCTGTCTCAACGGATTCTAATGTGGGATCTTCGGATCCATAGGACGTTATGTGAGTCCTTCTGTTGTGTTAGCGGGTTACTAGTGTCCCACCCTGTGTCTCTGATTCTGAAAGTCCGACTGTGATTTTGATGTGGTACTCTGCTCTAGTTTCTGATCCATTTTGATTCTGTTCTGTCTATTTACAAATGGCATGTGCTTCCCTCTGTTTACGCAAACTTCTGCTTCTATTTTGAGTGGGCTTCCTTGAGGAAGTCTTCTGCTTACTGGGCTATTGAGCTCACCCCTTTATTTCACTATGCAGATTGAGCTTGGAGACCTCCTCCTCTTCTTGGAATCTGATTTCGGTTTTAGCTTTGTTTAGACTTTGTTATATGTTTGGCTTCGCGCATTAGACGCTTTGGATCCTTGTAGCCTTCGAGCCCTTACTTTGTATTTGACAATTCATACTCGGTTTGGATATTGTAAACTCTTCTAAGTAACTATTTAAGTTTTGCATTTGGTTTTCGAATTCAATTACGTTAGAGCCTTGCGACGTTAGGTAATAGACTTGCGGCGTGTAACGGCCCTAACTCCTAGGCCGGTTTTGAGGTCATTACAATTAAGGTACTTAATCCTATGAGAGAATTGGTATGTGATGAGGAGAGAAATCCAGCATAGTTTACAAACTAGCTGGTTACGTATTGTAATCACTGAGTGGCTACCCGATCGGGTCCCGCTCTAGGAAATCCAACAAGCCTATATTGATCGTTGGTCAGATGGTACCTGCTGTTGGTACACGGCTACGGCCTTTTCAAGGACGCCTTATTAAGGCACAATGGAAGACCCGGGGCCTCCAAACCCTTGGCAAAAATGAGCACCTTTGTGTTTACGGAGGATGACTGTCCATTTAAAAGATTATTACGGGTTGTCCTAACATGACACCCATCAGATGATAAGAATAAACGTGGAGAGATTTAATGGGGCCTTGAAGGCTGATTATTAATACAAGTACGATTACCATTCGCTAAAAGCGATTATACGTTTAATTGCACTTATTCGATACCTTTGTTTATGCAATTGTTGCTTGTGAAATGTAGTGAATGTATTGATTGGATAACTCAGTGTTTATGCACGATATTTACAGTATTTATTATGACTGTAAACCGGAAAAAGCATATCATCAATCTAATGTAAAAACGGTTAAACGATGTAACACCCCTACCGCTATTCCAATCATTTACTCCTAACCCGTCTCAATTATCAAAATCAAAGCAGCGGAAATTACACTACCAACAGTGGGTATTACAATGCCGTTAGTCATCCACGTGACTAACAAGGCCAAATCCAATACAACACTTCAAATACAATATTGGTCTGATGGACTATTATACCGAGTACTCTATACTAACGTTACATTCCATTCTTTAATCAAATCTCAAACCAAATACAAACTTCAATTCCGTATTATACAAATACAACCTCAACTCTGTTCTATACCGAGTATCTACAATTCTCTAGTCTGCCGATGACAACTCGGACTCACAATTCAATATTACAAATAAATACAACATTCCTAAACCAACTATCCAGGCTTATATAGCAACCCCGTCTTACACTCTCGGACGGTGATCGGCTTCAATGTACCTGGAAAATAAAAACGATGCCCCTAGGGGCTCAGCAAATTGCTGCATATGAAATACGCATACCCCGTGTGCTGATAATTGAGAAATACATAGACATTTAAGGGTTTAATTTACCTTATATTCACTTACTTTCAGATAATATTACTCACTTATCATATGTTGTTCCTTGAATTTATGTTTTGATAAGAACTGATATATTATATGTATCAAATTCATTAAAAAGTCTTGGAATCACATAGTTCACCTCACAAGTTTCGTAACGCAAAAAACGGCGAGTAAAACAGAGCTCAAATGAAGAATCTGGAGCCTGTCGAAGTTTGCAAAGAAAACGAGAGAACGATACACACGTCCGGGTCAACAGACCCGGACGCAGATCCGGACAAGCATGTCCGTGGCTAGGACACAGGTGCGGACGTCTTACGTCCGGATGAGCCTGGTCCGGATGCGTGTAAAAACACGGCGTCGACTCCAGAAATTCAAGCGACGAATTTCTGGACTATTCTTCACCGTTTTCTTCAGTGAGCACCGAAAGTAAAAGTTCTACAAGTTGCTTTCGGTGAGATTTAACGCCGAAAGTTCTTTCTCCACTAATCTAAATCATGCACTCCACTAATCTCACCCACATTCATCCACTAAGCCTTGTCTTTGCTTTCCTTTCCTATATAAACAGTCATTTACTTCCTAATTGAAACACACTAGAGACGGAAGAAAATATAGGGAAACTCACTATCCCTCCTGAAATCCAAATTCATAAACGTTCTCCATCACCACGTTCCTCCACTTTTATCTTCAATCCATTCTTCATCCTTCCCCATCACCAAATTAGCCTTACGCTGTTATTTTCCAGAAAACCAACGAAGAACGACGTTCTGCACAAACCCAGGTTGTGTCCAGATTTGTGTCCGCGTAGCCCCCATACGGAGAAGAGTTGTCCGCTTTTGTGTCCGCGTAGCCCCCATACGGACAAGAGTTGTCCGCATTTGTGTCCGCGTAGCCCCCATCCGGACAAGAGTTGTCCGCGTTTGTGTCCGCATCACCCCCACCCGGACAGGGTCAACTTTTGCCCGTTTGTTCGTTATTCTTCGTTCTACCTATTTAGCATCGTTTTGAGGTCGGCGTCATCAAGGAGACAGGCCCCGAAGCGAAACAACTCTCCCCAAATAGAGTTCTTTCTTTCCTCAAACTTTACTCTGTTCTAATGTCTATCTTATTTATGATGTTTGTTTTTATAAATATGTGTGAGTAATAAACCTAGCCTCTCGGGTTGGGAAGCGAGCCTATTTTATATAATTGTGTTATGTAGACTTCCCACTATAATTTATTTAAGCAATATTTTGATTCTTGTCCTTAATGCACTTTAATCTTCAGGCCAATTATTAAAGTGATATTTGTAGTTCTCTTGTTAAATGCGTTGCTGAGACAAGGTTCTAGGCATAGGAAGTCAAAACAGGTTAACGACTAGAAGCGTGTCTCGCCTATAGGTTAATCTGTCTCCAATAGGAATTGTCAATGCGATTGGTTGAATTGACTTGGGCATATTTTGCGGCATGTTATTTCTACTAGTTAGGGTTTATTGTACAGGGAATGGTCAATAAACTAATTAAGATTCCTGAGCTTATTGCTAAAGTGGTAAAAGTTTATATTAATATAATTGGATGAAATAGGTGAGCAGAACAACCCAGGGTGCTTCCTTAAAAACAAAAGTTTTACAACCGCTATTATTATTCTGTTTTGATTAATTGTTTTTACTACTGTTTTGTCTAAGTTTAGTTTTAAACCACAATTTCCCTAAAAAAGTGATAAGTTTTTGTTCAGTAGTCTAATTAGAATTTTCAGTCAATTTACTACACTATCAGTTAACTACAGTGAGGTCCCTAGAGTTCGACAACCCCACATAAACCACTATTCCATAAAACGATTGGTACACTGCCTAAGCTGTAGAAGTCATAACACACTTTTGCACAACATGTGCTAACTGGGGTACGCCGACTACTTTGGTCGAGAACATGCGAATCATTTTAGTTCAATCAACATGCAGACAACATACATTATATATGTAAATTAACACAAATACTCAACATTCAACCAAGGAATACAATCACACTAACACAATAAGTTTGTTAGTTAGTATTACTTAATCTTAGGCCTTGAGGGTTTCTACCTCACTATACCTTACTCAATTACTCATTGTCTTACCCACTCTCTTGGGTACTCCTACTCAAATTCTCTTACGCTCAACCTCAAGCAAGTTCAACAATACTCAACTCAATTCTCTACTCAAACTCAATTTCTCAAGTCTCTCAGGTCTCAACTCAATTCTCAATACTCCAATTTCATAAATCTCAACTCAAGTTCTCAATTCAAATTCTCAAATACTCAAAGGCATCATTTAAGTCATTGCCCATGACCTCCGGGCAGAATTATACACAAGACTCACCACCGGGCTTACAAAAACAAACAGAGCTATACACTTAGCTCCTCAAATTCTCAAATGTCCGGTTCTCTACCGGACTACTCAAATCCCAAAACTCCTCTCTCAGAGTTATTTCATAATCTCATGGATTAGCCTAGAAGTATCTCTCTCGATAACATCTATTAGCTTAGGGAACTTCCCAATGTCTAGCATTCTCAGATTTAAGGTTTTACCCAACTTATCGAATACTCTCATGTTCGGGACATCGTTTATATTAGTCGAATCCTCTCATTGTGGGACGACTATCTTTTTAAGGGGTTTGGTGATCCTTACAATTCTTTACTTCTCTCAAGGTTCATGTCTTGAACAATTATCAATCCTCTAAATAGAGGTTCCTTATACACTTCCACTAGTAATTGTATTGTGGATTAATTCAATTCGGTTCTCTAACCGTTATCGGGAGTTTACTAATCCCATGCACTCTCTCACATTCTAGTGAGTTCATACGTTTGCATTATCGTTTCTTGGTTCGATAGTTCTCGTGTTTCCACGTTTTCGTTAATTTATGAGATGACTCTTTCTATAAGTCACTATCTAACAATACTCATTTGAGAGTAGGTTTCTAACACTAAATTGGATCATACAATCATGCAAGTGTGTTAGTCCATACATCAAGCATCAAGACATACATAGCAAGCAATAATCATTTTCATGCTTTTATCTTGATTAAGCCGGCACACAAGCAAACAAGCACACAAATCAGTGTAGCACCGTTAGCATACAGGGCATGAGAAAATCATACCTTACACCTTGGTTTAACTTTTACCGTGTCACCTCACATTGCTCGGTTCACACACGATCCTCTGATAATGTTTCAAACATTGCTATTAATACCAAGCTCATACGGTACATAAATAATTACTACTCCCGCACTTCCCTACCCCGTTATCTCAGTTTTACTCTTGTCAATTTAAGCTCTTACTTCTCACTCACTTCTAGCACATGTTTATACTTCTTAGGACCTTTACAAGCCATCAAAAAACTCCTAAACATCATTCAAAACCATTACCAATCAATTCCCCATCATTAGAACCCGTAAAACCACTTTCGGGAGAATTCTGGGGGTGGTCTAGGACTTGGTCCAGACCCTAAGTCCCCAACCAACACTTAACTTGACTTTCGGCCTGATTTTACACCTGGTCCTGGACTTGGTCCTGGACTTAAGTCCCGGACCAACCTACTAGCTTACTCTCGGGGCATTTTTAAGGGCGGTCCGGGACTTGGTCCGCCCCCTAAGTCCCGAACCCTGCTAAAAAGCTGTTAAAACTCCATTTTCAGCCCCAATTCCATCCTTAATCCACACCTAATCATTCCCTAATCTTTCCACATGTTTTCTACATATTTAAACACCCTAAAACACTCCTTAAACCTCCTTAAATCCTTGGTCACATTCACTCCCCAATTCTTGTTCCATTTCACAATTTCACTTCTCACATTTTTTGCATTTTGCACACTTGTGCATTTCTACACTTCTTCTTAGTGGTTTACCTCTTGTTCTCACCCATTTTGACCATTCCCAATTCTCCCTAGACAATAGCATTATCTACACCCAAGTTCATTCTCCATTCACAAGGCCATACCCCTTAACTCTTTTCTAGAATTCTATGTTACCAAACATCAATTATGCTACATATTTTTGCATCTCTTCAATCCATCCACAAACGACCATTTCAAGGTTATTAATCCACTCAATTCAACCCAATACACACCTAACTCCTCCCATTCATCTAGTCACCCATAAACGCCCCATTTCTACCGGAATTCTGCCATAGTTTCCCCATAAACCTAACATATCCAAATTCATCCATTTTCACCTAAATCATTCCGAAACTAGCCACATCCATAAAGGGTCCTACCAGCACACAATCTTCAATCCAAAATTCACCAAAATCTCTTCAAATCTCATAAAGCAACAATATAGCTCACACATTCAAATCACTTGGCTTCAAGGCCCTCAATTCAAATAACAAATCCCAAATTTCTCATCTAACCAATCCAAGCACATTCCCATCAAATTTTGGTTCATTCTCTTGGTTTTCCCATCCCAAAAATTCTAAAACATCAAGGTAGTAGTTAAGGTATGTTTTTTACCTTAAATTCTCATGAGTTCCCATTTCAAGTCTCCTCTTCTCTTTCTCAATTCCAGTCAAATAGGCAAGGTAGTTGCCAATGCTCCAACCCAACATTAAATAAGGAAATGAGATTAAGTAAAAGCACTTAACTCATTTATTAACTCAAGATTACCAAGAAATGTTTAAAACACTAAGATTGACATTACCTTGGAAACCCTAGAAATGGTTTCTTGCCATGAATCAAAGGAGGGGCTCTAATCCACCATGGGAGGCTTGAAGAATAGCTTAAAACAAGAAAAGAACAAGGCATTACAAAGGGTAAAAATCGGCCAAGAAAGAAGATGGAGGGAAAGTGGGTTTTTCATGAAACTTTTTACCTTAGGTGGAAAAGGGGACTCCAAGCTCCAAGAATATGTAATTTTCTCTTCAAATGGTCAACACCCATGGAGATGAATTTCATCATTTTGAAATTTTGAAACGAGAATGATAGATCTTGAGGAGAGGAGCAAGAATCTATGCTTGGTTTTTTATTTGGAGTGGTGTAGCACCTTGGGCAAGCTTGGAAAGTGAGGAAGCCATTGGAGGGGCTTCAATTTTGTTCCAGTACAGAAGGGAGGAAGAAGAAGACGGTTGGGAGGGGGAAAAGTGAGGAAAGAGGGGAAATGAGAGGAGAGAGGAAAGGGAACATGCTTTTTACTTTTTGATTTTTTTCTCTTTTTGCTTTTTAGTGTGTGAGAGAGTTGAGAAGGGCTGAGAAAACGTGCCCCCACACCCATAAATTAGAGTGCCAGCCTTTTAATTAAAAGGGAAGGGGGGCATTTTGCTCTTATTACAACTAACGCCCCTAAAGTTCCTGTTTTCACTATTCACTCACCGGAGCCCGTTTTCTGGAATTTTCTCGTTTAATTAATTTTAATGGTTCTTGAGCTTCCATTAATGCTTAATTATAGTTATTGGTTGACTATTATTTTTACGGGTCCATTTGACCACTCAAAGTCACGTTTTCGGGTTTTCTCAAAAAATGCGTGTAAAGCTTTATTAGCGTTTTTAATTCATTATATGGATCCGTTTTCTTCGGAAATTGTTCCCGTGTATTAATTAGGCATTATTAAGCCTTGGAAATCCATCTAAGACCCTAACCGAGGTCGTATTCCTCCTATGGTCACATAACGCTCATTTTAGCGTTTTTCTATACCAAAATTCTTTAGGCACTATTAGGCCCTCAATATTATATTAGAGTAATTTAATCACCCTAATTAAGTTTGGGGTATTTTAATCGACACCCCTTAAAGAACTTTGCCCCCAAAGTTGGTGAATCTAAGGTCGTTAGTCACCTAAGTACTCAATGCTAAGGTTATAATCTCTCTATAACCTGTCAGACTCCAAAATCCTAACTCGATGCTTACCATACATCCAAACCACATGTCACAGCATGCGTAGCAATAAAAAATATCTGTTTCCAAACTCTCCATGGGGTCCATCCGCACATAAATAAGGCACAACAGTCCTCTCCCATATCGATTGATCCTCAGGTACCGGTCAAGTTTGAACACTTACACATTCTGGTTCACGGCCGTCATGACTTTGGGCACTTACGCTCTCTGGCCCTATGGTCCTTTGGTTCTGATCAAATTCATTTGCACATCTAGAGATCCTCAAGCTCCAAATTGGGTACTCTTCCCTGACCGGACTACTCATGTCCGGCGGCCCTTGTAAAAATACAAAACACACACTACAAACGTCCTACCGGTCACTTAGTACCGTTGCTCGTCTGTTGTAATGGTTTTAAAACTAATCATCACTCCCACCGGCTCACAACTAGCCTTACTCCCCGGGTTCGACCTGATACCGGTGCCTAACCACAAGAAGGTCCAACTAGCACCCGTGGAAGCGGTTTCAAAACCGTTCCTCATTCTCAAGTTTGAAGAAAATCATTTGTGTCAAAATCGGTTTGGAAAATTCATTTTGAAAACTCAATACAGCTCCAAATTCCAATTTGTGATAATTACCCCTATTACTAGTGTTATTACTGTGACAACTTATAGGGAGCTTCAAGAGTCATTCAACCCCAATGTGATCAGCATTGGTGTTGAACTATCCATCCACCCCAATTTGTGTTCGGTTTTTCTTAATCGCTAGCAAATCAAGTTCCACCTCCCACCTCAATTCACACAATCAAATAGTCAAACATTACTTCATTTCCTATCTTCTTAATCTTTCTAGTCATAGTCACCCATCAATGCATTTTCAAGTTCTAGAATTCATTTACTCACTTGCTAATCATCTCATTAATTGTTACTCCATCTATCTCCAAATACTTACTTAAGAAATTAGAGAATATAACTCCAATTAATTTACCTAAGCTATTCAATGGTGTATCATCAAATAATTTCCTATCCTCTAATCGTTCACAAGTCAATCAAATCAATTCACCTATGGAACTCAATTCCCACTAGGTTCAACATCGGTTTCATACCGATTTATACTCATCAAATTTCTCAAACATACTCATTTCTCAACACCGGTTTCATACCGGCTCAAATCTCATACTATCCTCAATCGGGGTTCTCATTCCCATGGAGTTTCTATACTCCTTTCCACCTCTACTCTCACAAATACCCAAAATTTACACAGTGAGTGGATACAAATGTTTATGTAACATGAGTACCAATCATCAAAACAAATTCTTTTGCGCTATGCGCATTGTAGTTTACGCACTTATCACGTAAAACATACACTTCTCGGTTTTTGCTCTACCCCCCTTAAAAAGGTATTACGCCCACGTAATCTACCATGTGTCAACATTGGACATTGGTCTAACGCGTTCAGCCGTCATGGAGTGTTTCAGCTTCCATGCGGTCTATTATACAATGTTCCTTGATCACAGAGTCTTAACCGTATTACCGGTTGGTCCCTACATCAAGAATGTTTATCGGAGTTTGTTTAACTCTAAACCGGTTCGGTTCTAGCCTAAGAGTCTTTAAGGCATAAATAATTGGCCATTCCTTCACTAGGAATATCAAACCTTAGAATTCTGGGCTCACTAGCTTTTGCTACGTGACCTGATAACTTAGGGTTAGTCCCCCCTTCTCATTACTCTAATGTGTTATACATCACCCCTTTTATCCATTTTTATCTTCGGAATAAGGTTTATCAATCAAGCGTGGTATTTCTTACCGTACGTGAACTCCACGAGCTTCGGATTTTCTATCCAGCTCTTTGGAAATCCATTGTACATACTGTTGTGTACTTTTGTGATTATTCACCAGGTTCCTCCGACTTATTGTCGGTTGAGGTTGAGCCACTACTTAGTTGTAGTGCTTCCTCTGTTGTCAGTGGCTTCTGAATTATGCCCACTTAACTGGTTTTGTACACGTGTTCTTTTACTTGTACGACCTTGCATTTCTATGCATCGGTTCTCTAGATATTCATATGTTTCCTTCCGTTTTTATTCCAATGGGATTCACCTCGTGCTTCTTTAGCCTTAGGCCGCACGGTTTATTTCAAAGTTTCCGCTTAACTGGCTTGTGCCATGTTCGTTGGTGAAAGGAAGAATTTACCATGATTGCCATTTTCCCATATTCCTAGCTATCCCACTAGATCATTAACTGCACAAGTGCAATACCAAAACACTCAGTCCTACAGAGTGTAGAGGCGTAAACCCTTGGTAGTAAATCTCTTATGCGATTGCAATAGGAATGCATTGCTTCCTTTGTGAGGTGCTTCATCACTTGTGCAGACTCCTGGCTTGTTGCCCGGTCTGTCTGCCAACTCGTATTTAACAACTCCATAGCATTGTGTGATTATTGAGGTACATTGGCCGCTTTCTACGCACCATGTTCGTATTTGCTTACGACCTTGGTTTCCATGGCATTCGCTATTTCATTAGCTTCCACTCGTGTGTTTCCACCATGCAGACAATGGTTCGCCATTTACTTGGCTGATTATAGAATATGATTCTTTTCTATCTCTGAGCTCCTTGAGCGTTATTGATTTTACGCTTCAGGTTATACCCATACAATGTTTCTTCTAAACCAGTTACTCTTCGGTTTTCAACAATTGCTATAATAGCTTATTCCCACATTGCTTGGCAACCATTGTATGCTCAAGCTTCACTACCTTAGTAGTTCTGAAAGAGATGTGTTTCCAGATAGTTATTGATGGTATCCTCTTCTTTAGGATCTGTATGTTCACTGCTCTTGCGGTACCACAATAACGAGGGGTATCCTTGCTCGTTAGTTATTAAACAATCTTACCTGTGCCATTACTGGCAATTCTCCTCATGATTTTAGTTAGGTTTTGCCAACTTGTATCTACATCTCGTAGTTGTTGGACGGCTTACATGCCGCATTGCCTAGAGCTCTGCTCATCTTAGGTTGTTCACAAGTGGTTACTTCTCCGTATACCATCAAAAGGTTTGGAGGTAATATCGGGCTCCATGATGAGGTCATCGCATCACGCTTCCATATATGGGAGGCCCTTTAAGTATCTTGGTATTGACCGGTACCATTTATTTATTTAGGCTATCCCCTGGTAAGCGGGATCCCTCCGGTATTCTAACCGGGTGTTCATGCTAATTCTAGTGTGTTCTCGTCACTACATTTAGTTCGACACCCTTCTTGGATTGCTCCTGGGTGTTATCAAGTTACGCCATTACCTTTGGCTAACTTATGAGTACGTTCTGTTTTACTCCGCACTGCATTTCTGGATTTCAAATTGTTCCGTTTAGGGTTACAACGTCTCCCATCCTTAGGGTTGACCATGAATGCTTCTCTTACGTTTTTGACCGGTTTGATATTCTCTTCGGTGGTGAACGGTATTCTCCGGTACCTTATGTGATCACTCTGGGTATCTTACCTTGTCCATTGAACATTGGTGTGTTCATGTTGGGCATTCGCCTCACCGGATTTAGACCGGGTACTCATTCTGGATATTCCATGCATTTACTTCAAGATCTTTGGAGACATATCCAATGTCTTGACTCCATTGCTAGTGCTTCTCGCACTTCTTAACTCTTAATCATCCTCCTGGAGTGGGTTCTTGACTTCTTTAGGTTGTAAGATTATCTGGGTTCTTCGATCGTTCGAGGTGTTCTACTGTTTCGGTTTGAATTTACCTTATGGTCCGTAGAACGGAGTCGACTACTTCCCGTGTTTCATACACCACTTGTATACATACGTGGGGTACCTTATTGGCACGTTACCACTTACCTGACCAACTCAAGTATAGGTCTGTCAGGCCTGCAAGCTCCTTCGGAGTGCGGTCGCCCCACATCTTATTTTTGGTACACTCATAGTGCTCGTCACACGCCTAGGTGAAGTATTCTATTGTTAACTCCTCATGTATCATTCTATGATAACTTACCTTGATTCTCTGGTTTGGTTTAAAATCTGAGGTTTAAAAGAAAAGTTTGTGTTTGAAAGAAGATTTCCATGGTGTTGTCATGTCTGAGGTCCTGACCAAGTCCAGCTTCCCGCTGACTGGTATGTTCTTTTAACACAATGGTCAGGCCGTTAGGCCTTTCCAAGGTCATGTGCCTCAAGTTCTTAGGATGGGTGATCCTGTAATTGCTTCACTGTCATGGTGGAACTTTTAGTAAGTACTTGTTGGTCGTTGAAAGTTTCCAAATAGTCCTGCGTCTGCTGCACTTGCCTTGGCAAGTGCGCGGGTAGGTTGTTTTTTTCAGGTTAACGTATACCGGTTACGGTATCTTTTCCATCCAAATTTGGTGGTTTTATTGGATCTTCCTTTGATCTCTTGATCTTAGTGATCAATTTCCTGAGTAACTTCTCGGTGTTCTTGACATGGCTGTCGTTAATCCAATGCTTCGTTGGTCATTTCCACGCCTTTGTGGTGGTTACCGAGGCTTGACTAATCATTAGGAGCTACGTTGTAGTCCTGCGGTTGTGAGTTCCATGAATCCTCTCCTGGTTGATTGAACTATGTTGTCCGGGTATTACTGCCTTGGCATTGTAGGTTTAGAGTTATCCAACCTTGACTAATTCCTTAGTCGGTTGGTATACCGTTGACGGTATTGTCAAGCGTTTGTAGTCCGCAGACTCTCTTGTCTCGGGTCTCGTTACTCCACCTTTTTCGCTTCATTGCGTGGTTGCGCTTCCTTTCTTGCCGGCTACGCATGGTTCTCGCGACTGCGAAGCACGTCGCCCCATGGTGCCGTAAATTTCATTATCCTATGGTTGAGATATTCGATCTTTTGCCGTCAAGTGCGGTTATTGTTGTTCCAACGGGAACCGTCTCCGGGATTTCCAGTTATTGGAATCTACGGTATGACAGGTTCTTTCTCTTACAAGATTTATTTTTACAACTGCCAGATCGGGTTTACCGAGTGTGAGAGGTCTTTCCATCTCTCTGGCGTTCTTGTCCCAACTTTACAACGTGGGATGCGATGGGTGGGTATGGTTATGTAGGTATCCACATCACACTAGAAGTTCCTAACTAGCGTACCTCACACGCTAACACTAAACCCTTAGCTCTAAGTCTCTAATTCCTAACTCGGTATTTTCCTAAACTCGGTATTTCGACCATCAGAGCGAAGTATCGCTCTGATACCACTTTTTGTAACACCCCTACCGTTATTCCAATCATTTACTCCTAACCCGTCTCAATTATCAACATCAAAGCAGCGGAAATTACACTACCAACGGTGGGTATTACAATGCCGTTAGTCACCCACATGACTAACAAGGCCAAATCCAATACAACACTTCAAATACATTATCGGTCTGATGGATTATTATACCGAGTACTCTATACTAACGTTACATTCCATTCCTTAATCAAATCTCAAACCAAATACAAACTTCAATTCCGTATTATACAAATACAACCTCAACTCTGTTCTATACCGAGTATCTACAATTCTCAAGTCTGTCGATGACAACTCGGACTCATAATTCAGTATTACAAATAAATACAACATTCCTAAACCAACTATCTAGGCTTATATAGCAACCCCGTCTTACACTCTCAGACGGTGATCGGCTTCAATGTACCTGGAAAATAAAAACGGTGCCCCTAGGGGCTTAGCAAATTGCTGCATATGAAATTCGCATACCCCGCGTGCTAACGGGGGTACGCCGACTACTTTGGTCGAGAACATGCGATTCATTTTAATTCAATCAACATGCAGACAACATACATTATATATGTACATTAACACAAATACTCAACAATCAACCAAGGAATACAATCACACTAACACAATAAGTTTGTTAGTTAGTATTACTTAATCTTAGGCCTTAAGGATTTCTACCTCACTATGCCTTACTCAATTTCTCATTGTCTTACCCACTCTCTTGGGTACTCTTACTCAAATTCTCTTACCCTCAACCTCAAGCAAGTTCTACAATACTTAACTCAATTCTCCACTCAAACTCAATTTCTCAAGTCTCTCCGGTCTCAACTCAATTCTCAATACTCCAATTTCTCAAATCTCAACTCAAGTTCTCAATTAAAATTCTCAAATACACAAAGGCATCATTTAAGTCATTGCCCATGACCTCCGGGCAGAGTCATACACAAGACTCACCACCGGGCTTACAAATACAAACGAAGCTATACACTTAGCTCCTCAAATTCTCAAATGTTCGGTTCTCTACCGGACTACTCAAATTCCCAAAACTCCTCTCTCGGAATTATTCATAATATCATGGATTATACACTTCCACTAGTAATTGTATTGTGGATTAATTCCATTCGGTTCTCTAACCGTTATCGGGAGTTTACTAATCCCATGCACTCTCTCACATTCTAGCGAGTTCATAGGTTTGCATTATCGTTTCTTGGTTTGATAGTTTTCATGTTTCCACGTTTTCGTTAATTTACGAGACGACTCTTTCTATGAGTCACTATCTAACAATACTAATCTGAGAGTAGGTTTCTAACACTAAATTGGATCATACAGTCATGCAAGTGTGTTAATCCATACATCAAGCATCAAGACATACATAGCAAGCAATAATCATTTTCATGCTTTTATCTTGATTAAGCCGGCACACAAGCAAACAAGCACACAAATCAGTGTAGCACCGTTAGCCTACAGGGCATGAGAAAATCATACCTTACACCTTGGTTTAACTTTTACCGTGTCACCTCACATTGCTCGGTTCACACACAATCCTCTGATAATATTTCAAACATTGCTATTATTACCAAGCTCATATGGTACATAAATAATTACTACTCCCGCACTTACCCCGTTATCTCGGTTTTACTCTTGTCAATTTAAGCTCTTACTTCTCACTCACTTCTAGCACGTTTATACTTCTTAGGACCTTTACAAGCCATCAAAAAACTCCTAAACATCATTCAAAACCATTACCAATCAATTTCCCATCATTAGAACCCGTAAAACCACTTTCGGGAGAATTCTGGGGGTGGTCCGGGACTTGGTCCGGACCCTAAGTCCTCGACCAACACTTAACTTGACTTTCGGCCTGATTTTACACCTGGTCCTGGACTTAAATCCCGGACCAACCTGCTAGCTTACTCTCGGGGCATTTTTAAGGGCGGTCCGGGACTTGGTCCGCCCCCTAAGTCCCGAACCCTGCTAAAAAGCTGTTAAAACTCCATTTTCAGCCCCAATTCCATCCTTAATCCACACCTAATCATTCCCTAATCTTTCCACATGTTTTCTACATATTTAAACACCCTAAAACACTCCTTAAACCTCCTTAAATCTTTGGTCACATTCACTCCCCAATTCTTGTTCCATTTCACAATTTCACTTCTCACATTTTTGCATTTTGCACACTTGTGCATTTCAACACTTCTTCTTAGTGGTTTACCTCTTGTTCTCACCCATTTTGATTATTCCCAATTCTGCCTAGACAATAACATTATCTACACCCAAGTTCATCCTCCATTCACAAGGCCATACCCCTTAACTCTTTTCTAGGATTCTATGTTACCAAACATCAATTATGCTACATATTTTTGCATATCTTCAATCCATCCTCAAACTACCATTTCAAGGTTATTAATCCACTCAACTCAACCCAATACACACCTAACTCCTCCCATTCATCTAGTCACCCATAAACGCCCCATTTCTACCGAAATTTTGCCATAGTTTCCCCATAAACCTGACATATCCAAACTCATCCATTTTCACCTAAATCATTCCAAAACTAGCCACACCCATAAAGGGTCCTACCAGCACACAATCGTCAATCCAAAATTCACCAAAATCTCTTCAAATCTCATAAAGCAACAATATAGCTCGCAAATTCAAATCACTTGGCTCCAAGGCCCTCAATTCAAATAACAAATCCCAAATTTCTCATCTAACCAATCCAAGCACATTCCCATAAAATTTTGGTTCATTCTCTTGGTTTTCCCATCCCAAAAATTCTAAAACATCAAGGTAGTAGTTAAGGTAGGTTTTTTACCTTAAATTCTCATGAGTTCCCATTTCAAGTCTCCTCTTCTCTTTCTCAATTCTGGTCAAATAGGAAAGGTAGTTGCCAATGCTCCAACCCAACATTAAATAAGGAAATGAGGTTAAGTTAAAGCACTTAACTCATTAATTAACTCAAGATTACCAAGAAATGTTTAAAACCCTAAGATTGGCATTACCTTGGAAACCCTATAAATGGTTTCTTGCCATGAATCAAAGGAGGGGCTCTAATCCACAATGGGAGGCTTGGAGAATAGCTCAAAACAAGAAAAGAACAAGGCATTACAAAGGGTAAAAATCGGCCAAGAAAGAAGATGGAGGGAAAGTGGGTTTTTCATGAAACTTTTTACCTTAGGTGGAAAAGGGGACTCAAAGCTCCATGAATATGTAATTTTCTCTTCAAATGGCCAACACTCATGGAGATGAATTTCATCATTTTGAAATTTTGAAAAGAGAGAATGATAGATCTTGAGGAGAGGAGCAATAATCTATGCTTCGTTTTTTATTTGGAGTGGTGTAGCACCTTGGGCAAGCTTGGAAAGTGAGGAAGCCGTTGGAGGGGCTTCAATTTCGTTCCAGTACAGAAGGGAGGAAGAAGAAGACGGTTGGGAGGGGGAAAAGTGACGAAAGAGGGGAAATGAAAAAATGAAAAAAAGAATTTCCATAATGTCGGCATCCACATTCTCACATTCTCTCCCCATATGTCGGCATCCATAATGGTGTGGATTCCATCCATGGTAGTAAAAATGAAAAAAGAAAATGATGAGGTGGGGAGAGAAGATGTGAGAGGGTTGCTTAATTAAGAACCTGGAGGGAGAAGGTTCTTAATGACATATGGAGAGAGAATGTGAGATAAAGAATTAAAATAATGTGAGCGAAAGAACCTAGAGGGAGAAGGTTCTTAATGACATTCACATTCCTTATTGTGGATTCCCGAACCTTCTCTCGTCAGGTTCTTAACTAAGCAACTCTCTCTTACCCTCTCTCTTTAATATCATTGTTTACTTTTTTCTATTTTAACCTTCACCGATGTAACCGTGTCAAGAAACACAATTTTGGATACCCTAAGGAAACTATAATAATGGGTGATTTTATTTTATATGTCCGTAAGAAAGAGAGAAAAAAAAAGTACGAATACAAGCACTCGATTTTCTCTCTTCCATATCATTGTTATCGAAAAGTAATGACAGAATAAACTCCATCCACATACATTATTTATTTACATTTAAATAATGATAATTTATTAGTTGCCTGTAAACAAATAAATAATCAATTTTTGTGCTCTTGTAAGAAATGAGTAATTGGATTATAATTTTCAATTATAAAACATAATGTTCAAAATATTATGATATTAGAAACTAATAAAATAAATAAAATTCACTATTATCAACATCATTAACACACTTTTCAAAAACTAATAAAAAAAGAAAAATTCACAATATACCCCTAAAAGCTTTCATAATTCACAATATACCCCTATTTCATGAAATGACCTTAAATAATGATTATTATATCCCTAGATCATGTTTTAAGTTCACAATATGTTACTTTTTTGTCCAGGGGCATTTTGAAGAAATTTTACAAAAATAATTGATTTCTGCAAAATATAAATAACTACAAAAAAATTTACAAAAATAATAAACTAATATAAAACTTATATATAATTAAAATTAGATTAATAATTCTTAAACATTAAACATACACAACACTTAACATTTCTTGACTATTCATTAGTCTTCTTCTCCACTTGATTGTTTACAGTCATTGTTGGACAATGATTAAATATTATAATAAACAATATATATATGTTAATTTATAAACAAAACTAGTCCAATATAATATGAGGTAGTAGTATATAGTTTTAACTACCTCATTTTACGTTGGATTAGTTTTGTTTATAAATGAACATATATATATATATATATATATATGCTTATTGTATAATGTTTAATCATTGTCCAACCATAACTGCAAATATTTTAATGAAGATGAAGACTGATAAAAAATCAAGAAAGGTAAAAGACAATGAGAATAAAAAAATAATTGTTTGAAGTTTTGTGTATGTTTAATGTTTAAGAATTATTAATCTTATATCAAATACATATATATTAGTTATTTTTATTATTTTATTTTTTTGTAAATATTTTTTGTAAAATTTCTTCAAAATTCCTTTAGACAAAAACAAAGTGGCATATTGTGATCTTAAACATGATCTACAACGTCAGGGATATAATAATAATTATTATTTAAGGTCATTTCATAAAAATAAGGGTATATTATGAATTTTAAAACTTTTTTTAGATGTATATTGTGATTGTATTTTGAAAAAGGGTTGTATTGTGAAGTACGGAAGTTTTTAAGAGCATATTGTGTATTTAAAAAAAATGAAAAAAAGAATTTTCACACCAGCTTAATTACAAATCTCTTCTTAAGGTGTCATTCATGATCAGTATGGAGATCTGGAGCTAGCTCCATGGTGGTAGGTGGCTCCATGCCACTATTGGTTCTATCACTCTCTTCCCATTTATCTTTTTTTTCACACAAAATGTAACTTTGTAAAGTGAGGGATGCAAGAGAGACTATGGTGTGGCGAGAAAGGAAAATGAAACCAAGAGGATACATATATTATATTTTAATAATGTTATAACTTACAAAATATAAGTGCAAAAATATAAAAAAATATATCATTGTTCATCATAAGTCGTGCTCTTCAAAACAAGATGCATCATGCATATATTTTGGTACACTTAAAATTTTATGTTTTTAGAAAGAGTATATACTACACATTGTAAAAGTGAATTTTATTCATTAACAAAATTAATCTTATTTTTTTGAAAATGAACCTTATGCATTAACAAAATGACTTCTTTAAGATTTTCTTTTCTTAAAAGAAAAATTCACTTTTAGAAATACAAAGGTTTCTCATGTGAAAGGTTCACTTTTCTTAATATAAGATGTACTTTTGTTGAACATTTAATTCACTTTTCTTAAACGAAATACTCCTCCGTTCAACAATATTTGTCGTTTTAGAAACTTGCACACATATTAAGAAAATTAGAAATACCATATATTTTTAACAAGATTCATATCCTAAAACGATAGATATATCTATCAAAAGAAAGATATTTTATGGAACGGAGGGAGTATTCACTTTTCTTAAATGAAAGATTCACTTTTCTTAAACGAAAGATTCACTTTTCGTACATGAAATATTCACTTTTCAATAAATGAAATGTTCATATTGTTCTCACATAAGTTTGTGGTAAGATTCACTTTTCTTTAATGTTTGATTCACTGATCTTAAACATTGATTCACTTTTCCTAAACATTTGATTCACTTTTCTATAAATGAAAGATTCATATTGTTCTCGCACAACTTTGTGGTAAGATTCACCTTTCTTAAACATTTGATTCGTTTTTCTTAAACATGTGATTCACTTTTGAATAAATGAAAGGTTCATACTGTTCTCTAATAAGTTTGTGGTATAATTTACTTTTCTAAAACATTTCATTCACTTTTTTAAAACAAAAGATTCACTTTTGTTAAACAAAACGTTCATATTGTTCTCGCATAAGTTTTTGGTAAGAAACATAAGATTCACTTTTCTTAAATATAAGATTCACTTTTCTTAAATATAAGATTCGCTTTTCTTAAACATTTGATAAAATTTTCTTAAACAAAATATTCACTTTTCAATAAATGAAAGGTTCATATTGTTTTCGCATAAATTTGTGGTAAGATTCACTTTTCTTAAACCAAATGTTCATATTGTTCTTGCATAAGATTCCTTTTAAAAAACAAAGGATTCACATTGTTTAACGGGTTAGGTTCACTTTTTTTAAACATAAGATTCATCTTTTAAAACAAAAGATTTGTTTTTATTAAACGAAATATTAACTTTTCAATAAATGAAAGGATCGTATTGTTCTCGCATAAGTTTGTTGTAATATTCACTTTTCTTAAACATAAGATTCACTTTTTAATATGAACAACAAAAATATACCCTAAACCCCATACATACCCTAGAATAGTTTTTTTTTGTAAAACCATACCCTAGAATAGTTAAACCGTCAAATAATGTTAATGTGGTTCGGTTATTAACAACCACTCAAGAAAAAAGATAACCCTATTGTCGAAGAACCTAACACCGTTGAAGAAACTAACACTGTCGAAGAAGGTAACAACCATCGAAGAAACTAAGAATCGTCAAAAAAGCTAAGAACCATCAAAGTAGCTAATACTGTTGAAGTAGGCTAATGTGGTTCGGTTATTAACCACCATGCAATAAAAAAAGATAACGATGTCCCCTATATAACTCTAGGTTGGCTAACACTCTAAAAAAGCTAGCAGTGTAGAAATGTAGAAAAATTATGTATTTTTATTTATTTTCAAAGTGAATCCTAAAACATATGTACATATAAAAAAATAAATTTATCAAAATATATTCATGTTGGATCTTATTTTGAAGAACTCGAATTATGATGAACAACGGTATAAAATTTATGTTACTTAAACATATATTTAATAAACTACAACACTATAAAACTTTACGAAAAGACAAATATAGAAAAATACAAAAATGGTGCCATCTATCTTGTTATTGTGGGCAACAAACAAGAAGAAAACGAAAAAGTATGCACTTTTAGTGTAATTTTACCAGTAGGAAACTCGCAGTTTCCAACAAAATAACTAAAAATTTGCACAAAAAGATACATTAATATGGAGGCTAGTCAACAGTGATTAAGAACCCTCCAATCATTCTTCCAAAAGGCAATCACTCTTACAGGATTTGCTATGAAATTTGTATCGTGGATCTTCATATTCATCTTCTTTAATGCCGCACCCTATAATGTGCTCTTGATTTCATGAAAATGGGCAAAATTGCTCTCAAAATATAGAACTGCATCACTCACAACTCTCACAAAACTACTTCTGAGCATACTTTTTTACACTAGTATCTATAAAAATGTCTTAAATGAACTACTATCATTCTTGTTCTTTCTTAGACCTTTAGTCAAGTCCATCCAAATACACTTGAATAATACAACACCAAATGCTCCAAAATAGTCCAACTCATATATCTCTTTAATTTTTCCATACCAACGCTGACCATCTCTAGTTGAAACACTAACTCCTGAATTTTGAGTCATACGACAATCATCACAGGCAATGGTTCAAAATTTATACCCTCGAGTGTTATAACTTCTCATTTTCCAAGCAACATTATTTGAACCCCAGCCTAGTTATCAACAACAAATCATAATTTTCCACTACGGGATTCAATTCAACACATCACTTTGAAACCAAGACGGAAATTTGTCAATCATCCACTTACTTTGAAGCGCATCATCAAGTCGACGTTTTCGAGTCAAAATTCTCTTTTCATGTAGAAAATCACTAAAAAAATAAAGAAACTAATTAGTACCACTAACACAATAGTAGCCACAGTATGGAACTTATACTTACATAACGATGAGCCTGGGATAAGATCTTCTCATCATTAATATGTACAACTTCACGCTTACCATTGGGTCGACCATGCGTGTTGAAAATATAGTGTGCTGGATTGACACTATAACCATTGATTCTCTTCGGTCTATTGAAAATAGACTCCATCCCTCGAAAATACCTTGAACAATGAACAAGAAACTCTTTGGCAACAGTTCCTTCCGCAATACAAGCTTTAGAATGAGCTCTATTAAGAACGTTCGACTTGAAATCTCCTAATGCCCTACATTAGAATGAATATCATTAGGGAAAAAAAGTATGAACAGATTGTAAAGACACTGAAAATAGAAAATTCTATAAGCTTGCCTTTCAACCGGATACATCCATCGGTAAGGAGTAGGTCCTCTCAGCCTAACTTCTTCTACCAGATGAACAAGTAAATGCACCATGATAGTGAAAAATCCGAGAGGAAATACCTTTTCTATCTTACATAAGACAGGAACAATGAGGAACTGCAAACTTTCAAGTTCTCCCATGTCAATTTCTCTTGCACATATGCTTTTGAAGAAAAAGGATAGTTGTGTCACAAGTTCTAGTATGTCAGACTTCCTAGACGCTCTTAAAGCAATTGGAAGGATATCTTGCATCAAGATGTGAAAGTCATGACTTTTCATATTCATCAATTTTCTTTCTTTTAAGTTGACACAACGAGCTATATTGAATGCATAACCATTAGGAAATTTCAAGCATTTTAAAACTCCTAGAAATGTATCCTTCTCCGCCCTTGTCATTGTGTATAAAGCTGGAGGATAGATTACTTTTTCATTGGAGAGTAGTATAGGATGCAAGTTGTGTTTTATGTTTAGCTCAACAAGATCCTATCGGTCATTCTCATTATCCTTACCTCTTTTTATAAAAAAAGGAAAGTATGTACTAAATTCTCTACAAAAAAAAAAATTCTACATATGCATGGAATATAAATTGCGTCGAAGGAGTTGGTCCTTCCAATCTGGAAGGTCAAAGAAATGCTCTTCTTCTTCCAAAGTTGGTGATCCATCTGATCCTCACTAACACTACTGCACCCATCTATCCTATTTTCAATGTTGCCATGATTCATTGAAGTGGTTTTTCCATTTGGTTAAGAACATCGACACCACTACATCTATGAGGAGCCGGTCTTAATTCTCTTGTGTCATCAAACCAAGTTGTTTATTCTCTGAAAGGACGACTCATGGGTAACCATCTCCTACTTCCAGTGTAACAAAATTTTTTTCTATGCTTTAACCAAGTAGAATGAGTGTTATGATCACATATAGGACATGCAAATTTACCTTTTGTACTCCAACCAGATAAATTTGCATAAGCAAGAAAATCATTACCAGTCCGCATCAAAGCTGCTCTAAGCTTGAATTTTTCACCTACATATGCATCATAAGCATCCAGCCCTTGCCATAACTCACATAACTCTGCAATCAAGGGTTGTAAGTAGAGCTGATCATTGCGGGCGGGCGGGCGGGCCGGGTTCGGGCCGGGCCGAAGGAAATTTTAGGCCCGTCGGGCCTATTTTAAAAAACCAAGCCCGGTTTTTTACATACTCGGGCCGGGCCGGGCTAGGCCCGGTTTTTCCAGGTTTTGCCGAAGCCGGCCCGTCCGGCCCGGTTTTTTAATTTTTATATAAATTAAAAAAATAAAATTAATTTAATATATTTAATATAGATTCAATATATATATATAACTTAATTAAAATTTATATATTATATATAATATTTGTATATATTATATAAAAATTAAATAAAATTAAATATATATGTATTATATTTTAAAAAATAATAATAAAAAATATAAAATCGGGTCGGGCCGGGCTTGCCCACGGGCTCAAAAAATGTGCCGCGGCCCGGCCCGGTTTTTTATTTGGGCCTAGTTTTATGTCCAGGCCCACCCGGAAGCCCTATCGGGCTCGGGCCTATCGGGCTTTTTTACGGGCCAGGTCGGACCGGGCTGCCGGGGCGGACACATTATGATCACCTCTAGTTGTAAGTAAGTATCAATCTTATCTCATGGAGCTTTGTCTTCCGGAATAATCATGCACATGATGAGAGATGAATGTCTCATACAAAGCCACGAAGGAAGATTGTAAGGAAATAATATAACAAGCCATGTGCTATGTGATGTACTCAAAGTTAGAAATGGGTTAAACCCATCAAAAGCAAGCCCCAGCCTAACATTTCGAGGATCTACAGCAAAATCAACATTTATTTCATCGAATGATTTCCAAGCTAACCCATCTACTGGATGCCTTCGTTTACCATCTTTCACACAGGCTTTCTGAAATACCCCGAACTTAAATATAGGGATTGAAATTAACCTAATACGTATTTAAGGGCCTAATGACGCCTAAGTAATATTGGTAAGGAAAAATAAATCCAAAGAAATAAAGAAACGCTTAAAAAGCGAAAAACACTAAATAAGCGTTTTATTCGACAAAACCATATCTAGTCTTGGTGCGGATTCTTGGCGCTTTGGGTAGCCTAAGACCGACGATTTGTCCATATTTATCAAAAAAAAAACTAAATAAGCGTTAAATAACCATAAGAGCTTTGAGACCTCGGTTAGCATGTTATATGGATTCTAAAGCCTTAATAAGGCCTAAATAATATATGGGAACAACTCCCGAAGAAAACGGATCCAAAGAGTGAATTAAAACGCTAATAGAGCTTTAGCGCACGTTTTTCGAGGAAACCCTAAAACGTGATTCTACGTGGTCAAACGAACCCGTAAAAATTATAAATCATTAAATAACAATGATTAAGCATTTATGGAAGCTTAATAACCAATAAAATTAAATAAACGAGAAAATTCCGGAAAACGGGCCCGGTTAGTGAATAGTACCAAAACCGGGTAAAATAACGGGTGTTTCTGTAAAAGACGAAAAAATGCCCCAACTAGTAGTAATGTGAGGGGCCGGTTTTAATGAATTAATTAACTCCTCTCTCACACACTCACACAACTAACTAATAAATAAACCAAAGAGCAAAAAGTAAAAATAAAGTAAAAAGGGAAGGGGGACACTCTCACCTCCACTACCTCACACCCTCACGTACTGCACTCCCTCCTCCCTCTCTGATTTCTCTCCTTCCTCCAGGCGGCAGCCATGGTGATTTGCCAAAACCTCACATAACCCTCCTCTTCTCTTCCCTTGTTAACTACTCAATCCTTCTCCAAATGCAACAAAAATTACACCGTTGGATTCCCCTTGCAAAGGAGATCATCTTCCTCCTTTCAAAAATCGAAAACACCCATTTTCATCTCCATGGGTATTCTCCATTTGAAGGTTTGAAACCACCATTGGAAGCCTCTCCTTCATCTTGTTGGTTTGAGGTAAAAAGAAATTCGGAAACCCCTCATTTCTAGCTCCTATGTGCATTATAAGAATTCCTAAAATGTGAACTTTTGTTCCCTGTTGTTCCAGCCGATTGTGGCTTCTTTTGGAGCTGGAAATATTGCCCTCTTGCTAAACAAGAACTCAATCTAATGAGCGAGAGGTAAAGTCACACCTAAACCCTAAATATATGCTCCTAGATTCTAAGGTAAATTTCTAGGGTTTAAGTGTTAAAGTGGATATTCATTAGTGTCTTGGATATGGGCTTTAGCATTGGAGTGTGGACTCCATTTGGAACCGAGAACAAGAAGGAAATGAAGGAAAAGAAAGAAGAAAGGAAGAGAAGGGGGAGAAAGAAAGAGGAACTAAAATCACAAGGTAAATGCATTACCTTGAGCTAGTTTTTGCATTGTGTAGTGTAACAAATTTTTAGTATTGGAAATGTGTAAAGTATATGGTAATGAGTAGTAAGTATATTGTAGTATAATGAGGAAGAGAATGTAACAGTTTTGGAAGTCTAAAAGAGGTTTAAAGACTTGGGAAAACATTGGGTAATGTATGCGTATGTGCAGGAAAAATATTGTGGTATATTGAGTAGAATGATGTGTGACTTGATATGGGCATTTGAATGAATGTGTGAGCTGAGAATGTGTGTGGGCAATGTTAAAAATATAGGGGAACCTCTGCCCAAACTTGTATAGAAATTGGAGGACTTAGATGTGGAAGGAGAAAGGGTAACCTAGGTGGTAACTAGGTGTAATTGAGAAGCTTATGTGAGCAGTTTTAGTAGTGTGAAAACAGATTGAGAAAGGTTTAAGTAATGGGAAGAACTAGAGTGGTAAGATAAGGTAATTGGAATGCTAGGAGGAGCATTAGTAGGGAGTATTGAATGGTAAAGGATAAAGGAAAAATCTGTAGCATTTATGGAAGAAGAAAACTGTAACAGAGGAGAAAATTTAACAGTGGAGTGTATTTTGTAACAGATTTTGGTAGAGTGGATTAGGCTAGTTTAAAGTGCTTAATCAATGCTAAAATATGCTAGATTATATGTAGGAATATTGGGGAAGAGTTTGGTAGAAGTTTGGAATTGAAACAAGTTCAAAAACTTATATAAATTTCTATACTGTAACTAGTCCGGGTTTGCAAACCAGAACACAAACCCGGACTAGCATGAAAACACGACAGAAAGTTTTTACAAGGGATGGTCCGGGTTTACAAACCAAGACACTAACCCGGACCACTCCTAAAATACACCCGAGAGTTTTGCAAAGGAACGGTCCGGGTTTGCAAACCAATCCCTAAACCCGGACCACACAAAATTTTCACCCGAGAGAAACTATACTGCATGGTCCGGGTTTGTAAACCCAGCCCTAAACCCGGACCACACTCAAATTCCACCCGAGAGTGACCAAACAATATGGTCCGGGTTTGTAAACCCGGACACTAACCCGGACCCTACTAAAAACCCTCCAGAATGTGTTCTAAAGCTATTCTAAGGTAGGGTAAGGATGGGTAATGATTGTATAAGATATTAAGACATAATTAATGATGTTTAATGGTCATTAAGGCTATAAACAAGCTTAAAAAATAATTGTAAGTAAGTAACTTAAGTAAATGTATTTAAGTAACAAAGAGTTAGTAAGTATAAACTAGGAAACTTTAGGAAAGTAATAAGTAAGGTTAATTATGGATAATTAACCATCCAACTGTATGTATGTGATAGGATTCAAATAGTTGAACACCGAAGGGAGTCGGTGAGTCCAAAGTCAACGGTGAAAGGTATGATTTCTTCATGCCCTGTATCCTAATCTGGTTACCCCGATTTGTGCGCTTATTTGATCACCTAATAAGATAAATGCATGAATCGGACTATATTGCACTTACTTGTGCTTGTTTACATTGTTCTTGATATTTGTCTTGAACAATAGTTTGTATAATTCATGAAATATATGAATGATGATGAAGTGTATTGTATTTCGTAGTGTACTTGTATATTGTAATGTATTTTGTATGGATGTGTATGTGAACAACGTATTGTGTATGTGGCTTGAATGAATGACTTCTGCTAATTCCTAACTACCTAACTCCTAACATAAGTAAGGAATAAATTGGAATGAGTAGAAGTCCGATATAGCTTCGGCCACGCGTGAGGATGAGGAGACACAAGAGGTTGGATCCGATTCCTGACTCTTAAACTGGTCCGCGGCCCAAATCCCTTAAATGGGTAGCATCCCGGATTGGTGAGTCAAGTAAATCCCGGTGGTGGGACCGAGTAGTCCCCGGGCCGGAGGTCCCGACGACTTAACATGAGTAAGAGTAAGTAAGTAAGTATGTATGAGTATGAGTATGAGTATGTATGCGTATGTATGGAGTAACGAGTAAAAGAGTAATCTCCACCCGATTAACCCGGGTGGACCAATCAAGCTAACAAGTATGGTATATTGTGTATGTAATGAGCATGTGTAATTCGGAAGAAGGTAAGTATGTATTGGATGGTTTATATCGTATTCCTTGTATGTATGCCTTGCGTAAGTATTATAGTATTGTGTATGAAAGCATGTATGCATGTATGTTTGAATGAAATGAATCGCATGTATTCGACCAAGTGGTCGGCGTACCCTCACTAGTACGCGGGGTATGCGGTTATCATGCTCAGCGAAAGCTGACCCCCTCGGGGGAACGTTTTTAGTGTGCAGGTACCCGAAGAGGATATGGTCAAGGCACGAGACCGGTGACTACATTTGGATAGTAGTAGTAGAATGTAGAGGTGTACTAATTAGCACACCCCTTGTACTTAGAAAGTAAGTAGTTGTGAGGAATGGGTAGTGGTTAGACTCTTAATGAGTACATATGAACTTGGAAGAAGCATTGTTTGTATTGGAACCTAGTAAACTCGGTTATGTATTTTGTATTGTACGATTTATGAAGGAGTAAAGTGTTGAATGGAACATTGTAGTATTCGATTGGTAAATGGAGTATGTATTGTAGAGTGTAGTACTCGGGATTCCGGTCCATCAGACCGATGCTGTATGTAGCAGTAGTAGTAGCCTGGTTAGTCACGTGGGTGGCTAGTGGCATTGTATCACCCACTGTATGATGTAAGTATCCGCTGCGTGAGTCTGGATTGTATAAGGAGATTGGACGGTAATGTCAGTATTAGCAGTATGGGTGTTACAAAAAGTGGTATCAGAGCGAAGTATCGCTCTGATGACTGGAAATACCGAGTTTAGGAAATACCGAGTTAGGAATTAGAAGCTTAGGGCTAAGGGCTGAGTGTTAGCACTAGAGATATGCTAGTTAGGAACTCCCGGTGAGTACCGGATACCTACAGTACCAGTCCCGCCCACCGCATCCCCACTATATAACTTGGGAAAGGATGCCAGAGAGAGGGAAAGCCTCTCATACTCGGGAAAACCCGATCTGGCAGTAATGATGCTCCTACAAGAGGGAAGAACCTGACATATAGTGGATTCCAAGAAGTGGAAGACCCGGAAATGGACCCCGGTTGAACAACAATAACCGCACTTAGTGGCGGTAGAATGAGAACTCCAACCATAAGGAGACTACAACATGCAACAACATGGGGCGACCTGCTTAGCAGTCGCGAACCTAGCTAACCAATCAGCAGCAAGAAAAGAAGCACTAAGCGTGCAACAGAGCGGAAAAAGGAAACAGAACAAGCCCGAGATACGAGTCTACGGGACAGTAATAGCTAAGTAATACCACCAACGGTATGCTAGCTGACTAAGGACATAGTCAGGAGTGGTTAACTCCGAAATTACAATACCAAAAGGTTACAATACCTGGCCGACATAGCTTACACAGCTACAAGGATATCCACGGGATATGAACCGATAGGACTACGGGAGTAGTGCCTAGACAAGCTAAGGCTCAATCACCACGGTAAACCAGTGGGAACGAGCAACAAGGAAAAACAAAACTAAATAAATGGGGATCTCCTAGGACTGGAGACGTACCCCGACCAAGACAACTATGTCAAGATCAACGAGAAGCTACTTAAAAGGATCGAGTATCCCAAACATAGATCAATATGATCAAGGGAAGAGTCAACAAGACTATTAGATACAAGTGGAAGCCATACCAAGACCGGTATAGGCTTAACCAAAAACCAACAGTACCACGCACTTGCCACGGCAAGTGCAGTAAGAACAGGAACATGTAGAGGAACTTTAACACACCACAGGTACATAGTAATGTACCGTGACAGCAGTGGAACAACTATAGGATCACAAATCCTGGAAGCTAGAGGAATCAAACCTTGGAAAGGCCTGACGGCCTGACCATTGTATTAAGAACATACCAGTCAGCGGGAAGCTGGACTTGGTCAAGACCACAAACATGGCTATGCCATGTAGAACTTCTTTTAACACCGCACCATTGTTTCAAAACCCAAAATTCTTCATTCAAAACCACAACATTTCTTTTAAACCTTGGATTTTTAAACAAAACCAACAGAATTACGGTGAGTATCATAGATTGATACAAGAGGAGTTGACAATAGAATACTTCACCTAGGCGTGTGACGAACACTACGAGTGTACCCAATTACGGGATGTGGGACAACCGCACTCCGAAGGAGCTTGCGGGCCTGACACATAGTTAGGTAAGTGGTAACGTATCAACATGGTACCCCACGTATGTATACATGTAGTGTACGAAACACGGGAAGTAGTCAACTCTGTTCTACGGACCATGAGTAAATGCAAAGCAGAACAGCTGGACACCTCAGGCGATCAAGGAGAAGGAACTCCGCTAAGTAACAAGTATCAAGAACTCAGAGAATCCATCTGAAGATAAGGAATGAGGATTAAGAAGCGCAAAGAGCGCCGACTAGTAAGCATAGACATTGGATATGTCTGAAAGACATCAAGTAAATACACGACAGCTGGAAAGCATACCCAGCCTAAACACAGTAAGGCAAAAGCCTAACGTGGACACCACAACGATCAACAAACGGGACGGAGTTCCCAAGAACAACTACAAAACTACCAAAGAACATAATCCATCATGGAAGAGGATATTAAACCTAGTCTTAAACACTAGAGGAAGGTATAAACAGTCTACCCAAGAACGGGAGACGTCATAACCCAAAAAGGGATAGCTCAACTACGATACCACAAGGCGGTATAGTGGGCACAACATAATATAAACGTTAGCCGGATGTAACGGCGTAACCTAACAAAACCCAAGGAGCAATCCTTGAAGGGTGTCTGAATTAACAACAATCAAATGAAGCGTCATAATAAGACCACGAAAGCTACAACGAACACTCGGTTAGACACCGAAGGGATTTCACTTAATAGGAAATACCCTAAATTACAAAAAGGGCACTGAGTAACATCAGAATGCCAAAAAGGGTCTCATGTGAATGGAAGCGTGATGTCACGACTTGCCATGGGGCCCAGTAATACCTCCAAACTATGGGGTATATAAGGAGTGGAAATATGTATAAGCAGCTTGCAAAGAGCATAGCTTGCAGCAATAGGGCTTACAGGCCACAAACCAACTACGTTATGTAAACTTGAACGGCTGCAAAACCTACACCATTTAATAACAAGACTTGCAAGAGATATTGTCTCATACGACAAACAGACCGTCAACTGAACAACCCAATTAAAGCTCAACATAATGAGCGGCTTGGAGTAATGGTTACCTCAATGTCACTGTCACTAGAGCATCAGTCTAGTATACAGTTGACTAACTTTTAATTACTCTTCATGCCCTCTGTAGAAATAATAATGCAGAGGCATAAAATCGTTATAACGCCAACAATGGCCTAGTCCACACTTGGACACTACGAGAAACCCAAGAGAAGGTACCCCTCGTTAGCCAAAGACCACCAATGTGGTGAAGATGTGAACCCTTAGAAAGGCTTCCATCTATTATTACAGTAAAGCCTACGCTTATAGATATTGCCAATGGGCGATGGAATAAGGAAATGAGATTTCCAAACCATTACGATCTAAAGGAGTAAGTATACTCCATACGCACCAAGCATGTGGTGAACCGTTGTGTAAATACTAACATAGTGAACCTATTCATGAGACCTATGAGTGGTAACAAACCTCTCAACAAGAACTTTCATTTATCAGTGATAGAATACTCTTCAATTAGAGAACGGGACCCGAAAGCCCTTGAAGTTTCTTGGGATGTCCCGGTGATGTACATACAAGGTAAAACCGCGCAGCTAGAGCCTATAACCAATGCTCAGCACTGGAGACAGAAATTGTCAAAAACGATCAATGTGAATACACATTGAACACCATGAATGACTAACGCTCAAGAGAGCTTATAACCCAATGAATTACCTCATCCTTGGTCAACCAAGATACTTGGTAAATTATATCATAAATGATGGTGGAATGTGAGGTAAGCTAACCTACACATAAAAACCTAAGTTGAATAAGACATTTCCACATTGGGAAGATAATAAGATTGCGGTATGCTACGACAACCGTCATACACACAAACACAAGAAACTCCTAGTGTATTTACACAACAAGGAAATGGTGCCAATGACAATGGCGATAGGTGAAGAGGAACTACCACAGTAACAGAAACAGTAAAAACAATGTGGTACAGTGAGTAAGGACAGGGTGCGCAACAAGCGACCGCTATGAGGAAGTAGCAGATAATGACACGGAGTATAAGTATGAAAAGACAAGCAAAATATTCTTTCCTATCACATAAGTGACTTACTGTCAAGCGTTTACGCCTCTGCACTCTGTATGACTGAGTGTTTTGGTATTGCACTTGTGCAGCTAATGATCTAATGGGATGGCTAGGGATATGGAGAATGTAAACCGTAGTAAACCTTTCTTTTCACCAACGAACATGGCACTAGCCAGTTAAGCAAGCTTAGCAACAAACCGTGCGGCCTAAGGCCAAAGAAGCACGAAGAGTGTACAATACACTAACAATCACAAAATGTGAATTCCATTGGAAAAAAGGGTGAAAGGAGACTGAAGAAGTCACTAGGATCGATGCATAGAAAATGCAAGGTCATACAAGTTAAGGACACTTGTACTGAACCAGAAGAACTGGTATAATTCAGAAGCTATTGACAACAGAGGAAGCACTACAACTAAGTAGTGACTTAACCTCGCCCGACAATAAGTCGGAGGAACTTAATGACTAATCGTGGAAGCATAAATAACATGTGCAGTAGATTACCAGAGAGCTGGTTATGAATCTTAAACTCATTGAGTTCAAACACGGTAAAAGAATACCGCATTTGGTTAGTAAACCTTATTCCCATAATAGACGGATAAGGAGGTGATGTATAGCACATTAAGGATAACAAGAAGGGTGAATAACCCAAGTTATCAGGGTCGCGCAGCAGAAGCTAGTGGGCCCTAGCTAGGCGATAATATACCTAGTAAGCATAGTAGAATGGCTATTAATGCCTTGAAGCCTAATAGGCTGGAACCGAATTAATTATGAGTTAAATAAACTCATATAGGAACCCTTGGTGCAAAGACTAAAACATTGTTATGATTAGGACCCTTTGACAAGGGTATATTATGTAATAAACCGTAAAGAAGCTAAAACGCTTCAGAGTGCCCGAACTTAGTAACCAATGTTTAATAATAATAACATATGGTAGATTACGTGGGCGTAATCCCTTTTAAGGGGGGTAGAGCGAAAACCGCTTAATGCAAGTTTCGTGAATAAAACACATAAACCATAATGTGCATAGCACAAATGAGAACCAAATGGATGATTGATGCTATGTTAAATAAACATAAGTATTCATTCATATTGTAATTATGGTAACTAGGCATGAGAGATGCAAATACCATAGGATGAAAATACCCATCGTGTAACCCCAGTGTAAGAGTATTAGTAAAAGAAAAGTAATGAGTAGTGGACGGAGCTCCACAAGTATTGTAGCCTTTGAAGAAGTAGTACGAAATGAATGAGAGTAGTAGACGAATGAAGTCTAGGGGTAGTGAATACCTAGGTAAATTATTGGAAGTAAATTGAGGACAACTAAATTTTACAAGTATGGTAATCCCTAGTTAGAATAATTGAAATGATGGAGAGTAATGGAGGAAAGTAGCGAAAGTCAATGAAATGAGGTAGTAGGCATTGAACCACGGAGTAAAGCATTTGGGAAGTAGAGTGAGGATGATTGATGGACTGATTCCATCCTATGGAGATGTATGAATTTGTATCACGACTAGAAAGGGTAAAAAGATAGAAAATGAAAACAATTAAATTGTTTGTTTGTTTGAAACTGATGTGGGAAGTCGAACTTGATCCTGATCAGATCAAGGGAAACCGAACACAAATTGGGGTGGAAAGATAGTTCAACACTGATGCAGATCACATCAGGGTCGAATGATTCTTGAAGCTCCCCTTAAGTGGTCACAAGAATCACGCATAGGATAGATGTAATGAACATAAATTGAAATTTGGAGTTGTATGCTCTAGAAGGATTTCTAATTAGCTGTTGGGAAGGATTTTCCTTAGACCGAGAATAAAGATTTGGTTAGAAGCTTATACCGGAGAAGATGGTAGTGTAGCATGTTGTGTTATTCCAAGGGCAGCGGGACATAGAGGAGTCCTGTGTCTAAATGACCTGAGTGCCTGCGGGACTGTATGTTTATTGCATTGCTTTGGGGATAGCTTTGCATTGTATATATGTGAAAACCTGGTAATGTGGAACCAATGGTTGGTAGTAATGTGGATTGGAGTAATTATAGTACATTTGTATGGTATGGAATGTAGAAACCTTGGGTAACGAATTTGGGAATTGTAAGGAGGATGAATGTAAGGCTTTGGTATTAGGCAAGTATAAATGAGTAAGTATAGTAATCCCATAACCTCGAACAACTTTGAGGACAAAGTTCTTAAGGGGGTAGATTGAAATACCCCGAACTTAAATATAGGGATTGAAATTAACCTAATACGTATTTAAGGGCCTAATGACGCCTAAGTAATATTGGTAAGGAAAAATAAATCCAAAGAAATAAAGAAACGCTTAAAAAGCGAAAAACACTAAATAAGCGTTAAATAACCATAAGAGGTATGAGACCTCGGTTAGCATGTTATATGGATTCTAAAGCCTTAATAAGGCCTAAATAATATATGGGAACAACTCCCGAAGAAAACGGATCCAAAGAATGAATTAAAACGCTAATAGAGCTTTAGCGCACGTTTTTCGAGGAAACCCGAAAATGTGATTCTACGTGGTCAAACGAACCCGTAAAAATTATAAATCATTAAATAACAATGATTAAGCATTTATGGAAGCTTAATAACCAATAAAATTAAATAAACGAGAAAATTCCGGAAAACGGGCCCGGTTAGTGAATAGTACCAAAACCGGGTAAAATAGCGGGTGTTTCTGTAAAAGACGAAAAAATTCCCCAACTAGTAGTAATGTGAGGGGCCGGTTTTAATGAATTAATTAACTCCTCTCTCACACACTCACACAACTAACTAATAAATAAACCAAAAAGCAAAAAGTAAAAATAAAGTAAAAAGGGAAGGGGGACACTCTCTCACCTCCACTCCCTCACACCCTCACGTACTGCACTCCCTCCTCCCTCTCTGATTTCTCTCCTTCCTCCAGGCGACAGCCATGGCGATTTGCCAAAACCTCACACAACCCTCCTCTTCTCTTCCCTTGTTAACTACTCAATCCTTCTCCAAATGCAACAAAAATTACACCGTTGGATTCCCCTTGCAAAGGAGATCATCTTCCTCCTTTCAAAAATCGAAAACACCCATTTTCATCTCCATGGATATTCTCCATTGAAGGTTTGAAACCACCATTGGAAGCCTCTCCTTCATCTTGTTGGTTTGAGGTAAAAAGAAATTCGGAAACCCCTCATTTCTAGCTCCTATGTGCATTATAAGAATTCCTAAAATGTGAACTTTTGTTCCCTGTTGTTCCAGCCGATTGTGGCTTCTTTTGGAGCTGGAAATATTGCCCTCTTGCTAAACAAGAACTCAATCTAATGAGCGAGAGGTAAAGTCACACCTAAACCCTAAATATATGCTCCTAGATTCTAAGGTAAATTTCTAGGGTTTAAGTTTAAAGTGGATATTCATTAGTGTCTTGGATATGGGCTTTAGCATTGGAGTGTGGACTCCATTTGGAACCGAGAACAAGAAGGAAATGAAGGAAAAGAAAGAAGAAAGGAAAGAAGGGGGAGAAAGAAAGGAGGAACTAAAATCACAAGGTAAATGCATTACCTTGAGCTAGTTTTTGCATTGTGTAGTGTAACAAATTTTTAGTATTGGAAATGTGTAAAGTATATGGTAATGAGTAGTAAGTATATTGTAGTATGAGGAAGAGAATGTAACAGTTTTGGAAGTCTAAAAGAGGTTTAAAGACTTGGGAAAACATTGGGTAATGTATGCGTATGTGCAGGAAAAATATTGTGGTATATTGAGTAGAATGATGTGTGACTTGATATGGGCATTTGAATGAATGTGTGAGCTGAGAATGTGTGTGGGCAATGTTAAAAATATAGGGGAACCTCTGCCCAAACTTGTATAGAAATTGGAGGACTTAGATGTGGAAGGAGAAAGGGTAACCTAGGTGGTAACTAGGTGTAATTGAGAAGCTTATGTGAGCAGTTTTAGTAGTGTGAAAACAGATTGAGAAAGGTTTAAGTAATGGGAAGAACTAGAGTGGTAAGATAAGGTAATTGGAATGCTAGGAGGAGCATTAGTAGAGGGAGTATTGAATGGTAAAGGATAAAGGAAAAATCTGTAGCATTTATGGAAGAAGAAAACTGTAACAGAGGAGAAAATTTAACAGTGGAGTGTATTTTGTAACAGATTTTGGTAGAGTGGATTAGGCTAGTTTAAAGTGCTTAATCAATGCTAAAATATGCTAGATTATATGTAGGAATATTGGGGAAGAGTTTGGTAGAAGTTTGGAATTGAAACAAGTTCAAAAACTTATATAAATTTCTATACTGTAACTAGTCCGGGTTTGCAAACCAGAACACAAACCCGGACTAGCATGAAAACACGACAGAAAGTTTTTACAAGGGATAGTCCGGGTTTACAAACCAAGACACTAACCCGGACCACCCCTAAAATACACCCGAGAGTTTTGCAAAGGAACGGTCTGGGTTTGCAAACCAATCCCTAAACCCGGACCACACAAAATTTTCACCCGAGAGAAACTATACTGCATGGTCCGGGTTTGTAAACCCAGCCCTAAACCCGGACCACACTCAAATTCCACCCGAGAGTGACCAAACAATATGGTCCGGGTTTGTAAACCCGGACACTAACCCAGACCCTACTAAAAACCCTCCAGAATGTGTTCTAAAGCTATTCTAAGGTAGGGTAAGGATGGGTAATGATTGTATAAGATGATTAAGACATAATTAATGATGTTTAATGGTCATTAAGGCTATAAAAAAGCTTAGAAAATAATTGTAAGTAAGTAACTTAAGTAAATGTATTTAAGTAACAAAGAGTTAGTAAGTATAAACTAGGAAACTTTAGGAAAGTAATAAGTAAGGTTAATTATGGATAATTAACCATCCAACTGTATGTATGTGATAGGATTCAAATAGTTGAACACCGAAGGGAGTCGGTGAGTCCAAATTCAACGGTGAAAGGTATGATTTCTTCATGCCCTGTATCCTAATCTGGTTACCCCGATTTGTGTGCTTATTTGATCACCTAATAAGATAAATGCATGAATCGGACTATATTGCACTTACTTGTGCTTGTTTACATTGTTCTTGATATTTGTCTTGAACAATAGTTTGTATAATTCATGAAATATATGAATGATGATGAAGTGTATTGTATTTCGTAGTGTACTTGTATATTGTAATGTATTTTGTATGGATGTGTATGTGAACAACGTATTGTCACTAGTAGAAAAAAGAGTTTATAACACGGTTGTTTTTCCTTATATAACACGGTTATATGGGGTGTTATATATTGCAGTCGTATAAAGTATTGTGTTTTATAACACGGTTCCAAACCGTGTTATAAAACATTTTATAACACGGTTGTTTCAACTATAACCGTGTTATATAATGGATTACCACTATGTTAATTTTAGAGCGAAACATGTTTTATAACACGGTTGTAATAAGGAACCGTGTTATAAAATGATGTTTTATAACACGGTTGTACTAAGGAACCGTGTTATAAAATGATGTACCAGACAAATTCTAATTGTTTTATAACACAGTTCCTTAGTATAACCATGTTATAAAACCGTCAATCCCAACATTTATTAACTCTTTTATAACACGCTTACACTAATCAACCATGTTATAAAACTCATTAAAAAAAATTCAATTCCCCTGTACAGTAGCTATCAATCGCTGCCTATTACACAACATACATTTATACAACATACATTAAATGTGCAGTCACACCAACTTCCAAGAAGTGTCCGAATCCATTTGTCATATATTCGTTGTTATGTTGCATAAATTCAACAACAAATATACAACATACATTAAATGTGCAGTCACACCAACTTCCAAGAAGTGTCCGAATCCATTTGTCATATATTCGTTGTTATGTTGCATAAATTCAACAACAATCCCACGATTTCTTATGCACAGGTATGCCTTTACAAAAATAGAAACTACTGTGTAATTACATGACTATGAGCAGTCTAAAAGTATCATACAAACACAAGTGTGAAAAAAATACTAAATCAATTCTTCTCTTATAAGGTCGACCTCCTCATGGTGTAGCTATCCAAACATAGAAAGGAATTCATACACCTGATATTTAAACCAATAGAAATTAATATAAGAACAAGTATATAGAATACAGTTAAGAAGTGTTCAAGAAAGCAACTAACATATTACTACACTTTACTGACCTGCTCGCTAGAATAAAGTGCAAAATAACAATTGTGAAGTGCTCATTGTAGTGCAAAAACCAGAGATAAAACGCCCTGAATGCAGCACCTAGGTAGCAGTAAAAACAGATCAAAGATGGAGCATATTATGATGAGATCAAAGTGTTGTAACTTGGAGCAAAAGTCAGACACAATTGAACCAGTTTACCATCCCACATTTTCTGCTCAGAAACAGAACTAAACAAGGCTTAACAAAGCCAAAAAAATCATACTCACTTAATTTCAATATGATAATATCAAATTAATGCTTATTTCAGACTGATAATGCAGTATAATACATCAGAAAAAAATATTTCACCAGCATAATACATCAGAAAAAAAATATTTATTTCAAAGCTCAATCATCTAGAGATACCAGTGTTTGAGCAATGGGGCCATTGGTACACCACTCTTGTTCCCATTTAGAACATAACCTCTTTTAGCTTGGTCAGCTTTTCATTTCATGCTCACAACATCTGAACCAGTTGGAGAAAAACAAGAGCAGCAAACAATAATCAGTATACAACTAAATATGTCAATGACCATATATTATAGCAAAAAGCTGATCTTACATTGGTATACAATGTTTGGAGAAAAGCATTTGAGTGTGGTAAAGTAGATAGTTATGAATGATGCTGGTACATAGTATGATTTAAATTTACTGATCCAATTTAGTAGAAGAAAATGTACATCTCAGATTATGTAGTGGTCTACTTTCATTGTCGACCCATTGGATATTTAAATGCCAAAAGAATGACAATTTACAATGATTGAGCAAACTTGTGTCCAAACAACATGATTTCTCTTGTAAAATGAGGTTCAGAAGCGTACCATTTAGTTCACTCATTGCTAAAGCACCACGTGCTCCCCACTGATGAGCTTCATATGAGAAAAGACGTTATGATGAGGAAAAAGACAGACTTAAATTTTTCATACTTAGAAACTCAAGAACGACTATATTCATCATCGTGGAATCTTTCCCATTATTGAAGTTATTGAGATAGTAAAATTATTGAGAAAGGTGAAATTTAAAAGAAAAAACTCAGTAATTCTTTGAAAGCGGCGTGTGGAACTTAACATAGTCTCCTATTAACAGAGACTAAAATTGAAGCAAATTGCATTTAAGACAACTAAAAGTAAGTATGTATAGCAATGGTATAAATCAGAGGCAAAACTTGTGATGCTAACCTTTTCTTTTCTTCACACTTGATTTAGCTCAAAGTGAGATGTCCGCTGATATCCGCTCGAAGTGAGAAAGTTTCTTTCGGTATTCGTAAGGCTGAAAAATTGGAATGATGAAACAAAATGATAGTGGAAGTCATTAATAAATGAAATGTGCTAGGGACCTAAACTTAGCCACAGAAGCACCTTAATAGTGTATGAGAGAGTTTGTTTTTTAAGAGATGAGCTTGAATTTAGAAAGGACTTGTATGGTAATAAATTACAAAGAATTGGGATTTAAAGATGTGCTTTGTGTATAAAAACAATCCACATAAAAGAATTGATATAAAGATCATGGTACGAAATTGCAGGAGATCCGAAGAGATACACCAACCATTTTTCACATTTGAAAGGAGAGCCCCGGTAGTCCTAGCCAAGGTCCAGCTCCTTAATCCCCAAGCAGTTCCTCGTGTTCCTCAAGCAATATGTACATACCATGGAACACAAACAAAGAGGTACGAGATTAATTAGTAATGAAATGTAAAAGGGTTAGGGTGTGTGCAATGGGATCATACGGCCCCTCTCAATGGGAGGAGAGGGGGCAATCTTATCATCTCCCACACCCCAACCGAGAACATAGAAAAGAGTTTCAAGCTGCCAACAAATGCTATGAATTGTAAGATAAATCAAACATTGGGGTTGCTACGTGGATTAATTCAACATCCTAGATTATGACTCAAACTGAAGTGTAGTATCAAAGGGGTGGGGTTGTGAGTCATGTGGGATCATACCTAGAAGGGTTTATATCATTTCCCTTCTAAGATGAAGAATTAATAAGGACCATCCAGCCAATGAATGATTTATCTAGCAATTATATCATTTGGGCAACTATCATTCGATTCATGTTCATATCTAGGCGCAAAGGGACAACATCATGCTAGTTATCAAACTCAAATTCCAAACCACATATCAATGTGCAAGGGGCAGTTAAATGTCAAGTGAAATTGGATTTTAGTAAAGGTGAGAAGATAAAATTTCCAAACCCCATGAAGAGACGTCAAGTCCAAAGTCCAAGGTCATTCCAAGCAGCCCACATGTGCAAGTCAAAGCTCAAAGCCACTTGATTGCATTTGTACCTCAGTCAAAACATGAAGACCGAAGATAGTAAGCGAACCGAATTAGACAAATGGCACGAAAGAGTCAAAGTGATAATGCCACAAGCGACTGATTTTTAAGCCAAAAAGCACAAAAGCGGCCAAATGACAATACCACAACCAACAGTATTTCCGAACCCATATAATGCGCAATGGGATAAATAAGCTGTTGAAATTGACATTTTCAAACCCATGATAGGAGTACCAAACCAAAGACGCATCAGCATGGTCAGTTCATTGCCACGGTTAACTTGAAGGCGATATTACCAATGTTAGCCGTCCGAATTCGTATCCTATCTGGCTGGCGGAGTCGCGTGTCAATTCCGAGTCATACAAGTCCACCAGAAAGAGGTACCTCAGTACCTCAGTAAAATCACAAAACAATGGCAGTGAACAGATAGATGGTATGAGCATATCAGAATCAAATGAATACCAAATGTACTAAGAGACAAGAGGTAATATAGATGAAGTTGAATCACTCTAAAAACAATAAAGAAAATGCTTGAAAATGAATTGACAGATAAAACGCCACATAGACATTATTACACAGCAGCAAGTGAGAACCAATCTATCATGAAAATGGCTATCGCAATACTGCAACACACTGGCATCCGTTGTGATAGCAGTAGCGCAACTCAAAATAGAGCAAACATCCTGGCATTAAAACCCATTGGTGTGTGAATCGGCAAAAACAGTAACAATTCAGCAAGTGTAAAACAAATAAATTCAAAATTATGGCTAGAATTTTGCAATATTAAACCAACCTATGAACATTGGGCAAGTAAGGGCAAATATTAATAATGAAGAATAATCCAAATTAGAGCATGTACGGATGAATGCAGAATGGATGAAGGGTTAATAATGTAAGAGTAATCCAAATTAGAGCATGTACGGTTGAATATTAATAATGAAGAATAAACCAGCGTATGAACATTGATGCTAGGATTTTTCACCGTTTAAGGACGTTGGAGCTATACACGGATGACAACATGGATATTAATGAAGCAAAGATCAGTGGAAATCGTCAATACTACTTGCTAAACACATCAGTTCACATTAGCTTAGATTGAATGAATCAAATATTGTTAAAGATGAGTACCGAGATAGTCCCTTATATTTACAATAAGCAGACGATGATAAAAAAATAGCTAAGCACTGAAGGAAGAAAGTAATAGCAGTATGATACAATACACAAGACAAAAAGAGATTAGAGCTGTATGCTCTTTTTTTTCGTTCAGGTTGAAATTTACCGTCTGTGAAGAGTAATAAAACGAGTAGAGCTTGTATGTCCTTTATTTGCCAATTAGATTCGCATAACTTGTTCGCCAGTTTATTGCAAAATTCTGGTTGGGAAATAGATGAAGCAGGCCTGGAGCATTCTTTCCTTGGTCGCCAGTTAGGTTGCAAAAGTTACCGTCTGGGAAAGGATGAAACAGACGCAGATCATGTATTTCCTTGGTCACCACTTAGGTTGCAAAAATTACCGTCTTCGGAGGTCCACTTCCTTCATGGTGTAGCTATCCACAAAATAGAGAAATAATTCATGTTTATTCATGTTGTACTTGCATAAATAGAGTGCAACAGCTCAGTTTGAACTATTTATAACTCTGGTTTTAATTGACAAGGGTTGAAAAAAGGGTATATTTATACTGAAGGAAAGGTTGGATGAAGTGGGAAGAAACTTGCATTTTTACCAACGCTTTAGCCCATATCATCTCCTCTGTATAATCATAGTAAGCAAAAGAAAGTCAAACATAGGAAATTGCATTATTCAGGAAGTTGCAAGAACGACAATTTAGAAGTCTAAAACTGCAAAGCGGCTGAAGTATGAGCAAAATTACAATACTAAACTGTAGGAAATTGCATTATTCAGGAAGTAAGAACAACAACAAACGTCTTGCAAGGTCCCATTTTATTAGCAAGAAATAGCGGGCCTTTACAACAGCAAAAATTAGGATGAAAAAACAAACATGATTTGAGAACTACAAACTGCTGAAACAGTTCTCTATTTAAGCAACAAAACCAGAAGCAAACAGAGGCTTAAAATCCAAACATTAACAGGTTAAACATGTCCTATTAAGGGCCATTCACAGAGACTAAAACTGAAACAAAGGGGACTATTAATCACGGCTGATGAACTGCTGAAACAAGCCTATAATAACAGCAAAATTGGCAAGGTTGTACTTATTATCTCAGATTATAAATGGCACAAACTTGAGGCTCAAAATCCAAGCAAAATTCAAAAGAATAAAAAAGACCATAGCAGCAGTATAAATCAGAGGCAAAATTTGAGCACTAATATCCAGTTCAAGAAATCTCCTAGTGAGCTATGTAACAACTCAAAAATGCAGAGATAAAGTGCCCTGGATGCAGTGCTTAGGCAGCAGTAAAAACAGATAAAGAGGGAGCATTATCCATCAGATCAAATTACTGTAACTTGGAGAAAATGTTGGAAACAATTTAAGCTGTTTATTATCCCACATTTTCTACACATAAACCGAACTAATCAAGGCTTAACAAAGCTAAGCAAAATCATGTTCACTCAAGTCCTATTAAGACTCATAAACAGAGGCAAAACTGGCATCACTCTTGGTTGGAAAAACTGCTGAAAAGAGCCTATTAACAGCAGCGAAAATCAGGTACTAAGAAGCATACTTTCACGGGTTTAAATCTACTGTAACCCACACCAAGCTGTCAAAATTACATAGCTATACACACCCTGGACAAACCATGCCTCTATGCTCCCAATTTTCTTTTTATAAGATGAGCTATTTTGTGTAATATGATCCCTTTTTTTTAATAGAGGCAAAACTGACACCAAAGTCCACAGTCATTTTTCTAGTTTCATCTCATTGAACCAAATTTTGTTAACCACTGAAACAATATCCCACTGTGATTGAACCAGATTTTGTTACCCATTGAAACAATATCCCAACAACCAATGACAACAGCCAATCCTCCACTTTGTTTGGTTTGACAAACAACAAATTTGAACTTGCGATGAAGAGCTTGAGAGTATTTGAGGAAGCGAAATAATATATTGCCAAAAAAACTTGAACAAAAAAAGCAACATAGCCCAGACACATAGTTGTTTAAAAAGAAATGGTTAATTCATCACTACGAGATAGAAATGTCGGCAAGAGTTTAGTAGAGTTTCTTAAGTACGAACCAATTTGACTAACAACAAGCCAACCCACTGATGTACCTACCAACCTAAACTGGACTACAAACAGTCATCACGATGGAACCTAGTGCATCCTCAGCTTTAGAACGAATCAGTTACTGCCAGCAAAAAACCTAGTTACCACCATCTTCAACCAGAGAACAAGAAACCACAATACCCAGTTACCTAGCATCAACGAATCGATAAACCAACAACTAAATAGAAAACCCAGTTACCTAGCATCAACAAATCTGTTCACCACCAACTACTCATCAAAGAATCAGTTAACCAACCACTAAAGAAAAAACCTAGTTACCTAGCATATTACCGTACGGTGAAGTGTACAACCAAACTCTTCTGCTACCCAGTTACGAGAAGAGAGTAGACTTGCAAGGCCGTAACCGTAGAAGCTCTCAGGCAGGTAGTGGCGGCGATGGCTGCGACCTCGGATGTGAATGCGGTGGCGATTTTGATGGAGTCGGGAGAATGCAGAGCAAAAACGCAGAGAAGAAATAGTGGCGGGTTTGAGGGGGAAACGAGTTATTTCGTGAAAAATAAACAATCTTATAACCCGTTTAGAAATTAACCGCGTTCAAAGATAAAATATGCAACACCATTCGCTAATAAACCGTGTTGTTAAATGCGTTCTAATTGTTTTAACACTGTTCTTTAAAAGACCGTGTTATAAAAACAAAATTTTCAGTAGGCGTTAATATCTTATAACACGGCTGAATCTGAACCGTGTTACATGTTGTAATCTTATAACTCCATAAAACATAACCGTGTTATAAAACATATTTTTAAGTGTTATATTATTTGTTTTACATAGTTTAACACGGTTAGGTTAAATAACCGTGTTATAAAATGGGTGTTATAAAATCTTTTTTCTACTAGTGTGTGTATGTGGCTTGAATGAATGACTTCTGCTAATTCCTAACTACCTAACTCCTAACATAAGTAAAGAATAAATTGGAATGAGTAGAAGTCCGATATAGCTTCGGCCACGCGTGAGGATGAGGAGACACAAGAGGTTGGATTCGATTCCTGACTCTTAAACTGGTCCGCGGCCCAAATCTCTTAAATGGGTAGCATCCCGGATTGGTGAGTCAAGTAAATCCCGGTGGTGGGACCGAGTAGTCCCCGGGCCGGAGGTCCCGGCGACTTAACATGAGTAAGAGTAAGTAAGTAAGTATGTATGAGTATGAGTATGTATGCGTATGTATGGAGTAACGAGTAAAAGAGTAATCTCCACCCGATTAACCCGGGTGGACCAATGAAGCTAACAAGTATGGTATATTGTGTATGTAATGAGCATGTGTAATTCGGAAGAAGGTAAGTATGTATTGGATGGTTTATATCGTATTCCTTGTATGTAATGAAGTGTATGTATGTATGTCTTGCGTAAGTATTATAGTATTGTGTATGAAAGCATGTATGCATGTATGTTTGAATGAAATGAATCGCATGTATTCGACCAAGTGGTCGGCGTACCCTCACTAGTACGCGGGGTATGCGGTTATCATGCTCAGCGAAAGCTGACCCCCTCGGGGGAACGTTTTTAGTGTGCAGGTACCCGAAGAGGATATGATCAAGGCACGAGACCGGTGACTACATTTGGATAGTAGTAGTAGAATGTAGAGGTGTACTAATTAGCACACCCCTTGTACTTAGAAAGTAAGTAGTTGTGAGGAATGGGTAGTGGTTAGACTCTTAATGAGTACATATGAACTTGGAAGAAGCATTGTATTTGTATTGGAACCTAGTAAACTCGGTTATGTATTTTGTATTGTACGATTTATGAAGGAGTAAAGTGTTGAATGGAACATTGTAGTATTCGATTGGTAAATGGAGTATGTATTGTAGAGGTGTAGTACTCGGGATTCCGGTCCATCAGACCGATGCTGTATGTAGCAGTAGTAGTAGCCTGGTTAGTCACGTGGGTGGCTAGCGGCATTGTATCACCCACTGTATGCATGTAAGTATCCGCTGCGTGAGTCTGGATTGTATTAGGAGATTGGACGGTAATGTCAGTATTAGCAGTAGGGGTGTTACACTTTCTCATGCCAAATCATGTCTTCTACAACTTTTGGTGACCTATAAATTTTCTTCAATCTAGGAAATAATGGAAAATAACGCAAAACCTTTACAGCTTTCTTTTTTGAAACCTTTACCTTCTTAGTTGTCTCATCACCATCAACTCCTACTTTCTCATGAACAATCTATCCTTTGATCTCATTCATTTGACATACCACACTCTCGACAATGATCATCTTCTATAGACCTTTTCTCTTTTCGAATCCCAGTATAGCATGCAATCTCTTGGGCAAGCATCAATTTTAGTGTAAGTATGCCTCGAGTACTTCATAACCTTTTTAGCTTCATTTAATGATGTGGAATTGTAGTTATGTGAGGAAAGGACAACTAGGATAAATCTCCACTTCTGCTTCCTTTATCAATCTCTTGTAATAAGTTTCATCATCAGCAACAGTAGCACAAGTTAGAGGACGTAAATCCGCTGTAAAAGTTAGTTGTGGTAAATCAAAAGCAGTTTCTTGTGCTAAATCAACATTAACATTCATGTCTTCTAAAATATCATCCAACACTTCAAGATTGTCAACATTCTCTATAGAGTTTTCAATGTTTTCAGAAAGATCATCAATAGTTTGCTGGTGCAGCATGAATGAGTCTCGAATCAGTCCACTCATATCATCCTTGCTCCCGCAACTAGATTTAGCGGCACTCTTATACGATGAATTGAATGAGGAAGCAAAGCTTGTATCGTTGATCTATTCTCCATGATCAATCTAGATAGAGTAACCACGACCAAACCCATGCTCCAGTACTACATCATTTCATACATTCCTTTGATTTTTATAAAATCGATTATGACATTTTTAACATGGACACAAAATCTCTCCATCAACAGTTGAATTCTTAAAGGCAAAGTCCAAGAACTTCTAGAATCCAATTAGAAACTCAGTGCTGCCTTTTGGTTTTTGTATCCATGATTTATCCATAATCTTCAAAACAATACAATAAACATAAACATAGTATTTAATTAGGGCTTCATCAAGCAAAAAACATCAGTTCTACTACAAACTATATGACACCAGATTCTAATTCACATTAATGACCAACTTAGGACAACATTTAATTGATTTAACGATGGAAGCAATTGAAATCTAGTTCAACTCTATGCTTCAGGAACTTATATAGTAACCACTTCAATATCAGTTAGAAACCATTACATCAAAGAAGATGTATCTTCACCACTTTCCTCTTGTCAATCAATTTTTGATGGATGAAGAGACAGTATTGCTCACTTGATAGTAAGCAACATAATAAGTTATAATGATGGATGAAGAGACAAGATTGCTCACTCTGATAACTAAAATTTAATGATGATGTTTTTTTTAACTCAAAAGTTTAATGACGATGTTGAGTACACTACAAAAGGATGGTGAATAAGCTTATCTGGTTAATTGGATGAAACAAGTCAAATTTCTTACTAAAAAAAGCCAATCTCGAATTTACTAATCAAAGGATTACAAGCGAATTTCCACAGTCAAAATAATTATTCAGACAGAAAAAAAAGGGAAACCCCTTTCATCAAGTTAATCGATGAAACTCCCGATTTCAGATCTAGATCAAAGTGGACCAAGATTAAGGGAACTCATTAAACCCCATATATACTTACACACAATCTATCGTAATTTGATACACAAGCTAGATGAATCAAGAAAACAAGCTGAGATGCCTAGGGCTGCCTAAAAAATTCCGAAACCGCGGTATCCGACCGAAACCGAAGTGAACTGTACCTGTTTTCAGGTTAACCGTACCGGTTCTTGCGGTACGGTTAACCGAACCGTGTAAATTGGCCGGTTTCGGTTTCGGTAACGGTATTGAATTTTTCAAAACGGTTAACCGCTCGGTTAACCGTGGTTAACCGATTATATAAACAACCAAAATCTACAAATATTAATGTTCACCTTATATAATGATTAATGTTAGCTATTGGGGGAATATGCACAATATTATATTTTTTGTCACATGTGTTTGATTTGTCACTCATGATTTAGGTGAATGATCAATGTTGTACTATAATATTAATGGTATAGGACTTATCAATAATAAAAAAATACACGGCTATACGGTTAACCGATAAAACCGAACCGAACTAAAGGTTAACCGGTCTAAACGGAATGGTAATGGAATCAAATTTTAGAAAACCGAGCTAAACGGTTAACCGAATCCGGTTAACCGATCTAAATGGAATGGTAATGGAATTGGATTTTAGAAAACCGAAGACCCGGTTAACCGAAAGCGGTTAACCGAATAAGATGGTTAACCTACCATGGGCAGCCCTAGAGATGCCTGCAACTAGATTCAATTTACGAACCCTATTTCTGGGTTGCTTAGCAAACTTGGAAAGATTGAGCGTGCAGAAAATAAGATATAGTTAGTAAACCGGTGGTGTGAAAACTGGGCAGAAACTGAAATTAACATGAATGCGATTACACAAACAACAAAATTTAAGATCAATTTTACCTACTGATCCGATGCAGTGCAGTACGGTGATTGAAGATGGGAATAACTAGTCGCAACTTCTACATCCTCATGGGGCTAGTGAACGATATCTACATCGCCCAGAAAGAATAACAACGGGTTCCAATACCAAGCTTTATCAGGAACCAAATAGCGAACGCGAGAGGCAGTTGAATCATTATAATGAAACAAAAGTTGGAGTCACAAGCCTTGTTGCAGAAGGAATAACAAAGATCCGTGAGTTCTTCATACTTCCACCAGAAGATCAAGCCAAAACATCAGACGCGATTAGTCAGATCCAAGTCCTGGTCATAGAGCTTCAAGGCGGAATTGATGATGATGGACGACACTTCAAACGCATTGTTGAAGATATTTACCAGAGGAAGTCAGATGAGACGAGAGAAATTGAGTCCAAGGTAGCTAGAATAAAGTAAATGTCGAAACCACTTGAAGAATGAGAGGAGAAGAAACAGGGAAAAAGAAAAACTTTTTTGGTTTTGAAATTCTGATGTTTAGAATGTCTACAAAAAGAAATAGAATATGCATCTTCCTTAAAAAAAAGGCGATAAAAGAGTTGCGCAGTAATTTTGTTATTCAATTGCTGCGGATATCGTTCTGCGTTAGAATGAAAACTAAGAAAAATGGCTTTTTTGTAGTGAATAAAGTTCCTCAACTATTTGTCACTGTTCTTCCCTCTAGTATGCATATGTAATTTCTCGTGAATGTGCTCTCAACTAGTCATGTCATGGCTGGTTTGTCTAAATGGACCACACATATCCACATGGATAAGATCAAAGGTTTCACAACTAATTATGACAGAGTGAGGAACTGGAAGTCTATGGTTTTTGGCTCTGTCACAACTATCACAAAAAAAATCTTTATCTATGTCAGCCCGTTTAATTTAAATGAAGTTTAACTAGTTTTTCTAGTGGTGTGCGGCCTAATCTTAAGTGCTAGAGATGAACATCAACTTTAACAAATGAAAGGAATGATTTCTTATTCATATCCACAACTATACCATTTATAGGAACAACATCAAGACACACACAAGGTAACTTTGCATTATAATATTTGTTTCGTTTGTACAAGAAATCATCTAAGGAAATAGGATCAAGAACATAAAACCCTTTTTCTCAAAAGCAAAAGTTACATGGATCTTGGTATCATGGTCTTTCAAGGCACATATACTATGATAACTTATCATCCTAGCATTTATTTGTTGCAAAAACTTTTGGACAAACAAGAGATGAAACTGAAAACTGGGAACATATAAGACATTTTGTAACAGAAAGTTGTCTGTAAGTTTCACAGTGTCAAAAACATTAATTGCTTGAGCCCAGGAAGACATTTTCATAGATGTATTACAGACAGTGAATTCAGCATCAACAAACCAGTTTATATTGCCACATATATGATTGGTGGCACCAGAATCAACCACCCACAAATTGTAAAAATCATTAATTAGACTTGCATTTAAAGCGGAAACAACAATACCTGCGAACTAATTGTACAAATCAGTTCCTTGTTCTTTGGGGACTTAAAGGTTCTGTTCTAGGTATGCACTTAAAGATGCTAACTTCCGTTGCTTGAGCCCAGGAACTGGTGTCTTCTTGTCTTTGAAATAATTTGTGACTGTGTTGAGCTTCACTTTATTGAATCCAGGGATGGATGTGTCTTCATCTCTTGAATAGGGAGTTTCTTCTGTTATTGCAGCAACGATTGGGTTTTGTGTTCTTGTTTCGCCAGTAACTCCGAAAATTTCCTTTCACCCAATAACACTCCTCGTATGTATGGCCAAACTTTTTGCAGTGTGTGCATTTAGCCTTCTTGATATCGCTTCATGGAGTATTTTCTCTGGTTGCTTTATTTTTGTAACGCCCCTATTTAACATATTTATAGCGGAAATAAAATACTAAAGGCGTACAGATCATCGGGTTCCAAACACCCGGCACCAAACCTCACCAATTACAACTTACAATCTATAAAAGCTACGGTCTGAACTCAAGAAAAACTTAACACAACATAATAGAAATTAAACATATTAACTCTCTACAAACCTAGTCCCATCCCAAACGCTCATTCTCTTCGTGGCCACCTGTAAATCAATTCGTACCTGCAAGATGAAACCAAGCAGCCCACCCCGAAAGGGGCGGGTCAGTTCCCTGGAATGGAACTGGTACGATCCTCCAAAAACACTTATAACACAATTCTTAAATAAACAATAACTTGAAACAACAGTTAAAACACTCAGAGAATAAAGCATTTCACAATCCAAAACAAGATACTCAGATAAGAATAAAGTTTAATAACTGAAAGATAAAGTTAGTGGAACAAAATCACATCATGTGTTAGTGAACATCCTTTCCTTAGTTAAACCCAATTCCCGTTAGGAGTAGAAAGACTCAGATAGTCACAAAGGACTAGGAATGAAAAATAGATCCATGAACCCAAAACTCGAGAGTGGAATAAAACCCATTGGGAGAGATGGCCCCCACCGCCAGTCAGTTGCCACAAGGGCGAGGTAAACAGACCTCCGCTGTCAGTTGCCACAAAGGGCGAGGTATAGCAGACCTCCGCTGCCACCGACCCGTTCTCAGTCATCGGTGAAAAGTGTGTGCACCACTTATTAGAAATAATCCATACTCAATACCAAGACAACTTTCCCATATTCCCACTAGACCACCAACTACCCAGGCAATACCAAAACACTCAGTCCTACAGAGTGCAGAAGCGTAAACCCTAAGCAGCCAATGTCTAACGGGCACCAGATAGAAGGAACCAATACCCATGTCAGTTTCACATCCAAGGCTCAGTTAGTCACACAAGATGAGTTAGTCACAACAACCGTTTCCTTTTAGAAATTCCTCTTAGAGTGTTAGCGTTTTCCAAAACATTCCACAAGTCAATCATCAAAAGATCGGAGTACGAGAAATCGTACCTGGTAGTGAAGTACATAACTAGCTCGTAAGTGATCCCCAAAAGTAACCTATAATTAAGGCGTTCCAGGTGTTGATTAGTTAAGAGACTTAAACTTAACAGTCTTCTTCACTTACTGATTACTAGTTTCAGGTTTACCATTCTTTACAGAGGTTTGGGCTTGACTTGTTAACTAAATCCGTTAGGCCCATCTCGTTTAGTTTGGAATGATTTAGAATTTATTCCTGAGAGTGGCCCAAACTCTCTTTGAATTGTTAAAGTGGGCTTTCGGAGTTCACAGGCTTGGGCCCAGTAGGTTAGCCCAAGCCCGCGCTACGTTTTCGTTGTTTTAATTAAGTTCCCTAAAAGGATTATGCGGGATTTCGAACGTGCAACCTCGACTCAGTTCCAGATTAAACTTAACCCACTACGCCATCGAATTCTCTTGTCTAACAGATACAACTAACGTAACTTTAAATTACTTACTCTTAGACATGGGGTTAATTTAATTGAACCTTTAGATTAACGTTGGCTAACTATTACAACATTTATTAGGGACCTAAAGTTGAGTAGGTACATATACACTCTCTAATTATTCTTCCCACAAGAAATGTTATTTCCCTCTGCTATTCTCAATATATTAATACATATGTAAATCCCTAAATATTAAGATTTATCCAGAACATTCTTTAAGAAATTTATTAAACTAAATCACCCTTACAACTCACACACATCTAGTCTTCAAGAGGCATTTTATTTGCTTAGGTATTACCTATAGGATAAGGTATTTTATTTCCTCTAATTATGTCTAGTATATGTATAGTTATACTAGGATTTAATTAAAACATTATTTAAGTAGTTTTATTTAATTACCTCGATTAACCTTACACTTATTAACGTACTATATAAATAGGTTATAAAATAAAGTATTTTTCCAAGTTAACGTTAAGTATATTAACTCCCAACTGTATAATCGAATAAATGTAAATTAATTTAAATCCTTGATTTAACATAAGCTTCTATTTAATTCCTCTCACATGAGTATATATATACATTAGGTTTTTCCCAAAACATTCCTTAAGAAGTTTTATTGTATTAATTACATTATTAACCTTTAACCAAATCCACCTATAACATAAAGTTTATAAAATAAAATATTTCCCTTAACCTCCACAGGTATATATACAACTTCCATTATATAGAATCAGAAATGCGGATTAATTAGTTTTCTAATTTAATATAGTTTCTACTCCTTTTCTATATTATAAAAATATATATATATATAGTTTTTACTTTACTTAAAATGCATAACCAAAATATTTAAATATACTGCTACTAAATATTAATTTAGTCTTTTCGTATTTTCCAAACCCTAAAAGTTTATTAACAAACTATACCCTAATTTTGTTAAATTAAAAACCATATATTATAAGAAAATCTCATGAAAATTTCACAAATACAATTTTTAAACCCATTTACCTTTGTCCAAAAATTCCCAAATTTAATATACAGTAACTATAACATTTTAGACATATTATAAAATTTTTATTTCATAAAAATATCTTTTTAATTTAGCCAAATAATTCCAGAAAACCCGTAACTTGTAAAAATCATAACTTATGTTTAAAAACTCCAAAACCTTAATAATTTACATCAAAATAAACTACATAAAATAAGGAATCTATGGTTAAAATTTCAAGTCAAAATACATTCGGGAAGATATTTAAATTAACCCAACAAGTTAAGACTATTTACTGGAATTATTAAAACCCTTATAAACTAAAATTCTGGAACGTTTTAATCTCGGCCGTCCAGATCTTATAACTACGATCGGACGGCCCTAATTCCCCGAGTTCTTCAGCGCCGAGTTCAACCAGGTCGAGTACTAAATCGACGATTCCTCACAATCTACAGAACGAAATCACGTGATTCTTGTTTCTATGGATTCGTAATACAATTTCGGTTCCAATGATGCTATTTCCCCAATTTTAATGCAGAGTTCACCCAGTTTCGTATTCAATTCGAACGTTAGGGTTAACTAGCTACAGAGTACGATTCGATATAATTCGCCAAATTCTCCTAATCTAGAGCGTAATTGACACAATTGAAACATGGGTTAGGTCGAAAACACTACGAACAACATATCGGAGCAATTTGTCGGAACTCACCGGAATTGCGAATCGAAGCGATTCGAAATCGTTTTTCTGGAAAAACTCGAACTTCCGACCAGTTCGTGAAGCAACTTCGAGGATCTATAAGTTATTGCACAGATCGATTTAGGCTTTGTTAATTGGCTTAGAAAGATGAAACTTAGCTCTACACATTGATAACTAGAACTAATCCTAACTCGCATTATACAGAAAGAAAATTGACCCGAAAGTTACGAGTTTACCTCTCTGTTTCGTTTATGATTTTATGTGCTGAAAATCAGGAACTTTGAGCGACTATAACTTCCAACCGGTTATGAATCAGGCTTGGGCATAAACATAAAAGTAGATGGATTAGATCTACACAACGAGCTAAAGAAATCGAAATTTGGTTGAAAGACGAGGAAGTTATGGCAAGACGAACATTACCTGAAATCGGATGAAACTGGAAACTGGGTTACGAACTCGAAAGTGACAACTTTGGATCAACTTTCCCGTCGATGTAGAAGGAGTTAGGGCTTGTATGAGTTATGATTGTAAAGAGGGAATTAAGGAGAAGAGAGTGGTGAAGACGGCACTGGAAAATTCGAAGTAACGAGAGAGATATAGCCGTCACAAGTTAGGTCAAAATCGGGTGGTTGTTGGAGAAAAACAGGAGATAGAATCGACTAAGTGTTGGGGCGCACGAGAGGCTGACACGTGGCAGTTATGAAATTTTGGCTCTAAACTTCAAACTAGCATAACTTTGGCTAGGATGATCCGTTTTTGACGTTCTTTTTATCGATCTTCATGGTTTTTCATAACCTATTTTTGGTATAGGTTTCATGGCCTGGTTTGACCATTCTCAAAAAGTCAACTCTAGCAAGGCTTAATAAGCTTTAAGGTTTCTAGAATTTTATATTGACTTTTATATTTCAAACAATGTTCCAACACTTCCTAAAATCTTTATAATATATTTGGAGTGTTTAATAATTTTCCCAAGATTTATTGACTTATAAATCTTATTATTAAATTCATAATACTATATAATAATGTATAATAATTAGGGTTAAATAGGAGAAAACCCCTAAATAAATTTCATATTCCATATAATAATTAATATTCATAATTACATATAATTTAATTTTTAATAAAAGAAATCCCCTAAATTAATTTAAATTAATTTAGGGGTATTTCAGCATATCCCCCTTAAAAGAAACTTCGCCTCGAAGTTTAACAGTCAACTAATAGGCACTCACACCGCTTCGGGTGTGCTGAGACAATAATAACTTCAATGATATTACATACCATTCCAATCTTTATCTCCATTTCAACATTCCACTCAAGGGTACCGAAATCAAAGTACCAAAATCATAATAACGTGAATCAAAGTATAAACTGAATCAAAACACAACACAAACGTGGCAAAGTACTGTGCCACAACGAAAACCTACGTACGTACATACAACTCTCATTACTAACAATGCAACGAGGCATAATCCGGATGAGCTAACGAAGGAGGAGTATGCCAGCATATCCCCCTTAAAAGTGCTAAGGTACGCCCTCGTACCGCCACTAACGTGAATCATCTCAGGATACAGAGTATCATGCAAACAGATGTGGGTACTTAACTCTCATGGAGTCCTCGGTCTCCCAAGTAGCTTCCTCGACCCCATGATGTTCCCAAAGAACCTTCACTAACTTAACTGATCTGCCCCTCGTTTCTCGGACCTTCGTGTCCAAGATCTGTATAGGAGTCTCCTCATACCTCAGTGTAGGCTCAATCTCTAACCTCTCTGGCTGCAGTACGTGAGAAGGGTCAGGCATATACTTCTTCAGCTGTGATACGTGAAACACATCGTGTACCTTCCCCAACTCCGCTGGTAGCTCGAGTCTGTAAGCAACTGGGCCCACTCGCTCCGTAATCCTGTACGGGCCGACATACTTAGGGCTTAGCTTCCCCCTCATCCCGAATCTGAATATCCCTCTCATCGGGGACACTCGTAAGAAGACCATGTCTCCCAACTGAAACTCGAGCTCTCTGGTACGCTGATCCCCATAAGACTTCTGTCTGGACTGAGCTGCCCTCATATGCTGCTGAATAACCCTAACGTCATCCTGCAGTGTCTGAATATACTCAGGCCCAATCAAGACCGCCTCAGCAGGGTCACTCCATGATAAGGGAGTCCGGCACGGCCTGCCATATAGAGCCTGAAATGGTGCCATGCCGATAGACGCGTGGTAAGAGTTATTATAGGAGAACTCTACCAGGTGTAGACGCTCTACCCAACTCCCCTGATAATCCAGAGCGACTGCTCGCAACATATCCTCCAATGTCTGAATAGTCCTCTCAGTCTGCCCATCAGTCTGCGGGTGAAAAGCTGTGCTAAGTCGTAGCTGAGTCCCAAATGCCTCCTGTACCTGACGCCAATATCGACTGAGGAAACGAGTGTCACGATCAGAGACGATCGTCTTCGGTACCCCATGGTACCGGATATGCTCTGTGGTAAACACCTCAGCCAGTTTGGGCACCTTCCATGTGTCCTTGATAGGTATGAACCTAGCTGTCTTGGTCAACCTATCGACTATAACCCAAATGGCGTTCAGTCCACCTCTAGCTGGAGGGAGACCGACCACAAAATCCATGCTGATGTCGTCAAACTTCCAGCACGGTACTGGAAGTGACTGAATCTGGCCGCCTGGTCGACGATGCTCAAACTTCACTTTCTGACAAGTGAGGCATCGAGAGACAAAATCAGCCACATCCCTCTTCATCCCGCTCCACCAGAATAATTGCTTCAAGTCCTTGTACATCTTGGTGGCTCCAGGGTGTACTGATAATGTCGAGGAATGAGCCTCTGAAAGAATCCTGGTCTGAAGCTCTGTCGCATCCTGAGGAACGCAGAGTCTGCCTCTGACTCGAAGGTGTCCCTCGCTGTCCAGCTCATAGTCGTACTTCAAACCGTCAGTCAACCCGTCTGCTAACTTCTGTCTGATGCCCTGTAAATAAACGTCACTGTCCTGGGCTGCATACACCTCCTCAGCTATCGTGGTCGTCTTAATAGGGCGAGTAGTGAATAAGCTCTTCTGCTCAGAGCGTCTGCCACGACATTTCCTTCCCTTCTGTGTACTGGAGGTTGATGTCATAATCGGCCAGTAGCTCAACCCATCGTCGCTGTCTCAAATTGAGCTCCTTCTGGGTCCAGATGTACTTCAGACTCTTATGGTCTGTCATAATCCGGACTGTGGCTCCATACAAGTAATGTCGCCAGATCTTCAAGGCGAAGACTATGGCGAGGAGCTCAAGGTCGTGGTGGGGTAGTTTTCCTCGTGCTTCTTCAGCTGTCTAGAAGCATACGCTACTACTCGGCCATGCTGCATCAGTACTCCACCAATCCCTCTGCCTGAGCATCGCAATATACCTCGTACCCCTCATTCCCCTCTGGGATAGTCAATACTGGAGCTGTGGTCAAGGCGTCCTTCAGCGCCTTGAAGGAGACCTCACAAGCCTCTGTCCATACAAAAGGGCTGTCCTTCTTCATCAAGGAGGTCAAGGGCTTGGCTAGCCTGGAGAAGTCCTTCACAAAAGCTCTATAGTAGCCAGCCAACCCAAGGAAACTCCTAACCTCTGTCACGGTGCGAGGTCTATGCCAGCTTCACTGCCTCGATCTTAGCTGGGTCTACAGAAACTCCCTCAGCTGAGATCACGTGTCCAAGAAATGACACCTTGTCCAGCCAAAATTCACACTTGCTGAACTTGGCATATAACTGTTTCTCCCTCAGCGTCTCCAAGACTGTCCTCAAATGCTGCTCATGTTCTTCTTGCTCTTGGAGAAGACTAGAATGTCGTCTATGAATACGACTACCGACTTATCCAGCTGGGCTTGGAAGACTCTCTGCATCAAGTCCATAAATCTCGCGGTGCATTGGTCAGTCCAAACGGCATCACTGTGAACTCATAGTGGCCGTATCTGGTCCGGAAGGCTGTCTTCTATGTCTGGCTCAGCTACAGCTATCTGGTGATATCCGGATCGCAGATCAATCTTAGAGAACACCTTGCTCCCCTCAGCTGGTCGAACAAGTCATCGATCCTGGGCAGTGGGTACTTGTTTTTGATCGTGACATTGTTCAACTCTCTATCTATCAGTCTCATGCTCCCGTCCTTCTTCTTGACGAACAGCACAGGAGCGCCCCAAGGTGAGACACTGGGTCTAATGAAACCCTTATCCAGTAGCTCCTGCAACTGCTTCTTTAACTCGACCATCTCTGCAGGGCCCATCCGGTAGGGAGCCTTAGCAATCGGTCCCGTACCGGTATGAGGTCGATTGAATTCAACCTCTCTCAGCGGTGGTAGTCCAGGTAGCTCCTCTGGAAAAACATCGGGGTACTCCGACACAATGGGAACGTCGCTCCTGAACTTCGGATCCGTCCTCAGATCCTGGGCAAACAGTAGTAGGCAGTAGCGCCCTTGGACACTTCCTTCATCAGGGATAATGCGATACAACCTTCACAGTCGGCTGCTTAGGCTGCATTCGGTATGATACTGTGATCCCTGTGGCTGACTTCAAGAGGAGACGATGCTCTGCGCAGTGTAGTTACCTGTGTGTAGCGTGTCCATGCCCACAATATGTCAAATCCCATGCCAGGGAAGACAATAGCATCAGAAGGAAGTCTGCTCCCTTGATGTGCATGCTCAGATTCTTGCACTGTTTGCTGCATTTGATCAACTCCTTGGATGGCAACAAAACTGAGCAATCATGGATATCCTCTGTGGGGGCATTTATCTTGTGAAATGCTTGGGATATGAAGGAGTGGGAGGCTCCAGAATCAAACAGGACGGTGGCCTCCACTCCATTAACTTGGAATGTGCCTGCAATTGAGTGAATTAAGTTTAAGGTTTAGTAACTCTTCCAAGGTGTTCAAGGTTAATTTATACCTGTGATGACCGTTCCATTGCTCTTTGCTTGAGCCTGGTCCAACACATTCAGCCTGACCTCTAAATTTCCAGCTCCTACATGAAGAAATAATTCTTAGAATTCCATTCTTATTGAAAGCTTCATGAGCAGTTTAATGATTACAAGGCTGAAATTGTAAAGTACAAAGCTAGATCTGTCTAAAGGTCAGGTTTAATCTGCCAGGTTTCAGGTGAGTCTGGTTAATAACGGATGTGGGGGCTGTGTTGGGCTTGATTCTCTTCACTCCATGGTAGATGAGTCTAGCTGCCCCACCAAAGATCAGTACATCACCTGACTTCAGGAGGATCTTGGTGGAAAGGTCCATCCTCTTCTGGTCACCAAATAGGAACTCCGCGTCGTCTCCAAGTGATATGGAAACCACTGGAACTCCTTTGGTGATGGATTCTAGGGATTCATCCTTATCTTGATGCAACCCTAGCTTACCTTCTTTCCATAAAAATTGATGATGCAGACGTCTGAGGTTAGGTCTGGGACGGGCTCATCCTCCAATTCTTGTGCTGCCTTAACTGCAGCTCTAATGATGGTCTGCAGTTCCTCCGGGATTGGTGGCACCTCCACTTCTTCATAGGTCTTGGTGGTGTGGTTCCACTTCTTACCTAGGCACATGATCTTCACCTTCATGGTCGAACCGTTCTTGAAGGTAGGGTGTAAAATTTTCCTTCCTTCACACCTAACTCCCTGATCTTGAGGATCAATGAGTACTGGACTGCCGGGGTCAGGTACTCTCGTAGTAAGATCATCCGGGTCTCAAGACCTCACACTTCTCTGGTGGGTGTGGTTTGGCTTCAAAAGGGATATTGGGTGGTGGTATAGGGCAAAATAGGAAAGCAAATATCGAAAGCTGAGGAACAATTGTCATTAAATAAATAAGTAATGGTTCACAAATGGAATTGAAATGTTCGTAACGGAATAAAATGAAGGGTTTATAGTTCATCCCTTTTTACATTGACAACGAAAGAAAACTAAACGACTGAATGTAAAGGAATAAGGTCTAAGCCTCTTCATGAGGAAAGTAGTCCTCACCAGGTGAACTCGGGTCATCACTAGCTGCCTCAACGCGGTCCACCAGATTAAGGACTGGTGCCTTGCCCGGCCTCTGGGGATAGTTCTGTCCCGGCCTCTGTGGCTGACTCTGGGCAGGGCGACTAGTAGATGGTCCAGCACCTCCTGTGCTACCTCTACCTCCTCCTCCATTAGTCTTAGGAGCTGGGGCTCTAGTCGCTGACCCGGTGCGTGGCTTGTAGTCCCTGGAATCCGGGTTCAAGAAGCACTCGAAGGATCTGTGCCCCTTCCTGCCACAGTAGTGGCACGTCACCAAGGTTCCGTCACACTCCTTGCCTGGGTGGTCCCGCTCGCACTTCCTGCAGAAGTACTTCCTTACAGGTTGGTTTCCTGTTTACAGTGCAAGGTTAGTAACGTGATAACATATATGTAGCCATATTACAGATTCTAACTTTTCTTACCCCTAAATGGCTGGGAGCGGAGGGGCTTAGCATCAGCTTGATATGAGACAATGACTTTCTCGTTTCCTCCCTTGAAAAACTTTCCCCTCCTTTCCTGAGTCTGAGGGGGTCCTCTCCCATTTCCTTCTCCATTGTCATTTCTCCTCTTGCCTAGCACAGAGTCCTGATAGGCAATGGTGGTCTCACAATCGTTCGCATCATCATCTAGTTCCTGTCGTTGCAAGATGTGTTAGTGGGGAAACCCTTGCGTACCAGAAATTTTAAATCATATTCCATACCTGTAGGGTCATCCCTCTGGTGGAACCGATCATAGTCATGATCTTGAAGTTTAGGCCGGTATGGAATTTGTCCACCAGATATCTTGGGGCATAAGCTCCCTCCCCGATAACAGCAAGTAATTCCACGAACTTATTGTAGTACTCAGCAACAGAAAGACTCCCTTGCTTCAGCTGCTCAAACTCACTCCTCATCCTCTTCTGTAGATAGGATGGGTAAAATTTAGCTCTCAGGGCCACTAGAAATGCCTGGAAGTCAAAGTTCGCCTGGGCCGTCAGCTCGGCTCTAGCAGTCTGCCACCATCGATGTGCGGGTCCCTGAAGAAAGTAGGCCGCTATGTCCACCTGACGATTCACTGGAACATGCAGAGAGGTGAAGGCCTTCTGCATCTCGTCTATGTATTTCTCCAGAGTCTTCGGTTCTGGTTGGCCTTCGTAGATGGGAGGACGAAGGTCGTTAACCGCCTTCAGCCAGTTGAACTCTCGGGGTCCATTAGGTGGTGGTGGTGGCGGCTGTGGGATCTGAGCCTGCTGCTGAGCTAGTGCAGCCGTCACTATCTGAGCTATGACCTCTGGAGTGACAGCGTCGGGTCCAAGGCCTCCTGAAGATCCTGCTCCTGAGGAACCTGCTCCTCTTCCTCTTCTTCCCGACATTTAGCTGATATTGACGGATTCGTTATTCAGAGGCGTATTGTAAAGTCTAGTTATCTATGTATTAACGTTTATAACGTCCTAAGGACGATTCGTATGTACATGAAGTAAAACATAAGCAATAAGTATGGGGTAGGGTCACGCGCCTTTCTGGAATTCTCACTTCCCAATCTACCCACAGTTCCCCAGTTTTAAGTGCACCTATAATCTAAGTATTTCACTCGGCTTGTTTTCTCGGGTTCAGAGCGTAACTACGCTCTGATACCAATTTTGTAACGCCCCATTTAACATATTTATAGCGGAAATAAAATACTAAAGGCGTACAGATCATCGGGTTCCAAACACCCGGCACCAAACCTCACCAATTACAACTTACAATCTATAAAAGCTACGGTCTGAACTCGAGAAAAACTTAACACAAACATAATAGAAATTAAACATATTAACTCTCTACAAAACCTAGTCCCATCCCAAACGCTCATTCTCTTCGTGGCCACCTGTAAATCAATTCGTACCTGCAAGATGAAACCAAGCAGCCCACCCCGAAAGGGGCGGGTCAGTTCCCTGGAATGGAACTGGTACGATCCTCCAAAAACACTTATAACACAATTCTTAAATAAACAATAACTTGAAGACAACAGTTAAAACACTCAGAGAAATAAAGCATTTCACAATCCAAAACAAGATACTCAGATAAGAATAAAGTTTAATAACTGAAAGATAAAGTTAGTGGAACAAAATCACATCATGTGTTAGTGAACATCCTTTTCCTTAGTTAAACCCAATTCCCGTTAGGAGTAGAAAGACTCAGATAGTCACAAAGGACTAGGAATGATAAAATAGATCCATGAACCCAAAACTCGAGAGTGGAATAAAACCCATTGGGAGAGATGGCCCCCACCGCCAGTCAGTTGCCACAAGGGCGAGGTAAACAGACCTCCGCTGTCAGTTGCCACAAAGGGCGAGGTATAGCAGACCTCCGCTGCCACCGACCCGTTCTCAGTCATCGGTGAAAAGTGTGTGCACCACTTATTAGAAATAATCCATACTCAATACCAAGAACAACTTTCCCATATTCCCACTAGACCACCAACTACCCAGAGCAATACCAAAACACTCAGTCCTACAGAGTGCAGAAGCGTAAACCCTAAGCAGCCAATGTCTAACGGGCACCAGATAGAAGGAACCAATACCCATGTTAGTTTCACATCCAAGGCTCAGTTAGTCACACAAGCTGAGTTAGTCACACAACCGTTTCCTTTTAGAAATTCCTCTTAGAGTTAGTTAGCGTTTTCCAAAACATTCCACAAGTCAATCAGCAAAAGATCGGAGTACGAGAAATCGTACCTGGTATGTGAAGTACAGTAACTAGCTCGTATAAGTGATCCCCAAAAGTAACCTATAATTAAGGCGTTCCAGGTGTTGATTAGTTAAGAGACTTATAAACTTAACAGTCTTCTTCACTTACTGATTACTAGTTTCAGGTTGACCATTATTCTCTTACAGAGGTTTGGGCTTGACTTGTTAACTAAATCCTTTGTTAGGCCCATCTCGTTTAGTTTGGAATGATTTAGAATTTATTCCTGAGAGTGGCCCAAACTCTCTTTGAATTGTTAAAGTGGGCTTTCGGAGTTCACAGGCTTGGGCCCAGTAGGTTAGCCCAAGCCCGCGCTACGTTTTCGTTGTTTTAATTAAGTTCCCTAAAAGGATTATGCGGGATTTCGAACGTGCAACCTCGACTCAGTTCCAGATTAAACTTAACCCACTACGCCATCGAATTCTCTTGTCTAACAGATACTGTAGGATCGGGTGGCTAACTCAAACCAACCCAAGGTGTGAGTCTAAGAGTTGGTTTGACTCAATCAGCCTTCGTAAGTGAGAAGCACTCTGTGATGTAGAGGCACTCAATCGAACTTCGTCTGTGAAAACACTTGAGATGTTGAAACACTTAGTCGAACTAAGTGCGCGGAAGCAGTTGCTCAAGGTAGTAAAGTAAGATAGACTTAGCGGTGCTAAATGGATTAACACTCGAAAGGTGGAGGACTCTGTCGAACTCAGCAGGATACACAATATAAGTTATTTTATTTCCTGGTCAAAACAAAACAACTTATAATGCCCCTCAGTAGATGAGATCTACTTCGTGGTTTTCACTCACTCACCCAATACAATATCTGATCAGCTCAATGATAAGTGTAGTGAAAACTAGGTCCTACCTAGAAAGACTCTATCGATATGCACAAACGAAACTAGTACTTCTCTCTCTCTTTTTCGTTCTCTCTCTCTCTAAAATAGGCAAAGCTTTCTAAACAAATGCTATGAATGATTCTCTCTGGAAAGCTGCAATGAGAAACGAAATGACAACTCTCTTATATAGTGGAGCCGTTGAGGGAGTCTGCTTCCGAAATTTATGCCATCTGAACATGGTAGTTACTTGTAGTTGCTTAAAATCCGGTCCTAACTTCTTTGTGAACGTTGTTAAGCCTTGTCCCTTAATTTTCGGACAATTACCAATCCATTGGACGACTTGGCAACGTTCAATTATGACTTTCACGTCTGATGTAGTAGACTGACTCTGTCAGTTCCGAAATTTCAGGAACCAACGACTCTTTCCTTGAATTTCGGAAGCTGGAGCCATATTTCGGAAGCTGGAGCCAAGTCTTATGATTAGTGTCATGTTGAGAGAATTTTGGTCCAAGTCTGAACGTTGATGACCGTTGTAAGTCAATGTAGTTGATATACTTGCTCCTTAATTTTCGCAACTGACCGACAGACTCCTCGAATTATCAGAAAGTCAAGGCTTTGGATTTTGCTCACATTTTGCATGAATTTCGGCCCAAGGATGATAGTTGATGACTGTTATGGTTTAGTGGACGTTGCTCCTTGAATTTCATAACTGATTGATGACTTCACATAGATGGACTCTCTCGCTCTTTCGAGTTGACTGACTCTGTCTTGTTTTGAGAAGTGTGATTGACTCCTTTGATCTGGTTAACTATCTCAGCAACACCTTCATACTCCAACAATTTCCCCCTTGTTGCTGATGATAACAAAACTCTTTTTGTGTGTGATTGACTCCTTTGATCTGGTTGACTATCTCTGCAACACCTTCATACTCCAACAGTTTCCCCCTTGTTGCTGATGATAGCAAAACTCTTTTTGTGAATCCCGAATGAGTCAATCTGCAAAACAAGACAAGAGCAAAAAGAATTTTGGGGAACTAACCCTGTCCAGGTCTAGGTTCCCCCTTAATCACAGCATAGATTGAGTAACTCTTGCTAGCAAAACTCTTTTTGTGAATCCCGAATGAGTCAATCTGCAAAACAAGACAAGAGCAAAAAGAATTTTGGGGAACTAACCCGTCCAGGTCTAGGTTCCCCCTTAATCACATAGATTGAGTAACTCTTGCTAGAGTTCCCCCTGAATCGATGAGCACAATTTTGGCAAACCACGACCTACTAAGAGAGATTGGAAAAAAGGAATATATGACTAAGTTAAGAAAACTACAACCAACATGATCTAGTACCAACAGAGTAAAAACGAAACAGAATATCCAAACTTCACCAAGACCTAGTCACACAGAGACAGAGTCAATCCAGAACATAGCCAGAGTGCCTCGTTCGTGAGAGACGGGATTCACTACTTCCCCCTTTTTGCTGTCATCAGTAAGAGAAGTTTGCAACAGAGTCTAAGTCAATCCGTACATTAAAAAACAAATAGACTGTATCCATAACGCAAACATACTCATGGACGACAAGGGGCAAGAAGTATTGTCATATTCCACAAACCTTTCATTGCCACATACTCATAACTTGTAATGATCCCTGTTGCATTGCATTGTATTTTTGAAGACTTTATAGCTCAATATTTGCAATGCATAGATATTTAACAAGTTTAAGCACACAGGGACTGTCTCCATCCCCCAGACTTTTCTCTCCACCCATGTAACAGCTTTGGGCCAACTTTCCCAGGTTTCGCATCCTTAGGAAGTTAGGTGATAAAGCACCCTTAAAGGCTTAATAACCGAGTGGACGAGGTCCGTTTTGGTTCAGGAGAAACAAGTTAGCGGAGTACCTTGCCTTTGTCCTCTCCCTTCTTTTTTTTTTAAGTGAAAATCGCTAAGGGATACAAAGAATAGACACAGTCTATCGATATGAGAACATGGATTGACTCAAACAGTATGCAAACAACACCTACTAATTATTACAACCAAGGGAGAAGAGAGACTACCGTCTTCCGTTGATTGAGTCATTCCGAGTGCTGAACGGAGTGCCTCGAATCTGGTGGTAGGAAGAGGCTTGGCAAAGATATCTGCTAGCTGATCCTCTATTGGAACAAAGTCAAGTTGAATTACCTTTTTCTCAACACAGTCCTTCGAGAAATGGAAACGTATTTCAATGTGTTTGGTTCTTCAATGTGTTTCCAGAGATTTTAAAAGCACAATTATTATCACAGAAAATACCAATTTGATCTCAGCAAAATTTTGCTTTGTAGAGGACCAAGAGTCTAAGCATAGACAAAGGAATTTTGCATTGCTAGATGTACTCTTTCGATCATGGAGGGAATCTATCCAGTCAAAATCACTAAAACCAGATAAAGTAATATAGGGGAACGAATGTACCATAGATGAAGTTGACTGGTTCCTTTTAAGTCGAAAGATTCGCTTGACCGCCTTGAGATGGGACTGATTTGGGTGCTGCTTGAAAGCGAGCACATAGACAGACTTGGTCGTCAGAATGTTGGCATTTAGACACTTCTTGTACGTATTTCCTTCTTTACGTCCTGTGGTTCTAGAGATCCTGTACGTTCATCAAAAACTTTGCAAACGACATATGAGAGAAGTACTAAATTGAATCTTTCACAAATTTGAAAAATGCTTAACAGACTATTGAAGTCCAGTGACCAGATGGACTCCATCTACCTTAAACTTGGAGGGGTTACCTATGGTGCCAACTCCCATGATTTCACCTTGGTTGTTGTTTCCAAAGGTGACCTTACCTCCTTTGTAGGATGAAAGCGAGCTGAATTTGTCGGGATTTCCAGTTCTGGAGCACCCTCTGTCCAAGTACACATAGTCCATCTCCACGCTCGCTTCCACCTGCAAAAAAAAATCACTTGGTACTTTTGGGAACCCAAATATACTTGGGTCCCCTTTTTAACCAGATTTTTTCAGCTTTTCTCGTGCCTCAAGGATAAGATTGAGTCGCTTGATATTAAATGACACATCCTTGTGAAGCTTTTCACAGGCACTATCTCGATGTCCAAGACTCCCACAATAACCGCAAATCTTAGTGGGAGGAAGATTGACGTATTTTTGCTGTCCTTTCCACCAAGAATCAAAATTTTCTTTTTGTTGTTGGCGCTTGGGTTTGTTGTTGGATTTGGACATATTTTTAGGGATATCGAATTTACCTTTATGCCACTTGGGCTTCGATTGAGTGGATCCAACTCCAGATCGTATATTGACTATCTCTTGGGAGAGTTTTTCAACTTCCTTTCGAAGATTATCACGATCTTGACTAACTTCCTTGATCTTGGAGTTGGCCCACTCGGGCAATTCTGATGGAGTGACCTGTTTGATGAAATTGACTGGTTTGAGAGAGAGTGCATGTTCCTTTTCTTTCAATTTTCGAGAGAGTTGCTCAACAGAAGAGGTTAGAGAGATAACTTGAGATTCTGAACTATTTAGCTCATTCTGCAAAGAACAACACTTGTCAGCGAAAACAGTGAGGTCATGTTTGAGAGAGTCAATCTGAGTGAGTGACTCTTCCTGTTCCCTTTGGTTGGATTCAGTAAGACTCTTGGTTTTGTCGAGCTCCTTTTTAAGGGAGTCAACACGACGCCGAGAGTCTCGCAAATCCAATCTAAGTGAGCAGGAAATAGTCTTATGTTCCTCAGCTTCATCTCTCAAAGCATACATAAGACTTTTTGAGATCTCAAGTTCCTCACTTAACTCGGAATTTTTCTGTTAAGATCATTTAAGAGAGTTAGTTTCAGAAGCCATTTTAGCAATTAAAGTCATAAAACCCATAGGAGTTATACGATAAAGGTCTGTTTCAAGATGGGAACGAGTTACCTCATTGTCGGGGATCATGGACTCCGTCGTATCATGTGCCATGAGACATACCAAGCCGCTGGACTCTGTGTCTGGATCGTCAGAGTCTGAATCACCCCAACCGACAGCTGCCATAGCTCGTTGATTGACTGTCAGCCTAAGCAAGGCTCTGATACCACATGTAGGATCGGGTGGCTACTCAAACCAACCAAGGTGTGAGTCTAAGAGTTGGTTTGACTCAATCAGCTTCGTAAGTGAGAAGCACTCTGTGATGTAGAGGCACTCAATCGAACTTCGTATGTGAAAACACTTGAGACGTAAACACTTAGTCGAACTAAGTGCGCGGAAGCAGTTGCTCAAGGTAGTAAAGTAAGATAGACTTAGCGGAGTTAAATGGATTAACACTCGAAAGGTGGAGGACTCTGTCGAACTCAGCAGGATACACAATATAAGTTATTTTATTTCCTGGTCAAAACAAAACAACTTATAATGCCCACTCAGTAGATGAGATCTACTTCGTGGTTTTCACTCACTCACCCAATACAATCTGATCAGCTCAATGATAAGTGTAGTGAAAACTAGGTCCTACCTAGAAAGACTCTATCGATATGCACAAACGAATCTAGTACTTCTCTCTCTCTTTTTCTCTCTCTCTCTCTAAAATAGGCAAAGCTTTCTCTAAACAAATGCTATGAATGATTCTCTCTGGAAAGCTGCAATAAGAAACGAAATGACAACTCTCTTATATAGTGGAGCCGTGAGGGAGTCTGCTTCCGAAATTTCTGCCATCTGAACATGTAGTTACTTGTAGTTGCTTAAAATCCGGTCCTAACTTCTTTGTGAACGTTGTTAAGCCTTGGCCCTTAATTTTCGGACAATTACCAATCCATTGGACAACTTGGCAACGTTCAATTATGACTTTCACGTCTGATGTAGTAGACTGACTCTGTCAGTTCCGAAATTTCAGGAACCAACGACTCTTTCCTTGAATTTCGGAAGCTGGAGCCATATTTCGGAAGCTGAGCCAAGTCTTATGATTAGTGCCATGTTGAGAGAATTTTGGTCCAAGTCTGAACGTTGATGACCGTTGTAAGTCAATGTAGTTGATATTCTTGCTCCTTAATTTTCGCAACTGACCGACAGACTCCTCGAATTATCAGAAAGTCAAGGCTTTGGATTTTGCTCACATTTTGCATGAATTTCGGCCCAAGGATGATAGTTGATGACTGTTATGGTTTAGTGGACGTTGCTCCTTGAATTTCATAACTGATTGATGACTTCACATAGATGGACTCTCTCGCTCTTCGAGGTTGACTACTCTGTCTTGTTTTGAGAAGTGGATTGACTCCTTTGATCTGGTTAAAACTCTCAGCAACACCTTCATACTCCAACATACAACTAAGTAACTTTAAATTACTTACTCTTAGACATGGGGTTATTTAATTGAACCTTTAGATTAACTTGGCTAACTATTACAACATTTATTAGGGACCTAAAGTTGAGTAGGTACTATACACTCTACTAATTATTCTTCCCACAAGAATGTTATTTCCCTCTGCTATTCTCAATATATTAATACATATGTAAATCCCTAAATATTAAGATTTATCCAGAACATTCTTAAGAAATTTATTAAACTAAATCACCCTTACAACTCACACACATCTAGTCTTCAAGAGGCATTTTATTTGCTTAGGTATTACCTATAGGATAAGTATTTTATTTCCTCTAATTATGTCTAGTATATGTATAGTTATACTAGGATTTAATTAAAACATTATTTAAGTAGTTTTATTTAATTACCTCGATTAACCTTACACTTATTAACGTACTATATAAATAGGTTTATAAAATAAAGTATTTTTCCAAGTTAACGTTAAGTATAACTCCCAACTGTATAATCGAATAAATGTAAATTAATTTAAATCCTTGATTTAACATAAGCTTCTATTAATTCCTCTCACATGAGTATATATAACTTAGGTTTTTCCCAAAACATTCCTTAAGAAGTTTTTATTGTATTTAATTACATTATTAACCTTTAACCAAATCCACCTATAACATAAAGTTTATAAAATAAAATTTCCCTTAACCTCCACAGGTATATATACAACTTCCATATTATATAGCAATCAGAAATGTGGATTAATTAGTTTTCTTAATTTAATATAGGTTTCTACTCCTTTTTCTATATTATAAAAAATATATATATATATATATAGTTTTACTTTACTTAAAAATGCATAACCAAAATATTTATAAATATACTGCTACTAAATATTAATTTAGTCTTTTCGTATTTTCCAAACCCTAAAAGTTTATTAACAAACTATACCCTAATTTTTGTTAAATTAAAAACCATATATTATAAGAAATCTCATGAAAATTTCACAAATACAATTTTTAAACCCATTTACCTTTGTCCAAAAATTCCCAAATTTAATATACAGTAACTATAACATTTTAGACATATTATAAAATTTTTTATTTCATAAAATATCTTTTTATTTAGCCAAATAATTCCAGAAAACCCTACTTGTAAAAATCACAACTTATGTTTAAAAACTCCAAACCTTAATATTTACATCAAAATAAACATAAATAAGGAATCTATGGTTAAAATTTCAAGTCAAAATCATTCGGGAAGATATTTAAATTAACCCAACAAGTTAAGACTATTTACTGGAATTATTAAAACCCTTATAAACTAAATTCTGGAACGTTTTAATCTCGGCCGTCCAGATCTTATAACGACTATCGGACGGCCCTAATTCCCCGAGTTTCTTCAGCGCCGAGTTCAACCAGGTCGAGTACTAAATCGACGATTCCTCACAATCTACAGAACGAATCACGCGATTCTTGTTTCTATGGATTCGTAATACAATTTCGGTTCCAATGATGTTAATTTCCCCCAATTTTAATCCAGAGTTCACCCAGTTTCGTATTCAATTCGAACGTTAGGGTTTAACCTAGCTACAGAGTACGATCCGGATATTAATTCGCCAAATTCTCCTAATCTAGAGCGTAATTGACACAATTGAAACATTGGTTAGGTCGGAAATACTATTACGAACTACATTATCGGAGCAATTGATCGGAAACTCACCGAATTGCCCGAATCGAAGCGATTCGAAACGTTTTTTCTCTGGAAAAACTCGAACTTCCGACCAGTTCGTGAAGCAACCTTCGAGGATCTATAAGTTATTGCACAGATCGAGTTAGGCTTTGTTATTGGGCTCTTTAGAAAGATGAAACTTAGATCTACACATTGATAACTAGAACTAATCCTAACTCGCATTATACAGAAGAAAATTGACCCGAAAGTTACGAGTTTACCTCTCTGTTTCGGTATGATTTTATGTGCTGAAAAATCAGGAACTTTGAGCGGCTATAACTTCCAACCGGTTATGAATCAGGCTTGGGCATAAACATAAAAATTGTAGACGGATTAGAGATCTACACAACGAGCTAAAGAAATCGAAATTTGGTTGAAAGACGAGAAGTTATGGCAAGACGAACTTTACCTGAAATCGGATGAAACTGGAAACTGGGTTACGAACACGAAAGTTGACAACTTTGGATCAACTTTCCCGTCGATGTAGAAGGAGTTAGGGCTTGTATGAGTTATGATTGTAAGAGGGAATTAAGGAGAAGAGAGTGGTGAAGACGGCACTGGAAAATTCGAAGTAACGGGAGAGATATAGCCGTCACAAGTTAGTCAAAATCGGGTGGTTGTTAGAGAAAAACTAGAGATAGAACCGACTAAGTGTTGGGGCGCACGAGAGCTGACACGTGGCAGTTTATGAAATTTTGGCTCTAAACTTCAAACTACATAACTTTGCTAGGATGATCCGTTTTTGACGTTCTTTTTATCGATCTTCATGGTTTTTCATAACCTATTTTTTGGTATAGGTTTCATGGCTGGTTTGACCATTCTCAAAAAGTCAACTCTAGCAAGGCTTAATAAGCTTTAAGGTTTCTAGAATTTTATATTGACTTTTATATTTCCAAACAATGTTCCAACACTTCCTAAAATCTTTATAATATATTTGGAGTGTTTAATAATTTCCCAAGATTTATTGACTTATAAATCTTATTATTAAATTCATAATACTATATAATAATGTATAATAATAATAGGGTTAAATAGGAGAAACCCCTAAATAAATTTCATATTTCCATATAATAATTCAATATTCATAATTACATATATAATTTAATTTTTTAATAAAAGAAATCCCCTAAATTAATTTAAATTAATTTAAGGGTATTTCAATTTTCTTCGTGGAGTATTTTCGCTAGCGAAAGCGAGCCCTTCTTCAACTTTTCTGGTCTTGCGGGAGAGACGGTGATTCTCTTCTTGGCGAAGCATCGAGTAAAAACGTTCAAGGGAGGGAAGACCGGAAAAGGACTGAGCATACGAATGTTAATGCGGAGAGATTTGTACGAATCGTGGAGGCCCATTAAGAAATTGAATATTCATTCATTTTCTCGATGTTTCTGTAATTGTACAGGGGATCCACATGTGCAGAGTGAGATGTTCACAAGTTCATTTTGCTTGCTCCAGATCTTGATCCATCGTGTATAATATTCGTTGATGTTGTCATTGCCTTGCTCAATGTGATGAGATTTCTGGCGAAAAGCATAGAGGCGAGTCCCGACTGGTACATCCCATCTTTCACATATATTTGCCCATACTTCATCAGCAGTTGCGTAGTAGATTACACTTTCTTTAATCGAATCGCCCAGGGCGCTGAAGAGCCAGACAAGCACCATGCTGTTGGCTTTGTCCCAGTCGATTTGTTTGGCAGAGTCGTAGTCGCTTCTCTTGACTTCTTCGGTAATGAAGCCGACAACGCACACTCTTTTTCAGGTTGCAAAACTTTTGCCATTGAATTTGTGGGCTAATTGAGAGCTCGGACTGTCAGACGAATGAATGTATAGAATCTTGTCCCTCTCTTACGTAGTTGTGTCGCCTGAGGGTGATTTCGTCGATTGTTTGTGTGGTTGTTTGTCGGTGGGTATTTCATTGTCTTCGTCGGCCAAGGTTTAACTGAAAGAGATCGATGAAGTGAAGGAAAAATAAGAAGGTGATGTGTGACGCCGTTTCTTAGTTTACTAGTAAATGTGACAGTAGGTATACTATGCTCTAATTTCTGTAAACATCTGATACCATGAGAAACTAAGAATTGTAATTATTCTTCTCATTATTATAAAAAAACATACATATCCGAAAGTTAAGCAGTATACAATATTTATACAAGTTATTGATAACTAATATGGGTCATGAGCCTTTACATGTGGGCTAGTACATACAAATGGAAAAGAGATAAGACATAAGCTTCTTTTTTTTGCAATAGGACATATAAGCTTATTATTCTACTAGTTATGGTGTCGCTCTAACTCCGCCCGAGGTGAGAAAGGTTTCCATCAGGGACGGATCTTTTAAAAAAAGGGAAATTTCATGAAATGTCACTATATTTTTGGCTAATTCATTAAATGCCATTAAAAAAAAAAAAGAAAGTCACGGAATTTCACTATATTTTCCGAAAAGTTCATGAAATGCCACTATAAATAGAAAAAAGACAAAAATACTCCTACTAGTTAACAAAGTACTTTTAAAGTTCACAATATGCCCTTAAGTGTTAAAAATTAACAAAAATATCAAACTACAATAAAAAGATAAATAAATATTATAACCAAATTATAAAAATTTAAAATAAAATATCATTTAATATTAAAAAAATATTTCATTTTTTAAAATGTATTCAATACCATAAAAAGAATATTGAGTTCTAAACAAATAATTTATACCAATTTTTTTACCAATTTAGTGCCATAATTTATACAAAATAAGTACCATAATTTTTATCATACATTTCTAATTATTATTTGCTATCAATTTTGATTATTTATTTCTTAATGTAAATAATTTTTTTATATTGCTGATAAAATTTAAAAACTAAAATTCTAAACATAATAACTTATTGGAAATAGAGCGACTGAATATATATATAACATACAATATTAAATAGTAAAACTTGTTTGAAATGTAGAATAAAACATTTTCAGAATAATAATATGCAACTTATTAGGAGCAACTAATGATAACCAAAGAAAGAATAAGTTGCATATTATTATTCTAAAAACGTTTTATTCTACATTTCAAACAAGTTTTACTATTTAATATTGTATGTTATATATATATATTCTCAATCACTCTATCTCAAATAACTTATTATGTTTAGAATTTTAGTTTTTAAATTTTATCAGCAATATAAAAAAATATTTACTTTAAGAAATAAATAATCAAAATTGGTAGCAAATAATAATTAAAAAATGTATGATAAAAATTATGGTACTTATTTGGTATAAGTTATGGTACTAAATTGGTAGAAAAATTGGTATAAATTATTTGTTTAGAACTCAATATTCTTTTTATGGTATTGAATAAATTTTAAAAATGAATTTTTTTTCAATATTTAATGATATTTTTATTTTTTCAGTTTTTTAAATTTTATAAGTTTTTTAATTTTTTTATTTTCTATAATTTTTATTATTTTTTATATTTTTATTGTATTTTGATATTTTTGTTAATTTTTAACACTTAGGGGCATATTGTGAACTTTAAAAGTACTTTGTCAACTAGTAGGGGTATTTTTGTCTTTTTTCTATCTATAGTGGAATTTCATGGATTTTTTGAAAAATATAGTGGCATTTCGTGACTTTCTTTTTTTTTTTATGGCATTTTATGAATTAGCCAAAAATATAGTCACCTTTCATGAAATTTCCAAAAAATAATACAGGGAAGGATCTTTTAGGTGGGTAGAGGTACACATGTAATTCCTCACTTGCTTTAGTCTATTTAGGAAAACATGCAGCAAGGGACATTGTGGCTGCTATTTTTTTCATACATGGAACTTGAAACAGTGTAATATTCCATACATACATTATATTCTTGATATTTTTATATTGTTTATTTTTTGCTTTTTCATTATCTTAACATAATTAGTTACAATTATTATAGAATAATTCATCAACCATGCATTACATGATTATATATATGTATACACTTTATAATATTTGTTGTTTATACATATATGTAAATAACAAAACATATATCAACTCGAATACATACCAAAATTTTAAATTGCCAATATTAAAACACTGGGCTAATATAATACTATTTATTTCAAATTAAAAAAGTGGTGTATAATGATTTTTTATATATAGGAAAAACATGAGTATACACCATGATTCCTATACACTGTAATTTTATAAGAATTGTCAAAGAAAAATATATAACAGTTAGTGTCATCTTTTTAAAAAGAGAAGTGTTATCTGCAGTCACCAATTTATTTCATGCAGTCTCTTTTCATTTTTCTAATCGTCAGTGGAAACATTTATAAATTATCATGGATATCTAATAACTAAGGTTAAATGCATACGTAAAATCGACTTCAACAACATAGTTAATGAAATACCCCGTAATTAAAAATAGTGATTAATTAGCCTAATGAAGGTTTTAGAAGCTTAATTACACTTAATTAATCATGAGGGAACAAATCCCGAAGAAACGGATCCTTAAAACGGATTTAAAACACAAACGAACCTTAAAGCGCGTTTCTCGAGGAAACCGGGAAAACGCGACTTTAAGCGGGTCAAATAGACTCGTAATAATTTTGGTCAACCAAATAGTCATTTTAAAACATTAATTAAGGTCTAGAACCAATAAAATTAATTAAACGACAAAATTCCGGAAAACGGGTCCCAAAAGTGAATAGTGCAAAAATTTGGAAGTTATGGGGTGTAAATGTAATAAAGCCAAAATTTGATCCTCCTTTGTAATAGTGCAGCCGGTTCTTTAATCTGATAAGGGGGCACGTTTTGCTAGCCTACACCCCTCTTCTATTTCCCTCCTTATGTACTATGAGAACAAATAAAGTAACAAAAAAGTAAAAAGTAAAACTCTCTCTCACCCCCTCACAAGCACTCTCACGTTTTACTCTCTACCCAGCACTCTCTCTTCTTCCTCTCTGCTACTCTGGCGATGTGAGAAATCCCCTCACAGCAGCCCACTTTCATTCCACATTTGAAAGCCTAAATCACCTTCAAACACTACAAAAAAATACCGTTGGAATCCTCTTGTCAAGGAGATCGTTTTACACCTTTCAAAAATCAAAAACCTCCAACTTCATTTCCATGGGTGAAACCGTTTTTGAAGCCTAAGGAACACCATTTGAAGCTCCATCTTCTTCTTCATGTTCTAAGGTAAGAAAGGGACCAAAGCTCTCCTCTTTTCCAGTTTTTCTTGTAAAAATCAAAACTCATGTGAACACCATTGTTCCCTTACTCAGCCGGTTTTGGTGTTCCATCTTGAGAGCTGCAGCATTGTCATTTTTTTATCCAAAACTCCATTAGAAGCTCAAGTTAAGACTTCCTAAGAGTTTTAAGTGGTTTCTCACAAGTTAGGGTTTAAAACCTACGTTAGAAATTTTACTAGCTTTTGTGTGTGTGTGTGTGTGTGTGTGTGTGTGTGCCTTGTTACGTGGCTGTAGCTTGGCCTAAATAAAATCAAGAAAACAAAGAAACAAGAATAAAGAAGGAAAGAGGAGCAAGAAGGGAGAAAGAGAGAAAAGAAAAGAGGAATCAAGAATTCAAGGTAAAGAAGTGCCTTTGTACATTTTTAATGTTTGTGTATGTATAAGTGCATTGCTTTAGCAATGGTTAAACTACTGTAACAGTAGGAAAGAAATGAGTATATTAATGTTAACTGTATTGGCAGTTTGAAGCTTTTGAAAACAAGTAAATAAAATGCTAAGTGTGAGTAGTAAGTGTGCAGCAAGTGTTAGAATTTTGTGTGGGAATAATGTGTATGTTGAGCAGGTTGTAAACTGTGTTGAGTGAGAAAAATTATGTGGGGAGAACACTTAGAAATGTAGGGAAACTCTGTCAAAATTTGGTTAGGAATTTAGGGACTTGAGTGTTGTTAGAAAAGAAAGAACAGAGAGGTGTACAGAGAAGAAAAGAATGAGATTTTCACCTAGGTTTATATTTAAGAGGAAGAGGTGTAGTGGAGTAGAACTGGGAATGGTGTAATGGGAAGTGTTTAACTAAGTTATGCTAGATTGAGAATCATTTAGCTAGTGGGAAGAAGAAAGGAAAAATCTGTAGCATTAGTTGAAGAAGAAAAACTGTAACAGAGGAGGAAAAACTGACAGTGAAATATGTTAAGTAACAGATTTGTATAGAGATGGATTAGGTTAGTTTTAAGTGCTTAATTAGTGTCAAAACATGCTAGGATATATGTAGGAGGATTGGGGAAGAAGTTGGTAGAAGTTTGGAGTTGAAACATAATAAAAAACATACTTATTTTCCATTTCTGTAGCTGGTCCGGGTCTGTAAACCGGTACAGAAACCCGGACCAGATAGAAAACACGGCAGATGTAATACGAGTGGAGTGGTCCGGGTTTACAAACCAGGACACAAACCCGGACCACCCCATTTTCACACCCGAGAGAATTCGATGGTCCGGGTTTGCAAACTAGGACCTAAACTCGGACCACACCTAAATTGCACCCGAGACGGACCAAACACATTGGTCCGGGTTTGTGAACCCGGACACAAACCCGGACCACCCCATTTTCTTCACAGAATTCATTTTAAAGCTATCTAAGGTAGGGTAATGATGGGTTATGATAGTATAAGGTAATTAAGACATGACTAATGATGTTTAATGGTCATTAAGGCTATGAACAAGCTTAGAAGATAATTTTAAGTAAGTGACATAAGTAAAGGTATTTGAGTAACAAAGAGTTAGTAAGTATAAACTGGTAAACTTTAGAGAAGTGATAAGTAAGGTTAATTATGGATAATTAACCACCCAACTCTATGTATGTTATAGGACTTGAATTGTGAACACCGAAGGAAAGTCGGTTACAAATACAACGGTGAACGGTATGAACTTCTCATGTCTTGTATGCTACCTTGGCTACTCTGATTTGTGTGTTTGTGTGCTAATTGATCACTTAATAAGATAAACGCACGAATCAGAATTATTATGCTTACTTGTGATTATATGATATTGTTCCTTGTTGAATGTTTATCTTAACTCACAGTTTGTATAATTCATGAAATGTATGAATAATAATGAAGTGTGTGTATGCTTGATGTACTAAGTGGTGACCGAATGTGTAACACCCCAACCGCTAATCCGTCCATTATCCTCTAATCATTCCCATACTTACCCTTCTCGCAGCGGAATACTTACTTACTCCCGGCGGGTGATACAACGCCGTTAACCCTCCAAGGTTAACAAGGCTACTGCTACTTACCGTTTCGGTCTGATGATTAGAATGAAATACATACATACTACTTGCTTTACAACTCCAAATACTTAACTTACATTTGATTACCGAGTATCCAAGTTATACGAATTACATCCAGTGCTACTTCCCAAAATTAAGAGTTATACATTCTCTCCTTGCTATCCAATCATAAATCCATCATCCAAAAAGGTGTACCACATGGTACACCGGCTACACAAAAGGCCTTAGTCGTGTACAACTCAGTACACCATTTCAATCCTATTATCTACCAAAAAGTATCACATTCCGTCCTTACCCTTCCGTCACGCCTCGCGGGTACCTGTGGAGTAAAAACATTCCCCCTAGGGGGTCAGCTTACGCTGCATATGATAACCGCATACCCCGCGTACTAGCGAGGGTACGCCAACTATTTGGTCGAGTACATGCGGTTCGTTTTATTCATACATACATACATGCTTATACAGTGCAATACAATACATTCATTTCACCAAGCATACATACATACAATACATACAAGGAATACAATACAAGTGATTCATTCATACTTACCATACTCACCGCATCACGGAGATACAATTCCCCAATACAAACAAAGGTCTTGTTAGCCTTATTACACACCCGGGTTAATCGGGTGTTCAATACTTTTACTCCGGGTCAATGACTTACAATAGTCAAGACCAATACAAATACAATACTTACTTCTTACATACTTTACTTCCAGTTAAGTCGGTATGACCTCCGGGCAGGGATTACTACATCCCACCACCGGGCTTTAGGGTGGCCCACTAATCCAGGATGCTACCCATTCAAGGGATTTGGTCCAAGGAAAAGATTATAGCCAGGATTCGGATCCAACCTCTTGTGTCTCCTTATCCTCACGCGTGGCCGAAACTATATCGGGCTTCTACTCATTCCATTTACTCATTACTCATGTTAGGAGTTAGATCGTTAGGAATTAGTAGAAGTCCATACTTACTTCCATACATACATACAATACGCAAGTACTCATACTTACACATACACTTCATTTCCATTCATACATTTCATGAATTATACAAACTAAATGTTCAAGAGCATAAACAAGGACGATATAGTTCAAACACAATTAAGTGCAATATAAGTCCGATTCGTGCATTTATCTTATTGGTGATCACATAAGCACACAAATCGGGGTAACCAAGTTAGGATACAGGGCATGAAGAAATCATACCGTTCACCGTCGAATACGTACTACCGGTTCCTTTGGAGATCAACTATTTGATTCCTATACATACATGAAGTAGTATGATCAATGATCTATTATTGATCTAACTTACTCCTCATTGTACTTTCAATGATACTTACTTACTACTCTATTACTTTCTTACTTGGTTATAAAACCATTCTTTTCTTTACTACTTCATAAACTTGCTTTCTTACACATTTACTTACTTTCTTACCATTATTACTTCATTAATGGTGCATTACTACATATATATGCATATAGGTATATAGGCATATATATATGTATATATGATTACTATAATCATATAATTAAAACATTTTTTTTACTCGACCGGACTTGCGACCGACCTTGCAAGTCCGGTCCATTCCAGTAGACTACATCGGGTGAAATTCCAGGGCCGACCGACCTTGCAAGTCCGGTCCCAAGGTCGGTCCATTCCAGTAGGTTTCGGATTTGAAAATTTTAGCCCGACCGACCTTGCAAGTCCGGTCGCAAGGTCGGTCCATTCCAGTAGCTTGCATTACCGAAATTTTTCTGGCCGACCGAACTTGCAAGTCCGGTCGCAAGTTCGGTCCATTCCAGAAGCTTTCATCTGCGGAATTTTTCTGGCCGACCGAACTTGCAAGTCCGGTCGCAAGTTCGGTCCATTCCAGAAGGTTTCAGACGGGAGAATTTTCTGGTCCGACCGAACTTGCAAGTCCGGTCGCAAGGTCGGTCGATTCCAGAAGGTTTCCCGTCTTGTAAGTCTGGGCTCGACCGACCTTGCAAGTTCGGTCCTAAGGTCGGTCCGGCCCAGTACTTCAGTTTTAAAATCTGTTTTTGGGTGTTTTCTTTACCCATTGTTTCCCCAATCTTTACCAATGTTTCCCCACATGATTTAGCACTATTTACACGTCCTAAATCATCTTAATTCATTCTCCAAACTTACTACTCACTCTACTCTACACACAACTTACACCAATTTCCTCTCATTTCTTCCCAACACTTGCACCAGTTTTCATTCTCTCTAATGCTACAGATTTTGGTTTCTACATTATGCTACAGATTTTTCCTCAACACTTATCCTCCAATACTCCCTCCACTAATGCTATTCCTAGCATCCAAAATACATTACTCTCATCCTAGTTCCATTCCCTTAACACTCTTCCAAATCTGTTTCAACTACAAACTACTCATTCTAAACTCCCAAATACTTCCTCTTCTAAACAACTTAAGTCCTCTCATTCCTACACAAAATTTGACATAGTCTCCCCTATATTCTTACTTCTCACACACTATTTCAGTCACAATTCACATTCTCACAACCTGTTACACAACACTTATATACACATTTCAATACTACTACAACAACAATAAAATTCCTGCACACATACACATTACTACCCAATGTTTTCCCAAGCTTTTAAACTCATTTAAAACTTCAAAACTGTTACATTCTTTCTCCAACACATTACTACTTACTACTACTCATACTACATTATTCCACATTGTTATACACTCAAAAACTGTTACAATGCAATATACAAACTAACTCAAGGTAAGAGTATTTACCTTGTCTTGTTAGTTTTTTTCTTTCTTTCCTTTCTCTCTTCTTTTTCTTCTCTTTGTTCTCGGTCCCAATAGATTCACACACACAAGTGCTACAGCACATAACACATACACATACCATTTAGCATTCATTTTTACTCTAACCCTAGAATTTAATGTTTTAGGGTTTAGACAAGGGTATTACCTTTCAATGGATGAATGGAGTTCTTGACTAGCAAGAGAACAATATTCCTAGCCCAAGGAAGAGCCAAAATCGGCTGAAGCAACAAGGAAGAAAGCATTCAAAAACTGAAAATTCTTAAAATGCTAATGAGAGCTAGAAACGATGGATTTTCGAATTCTTTTTACCTCAAGATGATAAGGAGGTGAAGGTGCTTCTAATGGTGGCTTCAATCTCCAAATGGTGAATACCCAAAAATCGAAAATGAGCTTTTGGATTTTTGAAAGGATGAAATGTTCTCCTTTGCAAGGGGATTCCAATGGTGTAATTTTTTTGAGTTTGGAGAAGATTTGAGTGTTCAACAAGAGAGGAGAGAAGGAGAGAGTTGAGTGAGCTTTCTTCTTTCTCCATGAAATCGCAAGGTAGAAGAAGAAGAAATAAGAGAAAGAGAGGGGTGCAAAAACGTGAGTGAGGGTGAGGGGAGTGAGGAGAGAGACTCCTTTTTTTGCTTTTACTTATTTGTTTTGTCCTCTAGTGAATTAGGAACAATTAATAAATGAGAGAGGGAGGGAAATCGGCCACATATGCACACACACAGATTTTACATTTTTATTTGCAAAGTGGACACACTAAGTTTTTATTTGCATTCTCACCCCACAACTTACCGGTTGTTACAGTTTTCACTAACCGGTACCCGTTTTCCGGAATTTTCTCGTTTAATTAATTTTATTGGTTCTAAAGCTTCACTAATATTTATTAGTGACTATTTAGTTGACCAAAATTGTTACGAGTCTATTTGACCCGCTTAAAGTCACGTTTTCCCGGTTTCCTCGAAAAACGCGCTTTAAGGTTCGTTTATGCTTTTAACCCATTTTAAAGGTCCGTTTTCTTCGGGATTTGTTCCCTAGTATTTATTTAGTGTAATTAAGCCTTTAAAAATATAATTAGCCTAATTAATCACTGTTTTTAATTACGGGGTATTTCAATCTACCCCCCTTAAGAAACTTTGCCCTCAAAGTTGCTCAAGGTTACAGTTTACCATTTCTACTCATTTGGCAAACAATTGCCACAATGCATTCTACTACCACCTTACAAGGTGTTCACAATTCTTACACTACCAGCATACGCAAAATTCAGATACCATGCCACATACTTAGTTCAAATACCATACGCAATACTCAATCCATACACAATACTTCATTCAAATACCATACACAATGCTCCATCCAATTCATACATTCCACAATACATTCGCAATACTTCACAATGTCATTCGTGTCATATACCGTACGACACCAATGCATTACTCATTACATACATACCATACACATCGTACTACATACCGAATACTACTAGCACTACTTTGTGCCAATACAATACAATTAGCACTACATGTGCCAACCAAAATACAATTACAATACATACACTACTACGCAATGCTAACCCGAAGCAATGCAAAAGCAAAAAGGCTCTACCCCCCTTAAAAGGGGTACGCCCCGTACCCTCCGTGCTATACGGATACTAGACATCTAGTCTACAAACATTCGGGTACTTCGCCTTCATGGCGTCCTCTAATTCCCAAGTCGCTTCCTCGACATCGTGGTTAGACCACAAGACCTTCACCATTCGTACGATTTATGGCGAGTGTCTCTTGTCTTGGTATCAAGGATTCGCAGTGGAGTCTCGACATATCTCATCGTCGGCTCTAGGGATAGATGTTCGGGTTCTAATACATGAGAGGGATCGGCTATGTATTTCTTGAGTTGTGATACATGAAAGACATCATGAACACGCCCCAATTCTTCAGGCAATGCTAGCCTATAAGCTACGGCTCCAATCCTCTCGGTAATGGTACGGGCCTACAAATTTCGGGCTCAGTTGCCCTTTTGGCCAAATCGAAAGACACCCTTCATAGGTGAGACACGCAAGAACACTTGGTCGCCCACGGCGAACTCAAGGTCGCGTCGTCGCACATCCGCATAGGATTTCTGTCTATCTTGGGCTGCTTTCATATTGCTCGGATTTGTTGTACCTCAGCTTGTACTTGTTCCAAATACTCCGGTCCTATGATGACCGCTTCGCTTGACTCATCCCAACACAACGGGGTACGGCAAGGTCTACCATACAAAGCTTGGAATGGCGACATCTTAATCGAAGCATGGTAGCTATTGTTATACGAAAACTCGATAAGATGAAGCTTCTCAATCCAGCTCCCCTGGAAGTCTAAGGCACATGCCCTTAGCATATCCTCTAGTGTTTGGATGGTCCTTTCTGTCTGACCGTCGGTCTGTGGATGGAAGGCGGTGCTAAGCTTCAACTCAGTACCAAGCGCTTCCCGTGTCGCTCTCCAGTATCTCGAAAGAAATCTGGTGTCGCGGTCAGATACAATGGTTTTTGGGACTCCGTGGTGTCGGATGATCTCCTTGTCGAATAGCTCTGCGAGCTTCGCCACCTTCCAGGTGTCCTTCATCGGTATGAATCGGGCAACCTTGGTGAGGCGATCGACTACTACCCAGATCATGTTGAGTCCTCCCCTAGCAGGTGGGAGTCCAACAACAAAATCCATGGAGATGTCGTGGAATTTCCACTCCGGAATGGGCATGGATTGCACCATTCCTCCCGGTCTTCGGTGCTCGAACTTCACCTTCTGGCATGTGAGACACCTCAGAACATACTCAGTCACGTCTGATTTCATTCCTGACCACCAGAAGTACCTCTTCATGTCTTTGTACATTTTAGAGGCTCCCGGATGGACATGCAATGTCGAACAATGTGACTCTCGCAGAATGCGATCCCTTAGCTCAGCATTGCTTCGGGGGACGCATAATCTGCCATTCAAACGGATCAGACCATCTTCATGCAGTTTGAAGTCGTACTTTCGGCGCTCGAAGGTACCATCTGTGATTTTCTGTCTGATCTCTGTGAAGTAAGGGTCGCTCAACTGAGCGTCTCGCACCTCGTCAACCAAGCTAGAAGAAGCGAGTAGCGAATGGAGCGAGTGTGCTCGACGACTCAGGGCGTCGGCTACTACGTTTGCCTTCCCTTCTTTATACTGGAGGTTGATGTCGTAATCCGAGAGGAACTCCATCCACCTCCTCTGCCTTAGGTTCAATTCTTTCTGGGTGAATACGTACTGTAAACTTTTGTGGTCGGAGTAGATGGTGATGCTTACCCCATAGAGATAGTGTCGCCATATCTTCAAGGCGAAGACAATGGCTCCTAACTCTAGATCATGTGTCGGGTAATTCTCCTCATGCTTTTTCAGCTGGCGAGAAGCATAGGCTACTACCTTGCCATGCTGCATGAGTACGCATCCCATGCCCTTGCCCGATGCATCACAATACACCTCAAATCCCTCTGTGCCCTCTGGAAGTGTGAGAATTGGCGCTGAGGTCAATGAGTCTTTTAGTTTCTGGAAGGATACCTCGCACTCCTTTGTCCATACAAAGGGTGCATCTTTCTTCATCAATGACGTCATGGGCTTAGCGACTTTTGAGAAGTCCTTTACAAACCTCCGGTAATAACCGGCTAAACCAAGAAAGCTCCGGATGTCGGTAACAGTCTTAGGTCTAGGCCATGATCGCACTGCTTCGATTTTGGATGGATCTACTGAAATGCCCGCGCTCGAGATGACATGACCGAGGAATGATACCTGATCTAGCCAAAACTCGCATTTGGAGAACTTCGCATACAGCTGGTTCTCGCGCAGTGTCTCAAGTACTCTTCTCAAATGGTTTTCATGTTCTTCTGGTGACTTCGAATACACAAGAATGTCGTCAATGAATACTACTACTGAAGTGTCCAGCTGATCACTGAATAACCGATTCATTAGGTCCATGAATTTGGCTGGTGCATTAGACAAACCGAATGGCATCACCGTGAATTCGTAGTGGCCATATCTTGTTCGGAATGCTGTTTTCTGAATGTCTTGCTCTTTGATAGCAATTTGGTGGTAACCGGATCGGAGATCAATCTTAGAAAAGACGGATGCTCCCTTCAACTGATCGAACAGGTCGTCGATCGTGGCAATGGGTACTTATTCTTTACGTGACCGCATTCAATTCGCGGTAGTCGATGCAGAGGCGGAGACTACCGTCCTTCTTCTTCACGAAGAGGACCGGTGCTCCCCAGGGTGATACGCTCGGGCGTATAAACCCTTTGTCGAGAAGATCATGTAGTTGTTCTTTGAGTTCTGCCATTTCTGCCGGTGCCATACGGTATGGTGCCCTAGCAATGGGACCAGTACCCGGTACAGGTCGATTTCAAATTCTACCGCTCTGTGGTGGCATACCAGGTAGCTCTTTCGGAAATACATCAGGGAATTCTGAGACTACTGCTACCTCGTCACTGAACTCTGGATCTCTCTCCAGGTCTTGCACGTGACATAAATACACTTCATGTCCTTTTCTGAGCTCCCGATACATTGCCATGGCGGAGATGACTGTAGTTGAAGGCTCTCTCGGTCTCTGGCGGTATGAAACAGTGACCCCAGATGGACTCTTGAGCAGCAATCGGTGCTCGGCGCATAGGATTCTCCCCTTGTGCCGCTCCAACCAGTTCATTCCAATTATTAAGTCGAATCCCAATCCGTTGAATTCAATGAAGGAAATGGGAAACGCTTCACCTTTGATTTGAATGGTGGCTGATTTGTAATACTTGGTACACTGTACCCGCTCCTTCGATGGGAGAGTAACCAAGAAGTTCGGTAGCTCATCCGCATCTAGCCCCAACTTCTTCGCAAGAGATGGCGATATGAAGGTGTGAGAGGCGCCGGAGTCGAATAATACTGAGGCTTCGATGCCGTTTACTGGGAAGGTTCCCGTTAGAATGGTGCCGCTCTTGCCGGCTTGTTCTTCGGTGAGGATGCTCAGGTTACCTTCGGTACCGAGTCCACAACCTATTGATTCATGAGATTATAAGTAAAGATGGTGGAACGCAAGTGGAATTTAATAACCAACACTGCTTTTATTGAATAACCAACCATCATACATACTGTGTCTCTAATACACGTTACTACTGGATTACATGCTACTACAAGATTAATACTTTCTAAAGGTAAGGTTCAGGCGTCCTGGTATCATGTGTGTGGCATTGATTATTGCCGGTGGTGCCGTATTCAACTTGATCTTCTGGATCCCGTGATACAGCAACCTTGATTTTCCACCCATGATTAGAACATCTCCTGATCTCAATACCAATTTTTCTGCGAGGTCCACACGCTTCCGCTCGCTATACAAAAATACGGCGTCATCACCAATGGACCAAGACACTACGGGCACTCCTAGTTCAAGAGATTCCGCTGTCTCGTCCTTGTCTTGGTGTAAGCCAAGTCGTCCTTCTTTCTCATAGAAGTTGACGATACAGATCTGCTTCAAGTGCAGGGATTGGTTCATCTTCACATTGTTGTGCAATTTCTACAGCTTGTGTGACAAGCGTTTGGAATTCTGGGGGTATTGCTGGAGGTGTTGCTCCGTCTCCTGCTCGCGTTGTTTGGTATGTCTTGGTATAAGGGTTCCAGTCCTTTCCCAAGCACATCATTTTCAGCTTCATTGTAGCTCCACCGGGGAATTCGGGTGTATAAAATCCTCCTGGACCCGTTCCTAACTCGTTGCATCGTCGGATGATTGAAATTTGTGCTTCGGGTGTCAGGTATCCTTTTAATAAGATCATACCTGGGCGGATGACCTGACACTGTTCGTTGTTGAAGTGGTGATTGGCGATGTCGGTCTCTTCATGAGGTGAGTTTGAAGGTATTGGGTAACAGATATGGAATTTCCCTAAGGTGGTAAATTCATCTAGAATGAGTTCTAGGCTTACTAATTCATTTCATGCTCAATACATACTTCCATGTTACTTACTCATGCTCAATTTCATACTTCAAGTACTTACGCATTCATGCTTTCATTCATACAATTACTTTAATACTTAGTCATGCTCTTCAAGGATTAAAGGTTACAGTGGTTACCTGGGCCGGACTTAGTCCCGGTCCCATCACGGTCTATGATGTGTAAGGCCGGCTGCCTCTGCGGTGCGCCCTTCTGCGGACCTCGGGACCCTGTCCCTGCGAGGTGTGCTGGGCATGAGCATCGCCAGATGCAACCTCCTTGCCCTCACGCTGCTTGTAGCCCTGGTAGTTGCCCTTGGGCTTAGAGTTCTCCGGGCATGCATTGGCACGGTGGCCCGGTTTCTGACAAGTGAAGCAGCGGATCTCCCTTCCTTGGCAATCTGTGCCGGGATGATCCTTGTTGCAGTTACGGCAGATGTAGCTGCGGCCATCAGATTGGTTCTTTCCTTGGCCAAATCCGAACCTATAGCTTCCAAGTTAGCAAGGTTCGGTATACTTACAATACTCTATATACATACAAATTCACAAGTGTACTAATTCGGTTTCGGTTTCTTACCCCTGTAGGGCTGAGACCTCAGTGGCTTCGCTGCCACTGGTGCGGTGTAGGCAATCTGTAATGGCTCAGCTGCCTTGCCCTTCTCAGCATGGGCACCGCCGTCTCCGGAAGTGTTCTTCTGATGGGAATGCTTCCCCTTCCTTTTCTTCCAAGGTTTGGATTGGTTTTGATCATCGGAGGGGTTACCTTGCCGCTCACCTTGCGCTTCAGCGCTTGCTCCTCATCTCTTAGCTGGCAGGTGATCTCAACTCGAGATGCAGCGTGGTAACACTCCTGAATTACTTAGGCATTAGGTTACATTTACATACGGGAATACTAATTCACATTACTCATGGCTTTTTAAGGGTTCAACTTGTTTACCTGAAGGGAGGTAAACCGTGTGAAGCCCATGCCATACCGGAGTCGATGGCTCAATCCGCCGTAGAAGCGGTCGACCAAGACTTGGCCGGTATACCCAAGGTCGGGTAGAAGTCGGAGAAGAGAGGTGAAGGTGCGGTAATATTCATCAACCGTCATCTTCTCGGTCATTTTTAGTGCGTCGAGCTCAAGCCTTTTCTTGGTCTTGACATGCTCGGGGTAGTACTTAGATCGGAGGAGAGAGGTGAATGCTTCCCATCCGAATGCGGGATCAGCTATGTGCTCGGCCTTAACGAGCTTCCACCAGTCCATAGCCGCGTCTTTGAGGTAGTACGCAGCTATCCTCACTCGAACTCCAGCGGGAGTCTCAAGTGTCTCGAAGGCCGTCTCCATCTCGGAGAGGTAGGCCTCGAGCTTGGCGGGGTCGCTCTCGCCTCTAAAGCATGGAGGTCGAAGGTCGGCCGACAGCTTTTACCCAATTCGTTTCTCGGGGATGAGGTGGGTCGCTGCTGCTGCTGCTGGTTTTGCTGTGTTTGTTGTACAGCCGTGATTACATCCGGTAGCATCTGTGCTACCGTGGCGGCGACGATTTCGGCTATCGTCTGCGCGCTTGGTCCTTCGTTGCCCCCTCCTCTGGGACGACCTGGACCACGTCCTGACATCTGAACAAGTGTGGATTACATTAGATGTCGTGATACTATGACCTCATGGTCTTCATTCAAACAATGGTATCGTCTTTGCAGACGTTAGTGGTATCCGTTATTGCTAACGGTAGTTCCTAGTTAGGTTTCTAAATATCCGTCTTAAGACGGTTGAAATCCTAACTCGGTAATCACTACTCTTAAGATTCTAATCATCAGAGCGATACTTCGCTCTGATACCACTTTTTGTAACACCCCAACCGCTAATCCCCATTATCCTCTAATCATCCCATACTTACCCTTCTCGCAGCGGAATACTTACTTACTCCCGGCGGGTGATACAACGCCGTTAACCCTCCAAGGTTAACAAGGCTACTACTACTTACCGTTTCGGTCTGATGATTAGAATGAAATACATACATACTACTTACTTTACAATACCAAATACTTACTTACATTTGATTACCGAGTATCCAAGTATACGAATTACATCCATGCTACTTCCCAAAAATGAAGAGTTTATACATCTCTCCTTACTATCCAATCAAAATCCTCAAAAAAGGTGTACCACATGGTACACCGGCTACACAAAAGGCCTTAGCCGTGTACAACTCAGTACACCATTTCAATCCTACTACTACCAAAAAGATCACATTCCGTCTTACCTTCCGTCACGCCTCGCGGGTACCTGTGGAGTAAAAACATTCCCCCTAGGGGGTCAGCTTACGCTGCATATGATAACCGCATACCCCGCGTACTAGCGAGGGTACGCCAACTATTTGGTCGAGTACATGCGGTTCGTTTCATTCATACATACATACATGCTTATACATACAATACAATACATTCATTTCACCAAGCATACATACATACAATACATACAAGGAATACAATACAAGTCATTCATTCATACTTACCATACTCACCGCATCACGGAGATACAATTCTCCAATACATACAAAGGTCTTGTTAGCCTTATTACACACCCGGGTTAATCGGGTGTTCAATACTTTTACTCCGGGTCAATGACTTACAATAGTCAAGACCAATACAAATACAATACTTACTTCTTACATACTTTACTTCCAGTTAAGTCGGTATGACCTCCGGGCAGGGATTACTACATCCCACCACCGGGCTTTAGGGTGGCCCACTAATCCAGGATGCTACCCATTCAAGGGATTTGGTCCAAGGAAAAGATTATAGCCAGGATTCGGATCCAACCTCTTGTGTCTCCTTATCCTCACGCGTGGCCGAAACTATATCGGGCTTCTACTCATTCCATTTACTCATTACTCATGTTAGGAGTTAGATGTTAGGAATTAGTAGAAGTCCATACTTACTTCCATACATACATACAATACGCAAGTACTCATACTTACACATACACTTCATTTCCATTCATACATTTCATGAATTATACAAACTAAATGTTCAAGAGCATAAAACAAGAACAATATAGTTCAAACACAATTAAGTGCAATATAAGTCCGATTCGTGCATTTATCTTATTGGTGATCACATAAGCACACAAATCGGGGTAACCAAGTTAGGATACAGGGCATGAAGAAATCATACCGTTCACCGTCGAATACGTACTACCGGTTCCTTTGGAGATCAACTATTTGATTCCTATACATACATGAAGTAGTATGATCAATGATCTATTATTGATCTAACTTACTCCTTCATTGATACTTTCAATGTATACTTACTACTCTATTACTTTCTTACTTGGTTATAAACCATTCTTTTCTTTACTACTTCATAAACTTGCTTTCTTACACATTACTTACTTTCTTACCATTATTACTTCATTAATGGTGATTACTACATATATATGCATATAGGTATATAGGCATATATATGTATAATGATTACTATAATCATATAATTAAAACATTTTTTTTTGACTCGACCGGACTTGCGACCGACCTTGCAAGTCCGGTCCATTCCAGTAGACTACATCGGGTGAAATTCCAGGGCCGACCGACCTTGCAAGTCCGGTCCCAAGGTCGGTCCATTCCAGTAGGTTTCGATTTGAAAATTTTAGCCCGACCGACCTTGCAAGTCCGGTCGCAAGGTCGGTCCATTCCAGTAGCTTGCATTACCGAAATTTTTCTGGCCGACCGAACTTGCAAGTCCGGTCGCAAGTTCGGTCCATTCCAGAAGCTTTCATCTGCGGAATTTTTCTGGCCGACCGAACTTGCAAGTCCGGTCGCAAGTTCGGTCCATTCCAGAAGGTTTCAGACGGGAGAATTTTCTGGTCCGACCGAACTTGCAAGTCCGGTCGCAAGGTCGGTCGATTCCAGAAGGTTTCCCGTCTTGTAAGTCTGGGCTCGACCGACCTTGCAAGTTCGGTCCTAAGGTCGGTCCGGCCCAGTACTTCAGTTTTAAAATCTGTTTTTGGGTGTTTTCTTTACCCATTGTTTCCCCAATCTTTACCAATGTTTCCCCACATGATTTAGCACTATTTACACCCTAAATCACTTAATTCATTCTCCAAACTTACTACTCCATTCTTACACAACTTACACCCAATTTCCTCATTTCTTCCCAACACTTGCACCAGTTTTCATTCTCTCTAATGCTACAGATTTTGGTTTCTACATTATGCTACAGATTTTTCCTCAACACTTATCCTCCAATACTCCCTCCACTAATGCTATTCCTAGCATCCAAAACATTACTCGCATCCTAGTTTCCATTTCCTTAACACACACTCCTTCCAAATCTGTTTCGAACTACCAAACTCTCATTCTAAACTCTCCAAATACTTCCTCTTCCTAAACAACGTAAGTCCTCTCATTCCTACACAAAATTTGACATAGTCTCCCCTATAATTCTTACTTTGCTCACACACTATTTCAGTTCACAATCTCACATTCTCACAACCTGTTACACAACACTTATTATACACATTTCAATACTACTACAACAACAATAAAATTCCTGCACACATACACATTTACTACCCAAGGTTTTCCCAAGCTTTTAATACTCATTTAAAACTTCGAAAACTGTTACATTCTTTTCTCCAACACATTACTACCTTACTACTACTCATACTACATATATTCCACATTGTTAGACACTCAAAAATCTGTTACAATGCAATATATAAACCTAACTCAAGGTAAGAGTATTTACCTTGTCTTGTTAGTTTTTCTTTCCTTCCTTTCCTCTTCTTCTTTTCCTCTTTTGTTCTCGGTCCCAATGAGATTCACACACGCAAGTGCTACAGCACATAACACATACACAATACCATTTAGCACTCATTTTTACTCTAACCCTAGAATTTAATGTTTTAGGGTTTAGACAAGGGTATTACCTTTCAATGGATGAATGGAGTTCTTGACTAGCAAGAGAACAATATTCCTAGCCCAAGGAAGAGCCAAAATCGGCTGAAGCAACAAGGAAGAAAGCATTCAAAAACTGAAAATTCTTAAAATGCTAATGAGAGCTAGAAACGATGGATTTTCGGAATTCTTTTTACCTCAAGATGATAAGGAGGTGAAGGTGCTTCTAATGGTGGCTTCAATCTCCAAATGGTGAATACCCAAAAAATCGAAAATTGAGCTTTTGGATTTTTGAAAGGATGAAAATGTTCTCCTTTGCAAGGGGATTCCAATGGTGTAATTTTTATTGAGTTTGGAGAAGATTTGAGTGTTCAAAGAGAGGAGAGAAGGAGAGAGTTGAGTGAGCTTTCTTCTTTCTCCATGGAAATCGCAAGGTAGAAGAAGAAGAAATAGAGAGAATAGAGAGGGGTGCAAAAACGTGAGTGAGGGTGAGGGGAGTGAGGAGAGAGACTCCTTTTTGCCTTTTACTTATTTGTTTTGTCCTCTAGTGAATTAGGAACAATTAATAAATGAGAGAGGGAGGGGAAATCGGTCCACATATGCACACACACACAGATTTTACATTTTTATTTGCAAAGTGGACACACTAAGTTTCGTTATTTGCATTCTCACCCCTCAACTTACCGGTTGTTACAGTTTTCACTAACCGGTACCCGTTTTCCGGAATTTTCTCGTTTAATTAATTTTATTGGTTCTAAAGCTTCACTAATATTTATTAGTGACTATTTAGTTGACCAAAATTGTTACGAGTCTATTTGACCCGCTTAAAGTCACGTTTTCCCGGTTTCCTCGAAAAACGCGCTTTAAGGTTCGTTTATGCTTTTAACCCATTTTAAAGGTCCGTTTTCTTCGGGATTTGTTCCCTCGTATTTATTTAAGTGTAATTAAGCCTTTTAAAAATATAATTAGCCTAATTAATCACTGTTTTTAATTACGGGGTATTTCAGAATGACATTGTGATGGACTTCTAACTAATTCCTAACAAGCTAACCAATCTAAACATAATAAATTGGTAAATTGGAATGAGTAGAAGTCCGATATAGTTTCGGCCACGCGTGAGGAGGCGGAGACACAAGAGGTTGGATCCAATTCCTGGCTTTAATATTTTCCACGGCCTAAACCCCTTAAATGGGTGGCATCCTGGATTAGTGAGCCACCCAAAGCCAGGTGGTGGGACGGTGTAGTGTAGTCCCTGCCCGGAGGTCATACCGACTTAACATGAGTAAGAGTAAGTAAGTAAGTAAGTAAGTAAGTAAGTATGGAAAAGTAAGTAAGTAAAGTATGAGTATGATTGTGTAAGAATTGGGTAATGAGTAAAAGTGTAATGAACATCTGATTAACCCGGATGTGTAATTGGCTAACCATTGAGAAGGTAAGTTTTGTGTATGCTACTGTATTACTATTCGGCTTGTGTATGCCTTCAGTTGTGTGTATTGTAACTTGTATGATTGTATGGTTACTGTAATAGCATGCATGCATGTAAATAATGATCTCCATGTATAGTCGACCAAAAATAGTCGACGTACCCTAGTTAGCACGCGGTATATGCGAAGTTTATATGCAGCGTTTTGCTGAGCCCCTTGGGGTACTGTTTTTAATATTTTACATGTGCTCGTGAAGGGTGAAGGCTTTGTTGAGATTAAGATGATTTCTTTTGATGTAATTAATAGATTGTGGAAGGTGTACCAAGTTGTACATGGCTATAGGCCTTTTTGTTTAGCCGGTGTACCATGGGGTACACCCTTTTGGATAATGAAAGGATTATGAATTGGTATAGATGAGTAGCTTGTTGAAACTCATTATTTTGTAGACTTGGGAAATGATGTAATTAACTATGCTTTTGATACTCGGTAATCCAGTAATGTAAGTGTATGGTATTTTGTATTTGGTAAGTAATGTAGTAGCTCGGTATTCTTTAGACATCAGACCGTTACTGTAGGTAGTGTAAGCCTTGCTAGCCGTATGGACGGTTAGCGGCGTTGTATCACCCACCGTAGTAGTAGTATTTCCACTGCGAGTAGTAGGATGAACGGGACAATTAGACGGTAAGTAAGGGATTAGCGGTAGGGGTGTTACAGTTAACCGTTTCCAAATGTTTATAGCCTTCAGGTTTATCAATCGGTAAAGCTCTAAACCCATAAATGGTAAAAAAAATACTCTTATACACAATGAATCGATAAGAACGGCCAAAGGAAAAGATATAACATTTAGTGTTGTCTTTCTTAAAATAGTGATGGAAACGATTATATAAGTCGTGTACATATCTCAAATCATTAGTGGAAATATTTATAAATTATTGTGGATATGTGAAAACCAAGGTTAAATGGATGCGTAAAATTGACTTCAACAACCCAGCTCATCGTTTCCAAATGTTTACAACCTTCAGGTTTATCAATTAGTCAATATATAAACCAATAAATGGTAAAAAAAATATTCTTATACACAATGATTCGATAAGAGCGACCTAAGAAAAAGATATATAACAGTTAGCTAGTGTCATCTTTTGTAAGATAGTGATGGAAACGATTATAGAAGGTTGTGTACATGTTTCTATTCATCGGTGGACATGTTTATAAATTGTCGTGGCTACGTAAAATCAATGTTAAATGAATACGTAAAATTGACTCCAACAACTGTTTGTCGTTCTAAACGTCTGTAGCTTTCAGGTTTATCAATAAGTCAAGCTCTGTAAAGTAGTATATGCTAAGAAAATAATTTTATACATGATGATTCGATGAGAACAACCAAGGGAAAAAATGTGTACCAATTTGTGTCGTCTTTTTTATAATTGTGATGGAATCGATTATATAATGTTGTGTAAATGTTCTAATCATAAGTGGAAACATTTTTAAATTATCATGGATACATAAAAATCAAGACTAAAATGAATACGTAAAATTGACTCCAACAACTCAGTTTATCGTTTCCAAAAGTTTATAACCTTCAAGTTTACCAATAAGTCAAGCACTGTAAAGTGATAAATGCTAAAAACATATTCATAGAACTTATTTGTAGAACTTCTATTTTTCTATTTACATTCCTTATTCCTAGAACTTCCCTAATATATAATTTAGTTTTAAGATTTAAAAATCATTTATATGTAGTTATTTTTTAGGAAAGTCATGTCAAATTAGGGAAAATTACACACCCCACCCATGAAGTTTGACGAAATTTCACAATCCACCCACGTGGTTTTAAAAATTACTTTCCCTACCCATGTGGTTTCCCCCGTTTTACATCCAACAACTTTTCTAATTCTTGTTCAATTCAAAAGATGCTTAAACATTGTCCAAAGTTGATGAAATTTTACATAGACGATGCTAAACTGTTATATTTTGGTTTAGTGAGAAATCTAAAGTTTTTTAAGCTTAAATGTGACATGTGGGACCCAATGAACATGTCACATGTTTCATTGGGTCCCACGGGACACATTTAAGCTTAAAAAACTTCAGATTTGACATAAGATCAAAGTATATCACTTTAGCATCATCCATGTAAAGTTTCATCAATTTTGGACAACGTTTAAGCATCTTTTGAATTGAACCAAAATTAAAAAAGTTGCGGATGTAAAACGGGGGAAACCACATGGGTGGGGAAAGTAATTTTTGAAACCACGTGGGTGAAATGTGACATTTCACCAAACTTCATGGGTGGGGCATGTAATTTTTCCTATTAATTAAATTCATTAATTTAATAGACCAAACAAAACTTGTGAAAAAAAAGTAAAAGATGACTCGTGGAAAAAACGACAAGATAGTACAACCATCTATTCACAATGCGAGTACTTTTGGTTTTTATTATAATTTTTTGTAAATTAAAATTAGAATCACCCAAAATACTATTTAACAAATCTTTTAGAAAATACTACTAAAACTGTTATTCTATAATAATTATTATGGGTATTGACTTATAATTTAGGCTATATAAATTTTTGAAATTTGTAATAAAAGGTTTAAACTATTTACTAGTTAAATGAGAGGAAGTATAAACATATTTTTGTTTTGTTTTTAATAAGAGAGCAACATTATTGATAAATGCTTGATTGGGCTTTGATTCGATTTTCAATTGGTATAGTCCTACATTACTGACTTCGTTCCACTTGACCTTTCCATTTGCTTTTTAGTATATTTTTTAACTTCAATATTAAACATATAATATAAAGTAATTTTATTAAATAAATTTCTATAACAAATAGTTTTTGATATAAGTATTCCATTGCAAAATATGGATTTATAAAATTATATCATTTTACGTGTTAAATATTGAAATCAAACAACATATCCAAATAATAAATCAGATAGTCAAAATGGGACGAAGGATGATCAAATTTGGAAATGAATGTTACCCCGCGTGAACATCTCACCAATAAAATATTAGAAAAATAAGGTACGGGGAAGTTGTGAAAAAGCAAGATCTAGGGGGTAATTACCGGTGTTCATAGTTGGTTAACTGGATTTTTGGTTAGTCAAATTTGATAAATGTAAGCAGTTCATTTAGAAGTGATTAAGTGGGACCGGTTAACCGTTGGTTTTATAGTGGTTTTATCGGTTTAACAGTTAATTGAAATTATGTAGATTTATGTGTTTCTTATAATTAGTAAACAACGTACAATTTTACCGGTTTTAATGTTGTATTAAACCGGTTAACAATCGATTTTGATAATATTTTATTGGTTTTAGTATAATTCTAACTATTAAGTATATAATTGTACATTTATTTTTGGTAAATCTAATAATTAACCATATAGATTTATACTACAAAATATTAATAAATTGAAATATTTAAACAGTTTTTTTCAATTAACTGAATTTTTTAAAATCAATAACCAATCAAAATCGAAACCAGAAAATTAAACAATTCAGTTAACTGAACCAACAAACCACTTCATTTAATCAGATTTTTGGTTTCAGTTTCACCGGTTATAATTTCGATTTTGAAGTTCGAGTTTTCCGTGAACAACCCTAGAAATTATACTTTTTCGCTATAGTGTTGCTGCAACTGCAAAATAAGAACAATATATCCAACGGGAACGCCACTATAATTTTCCGGCACGTAAAAACCAACCGAAACGACAAAGCCAGAAAATGATGCCTGACGAAATATGGATAAGATAAGATTGAAGTGCTTTTCCTACTCTGATGTAACGTTTATCATTTCAACTAGTTGGTTGGAGTGGGTGAAAGTGCCTTAGAGGACTCGAGGGAATATTCCAGTGGGATAGATGCGCAAAGCCATTATTTCATCTACTTTGATTTAGGCCCTATTTACCTATCACATATTTGTAGCATATCTGTGATATGAATGGGTGGAGTGGTTCTTAGTGATCATACGTTCTATTCCAATAATATAGTGTCACATATGAAACAGTTGTAAAACAGTCAGATTAAAACAAGTGTAAAATAACCATGGCCGAATAGAGCCTTAATAGATTTGGTTAGGGGACCACAATGGGTGAAGATACCCGTTTTATCCGACCATCCGATACATTAAAACCGATGAACTACTCGTACAAAAATGGGTAAAAAAGGTGATAGGTGAAACAGATATGGGTGACGGATCAGGTGAACTTTTCCACCCGGTCACCCGATCCCTTCACTTGACCTGTCACCCGCATGTATGTATTATTGAACAAATATGAGTGTATTTTTGGTATTTTGTTGGTTTATACTCTCTGTTTTGAGTATATTATTGACATTTATTGATGTAGTTTGTGATATTGAACAACTATGGAACCTATAGGTGTGTTTTTATTGAAAAACTAAGCTTGTATAAGTGTCAAAAACTAAAAATATTTGTTGGAAAGACGAAGAAAAACGGGTGACGGGTTCACTCACATCACCCGAGTAACAGGTAATGAATTTGTGAGTGACAGGTCAAGTCGGATGATGCGGGTGACAGGTCAAATAACGCTCTACCCGATCCGAACCCGACCCATGGGTCATCCCTAGATTTGGTTGTTTCTAAAATTTCACGTCTAATACACTAAGGGTGCGTTCTCTTATGGTCTTAATTAATAATGTGTAACTTTATAGAAAAAATAAGTACATATCAGTTCATAACCAGGCTATTTAATTAATTGGATCCACTTTAATCCACATATAATAACTATTATGGTTAACTAGGGTGTTACTAGTACTGCGTTTGATGCAAAAATGGAACGCAATCTAGTTAATGATATAATAGATTTTGGAATGCGTTACCGGTTTAAAAGATAGATCTCTGGTTAATGGATTTGTAATGCGTTGCCGGTTCCTCGTCGGTTTTTGGGATGCTAGTTAATGAATAGAGTTTTGAATAACGGGTTTAAAAAATGTATTGCAAGGTCTTAGGGCGCGTTCGCCCTTGCACTAAATGTGCATTTTTTGACAGCATAAATATACAGCATATGCTGTTTTGGACTCCTTTATTTGTTTTTGCTGTTCGCCTAAAACAGCATAAATGTCAGCATAAATGACAGCATAAATGCAGCATAAATGTCAGCATAAATGCCCGCAGCAAATGCTATTTTTTCGTTTTCGTGCTTTCACTTCCGTTTCTTTACTCACTTTATAATGCAATTACTGTGACTATTGATTTTTTAAAAAAGAATTTTTTTTACAAGTTACTTTATTTATAATAAATTACATAATGCTTTAAATAATTTATAAAAATAGTACTACATCTTTAGCCAAATTTACAAAAAATCACATTTATAATACAAATCTATAATATATTATTTGTAATACCACATAGATTAATAAAATTAAAAAACGAATAAATATACACACTTGTTGATATATAAATTAAAATATTAAAATAGTATATGAAATATGAGCATATAAATTTATTAACATACAAAGTTACAAAAATTATCTAAATAAATTCACATAACATTATCAGAAAATTTAAAACGCTTTTTCTCTTTTTTTTTTTACGTTTTTATATTTATAAAAATTATAAAATTTAGATAATAAAATATATTGTTTAGGAGTTACAAGTTTTGCTTAAATAATAGAAATAAAATTTTTATTGTTTGTGATTTTTTTATTTATTTTTATTAACAAAATAAAGTTACGTAGTGTAATATAATAAATTATAATTATAATACGAAAACGGTAAACGCACTACATATAACTAACTTGACCAAACATGCTGCATATATGCTGCACTGCCAACAACAGTTTTCAAACAGCTGCATTTATGCCAGCACATTCCTGCCAGCAAATATGCTGCATTTATGCCAGCGCATTCCTGCTGCCAAATATGCTGCATTTATGCTGCCAAAACAGCCATGCCGAACAGAGCCTTAGGTGCTGTTCGGCTGTCAAAAATAAGTAAAAGACATTAATGAGGTAGATGTGTCGACCGTCGCGCGACTAAGTTAAAGTGTGTTTATTGTTAATAGTATAGTGCGGTTATGTACTTACTTAGGGTGCGTTCACTTTGAAGTGAGGAAACGGAATGGAATCGGAAAGGGAATGGAAGGAAAGGAAAGGGATTCCCCCGAATCAAGAAGTCTGTTTGATTCTACAACGGAAACAGAATAGAATTCTCGATGAGTGTCTTTGTTGTGTTTGGTTCCAAACGAGAAGTGTTTTAATATTTTACACTATGAATAATATATTAATATTTATCTAATTTGTATGCAACATATACTATTTTATATAAATTATATAGCATTATAAATAGTTTTTTAAATTATAAATGACATATATTAATATTATTATTTTATATTATGTATAATTTTTTAAAAAATTTATCTATATATAATTTTTTAATTATAGTATTTATGTTATAAAAAGTATTTATTAATAATTATAATATTTATTTAAACTATAAACAATAAATAATACGATATTTATTAAATTTTATATACTATATTTTTTTGTAGTATTTTTTAAATAATATTATGTAACAATATAATAAAATTATAATAATATATATAAATATTTTAATATATTATATAATATTTATTTAAATTTATAAACAATATATATATTTTTTATATCATTTAAAGTATAAATAATATTTATAATATTAATATATATTATATATAATACTTGTTCATTTATTTATTATAACTAATTGTATAAATGATTATATATATTATATTTATTTAATATATATATTTTTTTTTTTTTGTAATTAAATTATATTATATATTCTTGTTCATTTTTTCAAATATAAATAATATATCTTCCATTATTATTAGTATATATTATTATTTTTAAAATTATGTTATATATTTAACATTTATATAATATATATTCATATTGATATCTATATTTATATAAAGTATAAATAAATATTGTATTTCTATTAGATAAAAATATTGTTTATTAATATTTATAAAAATTATATATCATATAAATAAATTATATTATATATATTAATATTTGTTTATGGTAAAGATGATGATAGGGGTAAGAGGGAGGAAAGGGAATACCTTTCCCTGGTATATTGGGGGAATCACCAAAAGGGAATTGGGGGTTTTTGAAATCTGAAGTGGGGGAAACAGAATCATTAAAAATACAAAACAAACAACCACAAAGAAAATGATTCTGTTTCCCTTGTTGATTACCCCAAAGTGAACGCCCCCTTAGTCCTTTAGATATTCATGCCTCTACTTCGACATAACGAGGAGTAGGGTAGTTGAAATTTTTTGTTAGATATATTCTCAATTACAGTAACTTAAATGAGGAAAACTTTGAATATTGTTATTTTACTTAATAAAGATAAATTAAATTAATTATGTTGTCATTTCTTATTTTTATCGATACAAAAATAAGTAGATAAAGACGTATTTTCAATGATTTATTCAGCTCGTGTCTGTTTATATTTAATTACCATTAATAAAATCTATTTGAGATCACCTACAAACTTTTGATTCTAAGTTAATATTTAGAAACATAATTTTTTTTCACTCATTATTTTTATCTGTACACTCCCCCATTGCCCAAGATGATATAAGGTGAACACATATGTTTCAGTTTATTGTTTGATTCATATACTTGATTAATAGGTCTGAAAAATACAAAACGATTATCTAAGTCTGTTTAACCAAACCGCAAAAAATAATATGATTAACTGAAAAGGTACAATTTCTTTTCCATAATTTTAGACTTTTTGAACAACCCAACTATGTGAAATTCAATCCAATTAAATTAAATTGCATATATTAAATATGATCTTATGTATATTTAGTAGTATAATTTAATAGTAAAAAATTGTATATATAAATTAATTTATATAAATATATATATAGAGAGAGAATTTTTGAATTCTTACTTTTCAAATACTTACTTTGGATTGTTAAAGATGACTCATTCTAATTTAGAGACTTATATATCAAATATTAACCTTTATCAATACAATATCTAATAAAATATCATTTTTGGATAGTATTTCCTAAGAATGTAAGAATAGTGTTCTATATATATTATTTATAATAATTTTTTAATATATAATTATTTAAGAAAATTAGTATTTTAATTTATGATTTGAGATCATTGGATCAAAATTTATACATTTTACTAAAAAATATTTATTTTTATCATAGAACAATATAAATATAAAGCGTAAAAACGTCAACTTTTGGGGTTGAAGCTTATTTTAAGGGGAGTGAATGAAATACCTCAATTTATAAACAATAATTAAGAGTGGAATGATGAACCCTAACCTTGATTAGGAAGACTTTAATGACCCTCCATAATGGAAGTAACATTGGTGTGACCCAAAAGCGACATACATCTCAATTTAGATTAGTAATGACCTATTAAGCCTACCTTATTATTGTAAAGATGAGTAGTTAAGTGTGGTGACGTGGCTTTAGCAGTGGCCGCCAATTCTTTTATAAGTACTTTGTCTGTAATATTGTTGTATCTTAATAAGAAATATCCCACTCTTTACTCCCTTTCTTGTTCTCCGTCTCTCTTACCTCAATGGAGGTTATACCGTCTCAGATCGATAAACTACTCATTCAAGGTTCAATTATTCTACATGGTATCAAAGCTTAATCGCTCTCCGCTCTATCCAAATTGCGTAGCGTTTTCAATTGTTTTCTCAAGATCATGTCTGAAGCAGCAAAAACACCGACAAACGAATCAAACCCTATGTCCAAGTCGAGCTTGCGAAGAAAGAAATTACTTGAGTTGGAGAACACAAATGTTGAATCTTCTCGAATCTGTCCAAGCTCTTGAAATAATAGAGAAAGAACTGCCAGATGAAGCAGATCCAGATTCTGTCAAGTGGAAAGAAAAAGAGGCACTATTGAGAACATGAATCATTACGATCATCTTAGAATACTGTGTTGATCAAGTTGTTGGATGCACATCGGCCAAAGCGATATGGACAGAACTGTAGAATAAATTTCTCGTTCAACAAAAGATCGTGAGTTTCAACTTAGCAAAAACTCAAATCTCTGAGTCTTGGAGACAAATCAATCAAAGAATACATTAAAGAGTTCATGGCTGTTTATGACAACCTTACTGCTATCGAACATCTTGTTCTAGAAGATGATAAGGTCTTGATGTTTGCACAAGCATGTGGAAAAAGGTAAAAAGTCCAATGATCAATTATGTTATCTCGTGCTCCATATCCTACCTTCAAAGAGTTTATCGCTGCGGTTGAGTAGTAGCGGACCCAGAACTTTTGTTTAGGGGGGGCAAAATTTTTTTTGACACTATTGTTCTTTAAAACATTATGTTATTTTGTATTTTTTACTAAACGACTTGGTTTAAATTGGAATGAGCAACATGCTATTTCATGAACAAAGTTTCTAAAGGTTGTAAATATATTAAGGACACATTTAAACTAGCCAAAAGAAATTGCATAATCAATGTGAACCCGGAAGCACATAAAATGGTGTAAGTCCTTATGAACGAGTTTAAGGCATCTAATATTACATAAATATAAAGAAGAAACAAAAAAAATCAGAAAAAAAATCATGACTAAGGCTGCCTACTTCATGATGAGTCATTAAAGGTGTTAACATTCAAGACTTTCTTTAATTGCCAAATCATCTTGTCCCCTGAGTAAATCATTAATCATACACTTACCTGTCATATGAGAGCTTCCAAATTCGTAGCTCCTCCTCTCTTTGAAGAAACAACACAAAAAACTCCAATGTTCTTAGTTTGGTGCCTTAAAGAACACCTTGCCTTGCACAGATCATAACTTTCTCATCTTAAGTCTAAATAACAAGCTTGATAGCTCGTTGGAATCCTCTTTCTAAGAGCTTTACAACCATAGCTCATGAGCCCCCAGATTCTCAGGAAAACCACGAAGAAGTGCCTTTGATTCTTGAGGTAAAACATTGCCTTCTTGGAAACTCTTCCTTCTTTGATTTTCATCAAGGCCAAGTGCCTAGGGTTACTAACCCTTCTTATTCTTCATCTTATTATATGATTTCGGAGACAATTTCTCTAGCAAATTGCTGTCAAAATTTCTAAGGAAAACAAGCTTATTATTAAGCTAAAGGTTAATATACAAGGTAAATCCTACAACTACCTATTTCAAGGTTCTAATTTTGATCTATATATAATTAACATATTGTAACACCCCATCTCTAAATACAATGATCGTCGCCCTAAGTCCATCTCGTACATTAACAACGCAGCGGAAAAGTTCTACTACATTGGTGTTACCGCCGTTAGTCACCCACGTGACTAACTAGGCCTATTCTCTTAACAAGTCACGGTCTGACTAACCGGATAATTACTCGAGCATCTAAAACATTACAATTCATAAACCACGACTTATACCGAGTATCTCATATCCTAATACATCATACTAACATCTCATTAATACACTAAACGAGTGTACATGCACAACTCGTGTAACAAATGTAAAAGCAACCCGAAGTACTCTACCCGCTCCTACTCTCAGGTTGAGTCCTCGTCTGGTACCTACCTGCAAAGTTTAAATCACAGGCCCCAAGGGGATCAGCATATTGCTGGTACAGAAAACGTGCATCCCACAAGCTAGCAGGGTTACACACGACTACTTTGTCGTATACATGCAATTGTTTATTCATACAAATAATAATAAGAAGTACGATAACAAACAACACATTTATGTGAAACATTCACAGCTCAAATAAATCGAACGTCGTAATGGACGCCCATTAATGAGTAAGTTAGATTCCTAAATCCTGAGGCCTAAGAATTGTTTAGTTCTCGTGTTTGACCATACCTTATAAGTGTCAACCGTTCTCTTAATAGAACTGGTTGTTCTCTAACTGAATTGTTTATTTTTGTCGGGTCGAAGTAACCCTAGCCAATGAGTTATTAGCTCCATTGGTTTAATAAACATTAATTCTTAAGTTATGAGGGGTGTAGGCTTGACCCTCCTGCGCCTCCTGAATTTGCCTCCCATCTCGAACTGTTCACTCGAGATGGTCGGGTCAGTTTGTCGACCCTAGGCGGAAGACAGATCTGATACAGATGCCGACCTCCTAACCTGAACATGCATGACCGGAGTCAGTCCCGGATTCCTCTTCTCCCAAGTTCCAGTTAGCTGAAGTCTCATTGACAATTTGTTTGTTAAACCTCTCTCGGTATTAACCAACTAATTACAGGGAATATTTATAACCTTATCCAATTGTTATTAAACAAGTAATGAACAAAGCTCTGAATCCATTTGTGCTAGTGTGCAACGACACACAATAACAATACAATAAATCGGTTTCATGCTAAATCTTACTTGGTCGTATCACAATAACACATAGCACACAAACCGACGTAGACCCCGTTAGCAAACAAGCTACAAGAATCCCATACCGTACACCGGAGACTGGCTAGCTCTTAACACGTTCGCCTAATCCGCCGAACGCCTCTAACTTATCTAGATCTGTAATCAGAACTAGTATTAGTACCCTGTGTCTTAGAACTAGTTTGGTTCTCTTTTCAACTTAAACCTCTTCCTAGGTTAACCGGGTATAATAGTATACCGTTAAACGGGTTCGTTCATTTAGGAGCGTTTTCGAGCTCAATTCCAATTCATTAACACACTAACGTCGTTAGCAGTTATTTAGTTGCACCGTTAGCAACTTTAGACTCATACGGACCTTGTATTAGATTTTCGTATTTTTCACTATTCATCCATATTTCACTATCATTTATACGGTCTCGTATTTTACTATTCACCGTATTTCACTATTCATTTATACGGTCTCGTATTTTACTATTCACCGTATTTCACTATTCATGTATACGTATTTTACTATTCACGTATACGTCTCGTATTTGACTATTCATATATACGTAGTTACTATTCATGTATATGTATTCACTATACATGTATACGTATTTACTATTCATGTATATGTATTTACTATTCATGTATACGTATTTACTATTCATGTGTACGTATTTACTATTCATGTATACATATTTACTATTCATGTATATGTATTTACTATTCATGTATACGTATACTATTCACGTATACGAGTACTATTCATGTACACCAAAATTTCGTATACGTCCGTATGAGTATCATACGTATTTATTTCTTTTTCAATATAACTTGTATTTTCATAAAAATACTTTAAGTATTGATTCCTCCTATACTTATTAAATTACGGGTATACCCCTTGTATACCTTAATTTATATACGGGTCTCGTTTTAAACCCGTCTTAACTCTGTTTCTTTTACAACTTGTTTCTAAATTCTTTATTTAATTTCCTTAACCTTTTTGAACACATAAAAATGTGTTATTTATATTACTTACCCATAGTTTTCTCTTAATCTCCATTTTACTCTTAATAAGTTCTAAACTTGTTATTTTTATTTCTAATTTCCTCCGAAGTCTTACTTAATTAATTTCTTTATACTTTTGGTCAATTACCAAAATATACCAAAGTTTGACCAGTCTTTTATGGTTAAACCCCCTAACTTTCCATTATTTACAATAACACCCCTATAGTTAATTTAACTTAACTTTTTATTCCTTTATCCTTTAATATCTAATCTTTTGCTACAAATTTTATTCTAGCTCCTCTAAACATTTTACAAACTGTCATTGACCAAGTTTGACCACGTTTGACCATGTTTGAGCAGGGAAATTACCATTTTACCCTTGTGGTCTTTTCTTTTATCCTAACTCATTTATTAACCAATTTAACTCTAATTAATTTCTAATTTTCGTAACTAATTTACCTACAAATTTTTGAACATCAAAAATCATTTTAAACATCTCTAAATCACCAGATTTAATTATCTAATGTTATAGTATATAACTACCATCTTTTATTATCCTTAAATATACCAAAAACCTTATAAATTCCTTATAATACTTATAAACTCTTTATAAATTGTAAACTTAATTCTACAATTATTTTCTCATAATCTAAACTATCAAAAATTCCATATTGATCCCATTAATTTTCGGTATTCACCTTTAGGTACCAAAACTTCTTAAATTTTACATATTACTCTTAATTACTCTAATTCCTTTAATTTAACTAAGTTAGATAATTTTTCTAACTTAATTACAACCCCTTAATTTTCGGCCATCATATAGTTATAGTATATGAATTTTTCTTGTATTTATGATAGCTTATATTGTAGCTTATATCATAAGGAGTATAAATCTAATTTTAGATTTACAAAATATTAACATTTAATGTGTTAAAAATTGAATCTAACACATCAATAATTTCGGTAATCCTAAACAAAATAAATAACATGCTAGATCATATATAGATCAACAATTAGAACCTTGAAATAGGTAGTTGTAGGATTTACCTTGTATATTAACCTTTAGCTTAATATTAAGCTTGTTTTCCTTAGAAAATTTGACAGCAATTTGCTAGAGAAATTGGCTCCAAAATCATATAATAAGATGAAGAATACGAAGGGTTAGTAACCCTAGGCACTCGGTCTTGATGAAAATCAAAGAAGGAAGAGTTTCCAAGAAGGCAATGTTTTACCTCGAGAATCAAAGGCACTTCTTCGTGATTTTTCCTGAGAATCTGGGGGCTCATGAGATATGGTTGTAAAGCTCTTCGAAAGAGGATTTCAACGAGCTATCAAGCTTAGAATTTGGACTTATGATGAGAAAGTTATGATCTGTGCAAGACAAGGTGTTCTTTAAGGTTCTAACCTAAGTAAATGGAGTTCTAATGGAATTTTCTTCAAATGGAGAAGGAGCCACGAATTGTTCTGGGCTAGAGAGGATGGATGAGTTTCTGATTTATCAATTAATCAAGGGACAATTGCAAGGAAGGGAAGGCATCGTTGAAGATAAGTAAAGAAGCAAAGGAAATGATGATTATATTTAAAAGTAATGATTTCAATAGTAATCTAACAACCCATCACCATTATTTTCGTGTCATGATTGAGCAGCTGGCCTTATGCTTTGTCCTTGCCGACACCAATAGCCAAGGATGGTCAATTTTTGACCATTGACCATTCTTGGTCAATATTTGACTAAATGGGCACTATTTGAGGTTACTATTCACATTAAATATTATATTTGTAAAATTTTTGGTAAAATCTTCAAATTAAATTCCTAATATGATATTAGGTAGTATACATGTATTTTAGTATGTATACAAGGCCAACTAGCCACTCAAAACCAATTTCGAAGACAATTCGCAAAAACACGTTTTAAGGAGTTTTCGGGCTCCTTTTTGTGTCTTAACTCTTTTTAGAGTTTGGTTTGCTTTGAAAATAATTTTATTATTTTATTTTAGTACATTTACATATAATCAAGCCTTTAAAACCATCCAAGACTCATTCTTAAGACAATATATCCAAAATATGCTTTAAGGGGTTTTTATGGCATATTTTTGTCTTGAGTTGTTTCTGAGCTTGGTTTTCTTTGGTAATGGTTTCATAATGTTCTTAGCTCGGTTATAAGACTTATGAATTCAATTTGGATCCTTATTGAGGTCATGAAATCTCTATGGTTTCTTAAAACACATTTTCCTTTAAAGCACATTTTGTGCTCTAAGGTGCATTTTCGGTTTAAACGCTAATTCCGCTTAATGCGTATTACTAATCTTAGAGGTATTTCACATTTGAAATCTCTTGGGAACTTATTGGTAGTTCCCTAATTTATTTGTGCTCTTTAAAACACCTTTTACTCTAATTGTTCCTAAAGCATGTTTTGGTGCAAATTGTTGTTTAACACTTCTTCTAATGTTTCTAAGGCACGTTCTAGCCTTTGTATATCCTAATTAGATAGTTCATTAATATATTAAGGCTTGGGGTACTTCAATCTACCCCCCTTAAAAGAACTTTGTCCCCAAAGTTCCTATGTATCTATATCTCTTAGAACACAAAGGTAACTTCACACTAAAAGATCATGTAGATCACTCAATATCTGTATAGGCATTCTGACTCATAAGGTCTGCCATATATATATATATATATATATATTTACCACACTTATCACACAACATATCTTTTGTATGTTTCAGTAATCGAAATACTCTTTGTATATTCTTTGCTGCACACTCCTCACGTAACCGGTCCGAAGACAAAGGTTTTCATGTCCTCGAGTTCATGAGCGAGTACTACAGAAAATACATGTCAACTCCAATTCCACTTTATGCTACGTGCATCTACTCTTAACGTGGTTAATTGTGACCACTTGTAGGGAGTTTCAGGAATCATCCGACCCTGATGTGATCAGCATCAGTGTTGAACTATCCTTTCACCCAATTTGTGTTCAGTTTTCCTTGATCTGGCCAAGATCAAGTTCTACCTCCCACGTCAACTTCAAACAATCAAATAATTATTCATGTAGCATTTTATATCTTTTGGTCCTTCTAGTCATAATCATAAATCAATACATCTCCAAATTATGGAACTCAGTCCATCAGTCATTCTTAATTCACCTCTCAGCGATTACTTAGAGAATTTAATTCCTACCAGGTTCTACATCGGTCTCATACCGATTCATACCTCATAACATTACCATATACTAGTAGAAAAAATATTATATAACACGCATTTTATAACACGGTTATGTGTTAACAGTGTTATAAAATATTTTACAACACGGTTGTTGAGTATAACCGTGTTATAATGTGTGAGAGAAAAATTCTGAGACCGGAAAATAGGGTTGTTCTTATGCGGAACTGAGTTAAAAAACTTAGTCCATTTTTACAACACGGTTGTTAATTATAACCGTGTTATATTCTGTTTAATATTTCCGCCACTTTCTTTCTTTCCCCCGTGAATCCGCATCTATCCCTTTGCTCGCTATGCAGACTCCCGACTCCCACCCAGTTTCTCTGTCGACTCCAAAAAAGCCTCATCGACTCTGCATCGTAGCCATCAGCGCCTCCTTTACCTCCGGTGTCGCTGCCACTGCCACGAACAACACCTTCTTCTGCCGCTTCATACCTAGACTGAGGTTGCGACTCCGACACGGCAACCGGGAAGCTTCGCGGCTTATGCTCATATCCTATTCAATTCAGCGTTCTTTGTCGACTGTCGCCTCTACGCTCTTGCTTCTCCGCCATCGGCTCTCCGGTGTCGCTTCTCCACCATCGCCTGTCCCATGTCGTCACCGCCACCAACACACATCGACCTTTCACCAGTGTAGTCGCATCTCTGCTAGTGGCACCAACACCACCTACTCTGAAACCCTAACCTTGAATATCTCTATTCTCACCTCTCGAAACCAATGGATAGAGAAACCGTAAAACACCCACCACTTCTCTTTAAGAAGTATAATTTTACTTGCTATGTTGTTTGTTTGCCTTTTATCGATCTCGCACCTGGTTTGGATTTCAGTTTCTGTGAAATATGTCTTTTTTGTATAAAAAAAATCCCTTTCAATTGCGGGACTGATTGGCACTCTCCCATCACCGCCACAACACATCACCGCCGCAGGTCGCACTGCATCGAACCCCACTCAACCGCTCTGTAACTTCTCCCTCACTGTTTCCCCTTGTAAGCGCATCGCCATCCCTCTGTTTAGGTACTAAGTTTCCAGTTCCACACCACTGAACCCTCTATAACTCCTCCCTTGCCGCAGGTCGCGCCGCACCCAACCCCACTGCCTGAACATATTGTAAGTTCTTTTGATGACAGGAAATAACTCAATTTAGCTACCAAGCTGTTATTGATAATTAGGTTAGCTAGCTCTGGGACTGGGATGTACGTTATTTGTCATTTTGATTTTGAGGTAGTAAGTCCTGGTCTGTATTTTTGTGATTCCAGTTTCATTTTATGTATCATTTATTATTATCGTTGCAACACTCAGTTTGGACATTGAATTTCTGAGCAACGATTATTCGGATTTCACTGATGCTTTGTGTAGTATCTGTTTTCGCTCGCCTCTGCAGATTGGAGGATGAGATCCATCAAATATGGTTGCCACAAAAGTATATAACACTAAAACTAACAGTTACCATGATTTTTGATGACTCATTCTAAAGATGGCTGTTTATGTGATGTGCCTTTTTCCTTCTTACTTGGTTCGTGATGTGCTGTTGTTATCTGTCCCTGATCGATGGACAAAAAGACAAAATATTAAAGTTAATGACAACAAATTCCTTCCAACTTCTAGATAGAATAGAAGGAAGGAGGTAAAGACAAATTAAAGATGATGATTCATTCTTACAATTCAAATCATCTCGAGTGGTGGAAATTAATGGTGTTCTGAAGTCTAATGGTGTTATTTTTGTGATGCTCCGATGGCGGTGGAAATTAATGTTGATAGGTTACTTTTAAATAATAATTAGTATTTTTGGACGATATTGGTTTGTATTTGAATTATTCTTATGCGCATGGCATGTATTAGAATTGCAGACGTGGTATTACTTTTGGCTATAATAATTAGTAGTATTACTTTTCAGTTTGTCTTTGTAGTTTGTAATCCCCTCACCGGTAGTCAATCAATTATTCTCTGCAGGTTTTTTGTGAATTTGATTGGGAGCTAGATGAACTTGAGGTAAACTTTCATGGTTTGGCTTTGGAGTTCTAAGACAACTTGTTTCTATTTTACATATTCCAACTGTAACACGTAGGAAGTTTCTTTCATTAACCTGTTAAATCGGGTGGTTTGCTATTGGCCAGGTAAATAGTGATGACATTGGTGTTCTGCTATGCTGCTATTGTGTTGTTTTGTATGTCTTTATCTGGCTTGAACTTCCTTCTCTTATATGGCTTAAATTGAACATCATTGTTTCAATAAGTAAAATTTTAATTTTGCATTCTTTTAAGAACTAAATTTGCACGCACCCTTTGGAATTCGCAATGGGTTTTCTCCCTTACGAATTCTGGACTACAGCAGCATAAGGAGCAGTAAATATGCTTTTATGTTATTTGTGTTTTCCCTTCTGAGAATGGATTTAGATTGTATTTGGATTCTGGAAAAAAAAATCCTCGCACTTGATTTTAATGTTGGTAAAGTTGTAAGTACGTGGATGAAGGTCTTCAGTGTGGTATTTTTCTTGTCAAGCTTGCCTTTTTATAAACTTTGAGCTGGATTTATTCTATCTGAATTTGGCTTAGAGAGCTTTGTTCATATCTGGTTAGTGGTTATGAGCTGAGGATACGATGGTATACAAGCTCCGATTGCTTCTGTTTTTACTACATTAACAATACCCTTTACAACAGTTTAATCTTTTGAGTAATGCTCAATTGTTACTTGAAGTTTACTGTTATGCATACTTGCAATTTACTACACAACTTATACAATTAATAATTTAGGAATAGATATTTTTAATTTTAATTCTTGCTGCTGCACTAAACATTTGTAAGATCAGGGTGTTCCATGAACTAGGCTACTTTTAAAAGAGCATGAGGTGTTATCACTTATTATTTCTGCCATGTTTCCTGGAATGAAGTTGTCTGATTTTGGACTATACAGCCAAGTTGTAGGATTATAGAGCCAAGTTGTCGTATTCATCTGAAGTTATCACTTATGATATGCTCATTCATCTGTTTGTAGGATTATACACCCAAGTTGTCTGATTTTGGACTTGCCAAAGCCGTACCACAGGGTGATGATACACATCTGTTCATTCAGTTGTAACGGGAACAACTCTGTCAGTTTAGGATGTGGTGGAACTTGACTTGAACAAACTATCATTTTGGAACTGGTTACTCTTTTTTGTGGTATTTTTTGTATAATTTGAAGGTCTATTTAAGTAGTAGAGCTAGAGCAGATTACAGATTATTTCTTATTAAAATTTTGTATGTAATATACCTTGTTTTTAGGATATTCGGTTTTTATTATGTAAGTTCGGTTTTTTCATTTTTTTCAGTTATTCGGTTAACCGAATAACTGAAAATTAATTGGTTCGGTTATCGGTTCTATAGGTAGTTAAAATTCGGTTTTCGGTTAAATCGGTTTTTGGTTAAATCGGTTTTACTAACGTAATTCGGTTAACTCGGTTATAACCGAAAAACCGAACGGTTTTAACTAATTCGGTTTTCGGTTAACCGAATAAACCGAATGGACAACCCTAATCTGGAGTGCCTGGAGTGTTGGCTGCCTTAGCCCTGGCTTATAACACTAATCTGTTCGGAGCTCTTACGCACTATAGCAGTGGTCAAGCCGCAGTATACTATGGAGGTACGTGGTTCTTTCCTCACCCCATCCCTTGAAAATTGTCAAATGATCTTTGAATATTAAGTTGCATTGGCAATTGGTTGATATCTAAGTTTCATTTCCATTAAGTTTTTCTTCAATATGCTTCTGTTTTAATACATTTCAATTGAGCATTATATATTATGAATGAGTATGAATATTTCTTCCTTTTCTTTTTGCAATGAAGCCTGCCCCTAGGGATCCTACTGTGGAATTGCATCATACAATACAACAACAGGCTTATGTGAACCGTAACACTCCGATGTTGAAATTGTAGGTTCTTTGGATGCAACTTTATATACTAGTTGTTATGTCCTCTTGTTCAAGTTTTCAACAGAATGTTAATGCGGATATAATTACCAACTACCCCATGGGAGACCACAACACCAGTGTGGTGGGCCAAACATGTGGGCTCGGATAGAAACCAGTCCTGAGATCTTTTGTTCGGCAAGATCCTACTGCCCTACTACAAATGTCAAAAAAACATGCACAAGCGGGTACTTTCATTATCTCCCAGCTAAAATCTACCAATATCTGAATGTAAACTTATTCATTGGTTCTATTTGGTTCTTTCTGTAGATCATCAAGGGTTACTCATATTGGCACCTTTTTCCAAACAACCAAAGGACAACTTTCAAACAGCAACTTCCTCGACCGGGAGGTACCAAAGGATCGCCAACCGGAATGTCTTCAGAATTTGTACCTCTCAATCCCTTCATACGCAAACAACAAGGTAACCAGTTCTGAAAATCTATACGTAGACAACATCTGTCAAAACATGGTGAGAACCTGAATCGAAAAATTGCAAATCTCCTGCGTATAGATCAGTATGTTCTATTTTAATCTATCATCTCTGTGTTTTTTTGCCTTCCCAATTATCTCGGTGCTTGATACCATTCAATGATCTTTCATCTGACTGTTTAAAGAATGAATGTGCTAAAATTCTTGATTCTGATTTTTTGCTTCAAAAACTATGAAAGAGATTGTAGATTAAGATCTGAGACACTGGTGAAGTGTTTTTCTTCAAAACGTCGTCATTTAAAAAAAAAAAAATTGACTGATTAACTCATTTCAACAATTCATGGGATAGATTCATGTTTCAGTTTAGCTTTATTTCCATTCTGTTTTTTGATGTCTTATACTGCCGTTGTACATGCTTTCTTTATTTTGTTTTTGCCAAAATATATTTCAAAGCTGATAAAGCTTCCTGAAGTAAACGTTTAAAATAGCTTCATCTTTTGCCTCTTCTATGCTTTATATAAGCAGCATCAAGCCTATATTGAGCCTTGCTTTCACTATTGCTACTACGATTCCTGTCAAAAGAGAATTTTCTGCTAAACCTTGACACATTGGTTGCTAAGTGACAACAATCACTGTGTCAAATATTCGACACCGAATTATGAAGTTTTTGCACTGATTTTACAACCTGTGTGGCACTGATTTCTGGGCATTATATTTTGGCTTTCTTACACAAAATAAAACAATTTCTCCCTTATGTGCATGGCATCAGTTTGTTTCAAAACACCATACTGCTACGATCTGGGGCTTTAAATACTATGACATATTTTTTAAGTAAAATCGACACTGTCAATTACACTTTATACGTTTATCATGTATGCAGTATGGAGCAATATCCAGTCCGAATTTGGTCCTTGTTGTTGTCACAAATGTTGCTTCAGCTTACTAATATATTATGCACTGCAAGTTCAATAATGAACTCAATCCTTCTCACTGCCGCAAAAATTATTTTTTAATAAATTTTCAGCCATGACAATGCCCATTTAGCAAACAACAACCTTACCTCTGTCTACAAATCAATATATCATGTTTTAATTTGCTTATGTATTGGCTCTTGTCAACTTTAATTAATTCTGTTATGAACTCAAAAACATGGTGCATTGCAAAGCCTTTGCTACTCCTGTTTTCTTCTTAGATGATGCTAAATTTATACAGTTCTCGGTATATAAGACAATACTCACATGCCATCTGTTTTTACTAGTTTCTTTATCTCCATTTAATATCTAAATAGTACTCATTGTCTACCCCTTTTAAAAAAAACACTTATGGACTGATAATTGGTGTCCACAGCTTCAACATGAAAAATTAGTACAATAGGTCCAGCTCGCTAGTCTCACTTCTTGCATTTGCTTCTGATATGAATATAAACCATGTTGTGTTTTTACCATCATTTTAGTCTGCGTTATTTCTCTACTTAAGTAGTGCTATGTTCTGGACAGTTTTAGACACATTTTTGTTTATAAGGTATTAATTCATTTGTCCTCTGTTTTACTAAGATAGGCTGCTGGTGTAGACTCTATTGCTACTACAGTTATTAAACTATTGCACAACGATACTGCCTTTTTTATTTCTGCCTGTGATCTGTTTCTGCCTTTGTTCTGAACAAAAATATTGTTGCTGTTCCCTGCTATTGCGGCTTTACCCCATCTGTTTTGATTACTAGTTCATGCTCCATTACGGACACCCTGTCTCTAGCTAGCAAATTCAGTTTTCAGTTCTAGCAATTTTTGAGCAGCAAATTCTCCTAGATTATGCTTGATTACCACCAATCAAAATAACTGACCTACATTGAACTTACGATTGTGCTGAAATTACGGTTAAGACTGCTCAGCAATATTGGTTTAATATACGTTAGTAGGATTGTTTTCAGCAAGCTGTACAATCTGTTTCCGCCAATGTTTGCTTGTTGCAACTTGAAAAAGTTGAAAAGATCCCTTACTTTTGCCTTTGCTGTTGTGTATATACATCATGATCAAATTTTAAGAGCAGCCCCAGCACTTGTAAGTGCGTTATTCTGAAGAAATTATTCAATTGAATAAACAAAAATAGTGCAAGCTGTTTACATTTTATTCTTCAATTGTTTTAAGCTATATAGTCCAAAATATGCTAATTCCTTTACTTCTGTTTTACTCTTAAAATAATGAAACTTAGCACCTGCTAAAATCTGAAATATCGTCTGACATCCATTCTTGCTTATATTTTGCTGCAAGAGTTACTATTCCTGCACACACTAGGACCAAGAAAAACGCAAGACATCAAAAAAGGCCGTGAAGACAGTTCAAAGACCTGCAGGATAAGTATGGTTCAATGTGTGATGATCTGTTGGTTCTGATCACTTCACTAGATGCATCAAAACCTGAAGCTATGGTCCATCATTTGTGCGGAAGAGAAATCTCAGAAAAACGGGTGTCGAATTTTGTAGTACTTGTACAAGAGATCGATTGTCGAATTTTGTGAATGTTACAAAGTGTGTACATTATAAAGAGAAGAATTGACACTTTTGGATTGCTCTTGGTCATGTCCTTATAGAGTAGGTGGTAATTCTTTTTGTAGTACTTGTACAAGAGATCGATTGTCGAATTTTATGAATGTTACAAAGTGTGTATATATGGCAAATGAACTTAGTGGCTCTTTTGCAAGCTGGTGTGGCTGCATATTGAATGTGTCATGTGTAATAGACATTGATTGTTAATTGTAGGTTGTGAAGTAGTGTAGAGAAACAAAATTTTTTGTTTAAAAAAACAAAATTTTATAACATGGTTGTTTATATAACGGTGTTATAAAACTTCATATTTTCACAGGAAAAGACTTTATAACACGGTTCTTATGTAACCGTGTTGTAAAATTAGACTTTATAACACGGTTGTATAGAAGAACCGTGTTATAAAATAGCTTCATATTTTTTCGGGGAAAGACTTTATAACACGGTTTTAATGTAACCGTGTTGTAAAAGTGGACTTTATAACACGGTTTTAATGTAACCGTGTTGTAAAAGTGGACTTTATAACACGGTTTTAAAGAAGAACCATGTTATAAACTTGATTTGGCGCAAAAAAAGAAGCGCGGTACACACTTTTATAACACGGTTAGTCAGTCCATAACCGTGTTATAAAACATTTTTTAACACGGTTTTCAACCGTGTTGTAAAGTTAAAAGAATATACGACCGCAGTATATAACACCCTCTATAACGTGTTATATATAGGAAAACAACCGTGTTATAAAACGTTTTTTCTACCTGTGATATTTGGTCTCATACCAATTCATACCTCATAACATTACCATATTTGGTCTTATATCAATACATATCATAGGGATTTTAATTCCCCTGGAGTTTCTACTCCTTTTTTCCTGAATTCTCGCACCGAAGTTGACGAGGTCGTCCTCTAATACATCTGGTATTCGCATTTAATTGTGCGTAATAACCACTACCACATAAGAATGAATACATGTGTTTATATAACATACGTATCAAACATCACAACTAATTGTATTGTGCTATGCACACTGTAGGTTACGTACTGAATACGTGAAATATAGGCTAAGCGATTGTACGCTCTATCCCCTTAAAATGGATTACGCCCACGTAATCAACATTATATCATCCTTGAACATAGGTTCAAGATGTTTAGGTGTCATGGAGCATTCTGGCTCCCATGTAGTCTATCTCACATTATGATTGGGTCAGAGGGTCTTCACCATGGTAATGGCTTAGTCTCTGTATCAAGGATTCTTATTGGTGTTCATACGAATCTTACAACTGTGTTCCAGTGTAGTCTCTAAGGCTCCAAAGTATTTGGTAGATAAGTCGTATATTTTATTCGACTGGAAGATGTGCAATACATCGTTCCTTTTCCCTTTTGTTAGGCATATCAAACCTTTAAGATTCGGTCCACTAGCTTCTACTGCGCGACTCTGATAATCTTGGGGCTTAGTTTGCCCTTCCTATCCTCTTCAATATATTTTACAGCTCCTTTGTATCATTATAATTTAGGAATAATGGTCTCTTAATGGACGCGTGGTATCTTTATTTATACACGGTCTCAATGAGTTATAGCTTGTCTATCCAGTTCTCTGGAGATCTGATGTTCATACTCTTATTACGCCTTCAGCGTCTGATTGTTTCCTACTAACTGACCCTCAGTTTGAGATTTCTGTACTATCTGGAGCTGTTGTTCAGTGCTTATTGCTCTTCACAGTTTCCTCGAAAATCTTGAGACATATAAACTGTTTGTACTTACTAATTAGTGCTTCTCGCACGTCATAATTCTTAATTGTTTCCTCCTGGAATGAGTTCTTTGACTCTTTTAACCTCATTAGTTTAATTGGGTTCTTCCTCTTCAATTGTCTGCGGTAATTTGTTGTTCTGTTGTAAGTTTGTATCTCTGACTATCGTACGGAGTCGACTACTTCTCGCGTTCCTTACACTACTCGTTTACATATATGGGGTACCTTACTGATACATTGCTACTTACCCGACTAACTTATAAATAAGTCCATCAGGCCCACAATCTCCTTTGGAGTGCGGTCATCCCACATTTCGTTTAAGTATACTCGTAGTGTTCGTTACACGCTTGTTTATAGCTAATTTGTGAAGTAATCTGCTGTCGATCTCCTCTTTCATCATTCCATAATAACGCACATGTCGTTCTTCTTAAACTTAATCAAGGAATATCCATCTACTGGGTTCATAACTGCATTATACCTTCTGTATTTGGTACGGACTCGATCCCTTTGTAATTTGAGGTCTCTTTCCTTAGAGCCTCTTATCTTATTTCTCATGTCGATCTATTAGGAATGCACTTCCAGCTCCTTACGGAATGAACAATGTGCTTCCTGTGAAACCTTTCATCACATGGTCCAGGCTACTGGCGTTGCTGCACAGTCTGTCTCCCATTTCATCACCTTACTTACATCGGGTTTTAATTTATAAATCTGATTGCTTTCGTGTCAATATTTGATGGCTTATATCTAGTGGTTGCTTTGCTACACACCATATCTTAATTTACCTGACAGGTATTATCCTCATGGCCTCCACTATCGAAGTAGCTTTAGCTTTCTCATATTGCCCATTGATGGCGTGATTCTTTGGTCGTTTTACTTCAACGACTCGTCTTATATTCAATCCCTTTCATGGTGTAAACACACTGGGAGTTCTCTAATTTCGGTGTTTGGCGGTTGCCGTATCGTGTTGTAAAATGGTTATCTCTTAATATGAAGGTGTTCTGCTTCAATCTCAGGTTCGTAAGTAGGCTAATTTCTCTCACATTCTTTCATACTTTATGATGTTACTTACCATGTAATTTAACCGGTTACTGAAGAAGTCATCCGTTGAATCACAAGCTCTTTTGAGCATTGGTCACTTGACGTGCCATACTGCGCACTCACAATGTTATCTCTGACGATTGCTGATTCTTAAATCCTGGGTGTTGGATATGCGGCCTGTCTCTGCAGCCTTCCATGTTATTTATGTGTAACTGGAATGTCCTAAGGTAATTTCAAGGTCTACGGTCTCATTCTCCAATAGAGAGTATTCAATCTCTAAGAAGTGAAAGCCCTTTTTAGGGGTTTATTCCCACTCATGGCCTCACAACAAGGAGAGGTATCCCCACCCTAAAAGGAATGGTTCGTTCTCCGCCCCTGTCAAAAGCACTATCTCAACATTCTCATTGTGGCCTTTACTGGCAATTCTTCCTCAATTTAGTATAGGTTCTCATAACCACTTGTATGTACGAGTTGTAGTTCATTCATGGCCTAGATAGGCCTTTTATGCTTCCCGTGCCTCGAGCTCTGATGTATTTAACATCCTTGGCTCGTAGGCCCTTAATGCTTGATTAGTCTCAAGTGATAGCCGATGTTCGGCTCACTGTTGTATTCTTAATCATTTGTAGGTTATCCACGTGATTCTCTTGTTCTCTGAGCTCTGTCAATGTTGGGTCACACCATTGGATGTAATATTGGGTTTCACAATAAGTTGTTGTATCTCGCTTCCTGCTGTGGAAGTTCGCTTAGGTAATCCGATGTTAATCAATGTCTGTGACAATACTTTCGCTCTCATAGACTTACGTCTTTTAGCAATTAAGGATTAATTTTCATTAGGCCTCTTCCTTCAGGTGTTTAAGTCGGATATTTACCCTGGATATCATGTGCTGCCATGTCAATACTTTGTTCAACTTTCGTTGACTACGCCACCCGTTAATGACTAATCATACTTGGGTGTTAATGAGTTAGGCAAGCAATATTAACCATCGTTTATGGGTCTTTTTCTGCTCAACTATACCAACTCTATGGTGTAGTTCTTTTGAGGTTTTCCCTTTTATGATTGCACGTCTTTGATCCTTGGTAGGTCATTGCTTAAATTTGTTTTCTCTGATTCAGTTTCTGGGGTTTATCAACATCTTCAATGAAGAGTGCTTGTAATAGTATTATTCTGGGAATTCATCCCGTCTTTATTGAAAGTTGTTATGTCCTCTATCTTCATTGTATCTCGTAATACCTTCCTTGTAGGTTATTACTTACATCTGGTCTTGCTCACATTGTTGAGTAATCTCTTCGGTCCTTCCATTCAAGGTTAGGCTTGGTTTTGGGTTGATGTTCTTACCTGTAGTGTCGGTTGTCTGTTGCTGATGCTCACGTCGTTTAGTTTCCTGACCAAGTCCAGCTCCCTGCCGACTGGTGTATTGATTTAGTTGTCATGGTTAGGCCGTCAAGCCCTCCCGATATTTCGCTCTTTAGTATTAAGGATTTGTAATCCGGTGTCAATACGTATTATATCCGTGGGTTTTGTTTTACCATTTGGTCTTCACGGCTTCCCGTACAACTTCATTGTGGCAGCACTTGCCAAGGCAAGTGCGCCATGCAAGATGGGCTATCGCTAGTGTATAAGTCGGTGATCGTACATTCTCCTAAACTCCATGTAGGCGGTAGTCCATGGGACTCCTTCTTTGCCCTTTTTGGCTTTTGATTAATTGATTATTTGGGCAGCTTCCTGTCTGCTTTTGTTAGTATAGTTACTTATCAGGGTATTCCTCTTTCTGAGGGGACCCTTTTTTCTTTCTTCTTCGCCTTGGTTCTCACTCTCGTTTCCACACCTTCATCGTGGTTATCGAGTATTGACTCTCCTTAGGCACTACGTTGTAGTCCTATCTTGGAGTATGACTTGCAAATGCATTCGTAGTAGTCTGAGCTATTACGGTCAGGTCTTTGCCACCCCCCTTTTCTTGTGTAGGTTCGGAGTTATCCGCTTCATAATTGACTTTTAGGTAGTCCATATGCTCTTGCGCGGTATTATCCCACTGTTATTGCTCCTTGGACGGTTGTCCGGTGTTTCTGTCACTTCTTTTGTCCTCTTTTGCACTCGTAGTGCTTTCCTTCTTACTGGTATGGCGGGGTTATATCGACTGCGTAGCAGGTCGACCCAAGTTGCCGGTAATTATTATTCTCTCATTGGCAGGATTCCGTTGGTAGCGTATGTTCCAACGTTGCGCTCCAATTAGGACCTTCAAGTCTTGAAAGACTATTGCATAACAAGGTGTTTCTCAGATCGGGTTTTCCCGAGTAAAGAAAGCTTGTCATCTCTCTGGCGTTCATTTCCGGTATCTTGGAACCAGGGGTGTGGAGGGCGGGCCAGGTATTATAGATATCCGATACACATCGGGGAATCCTAACTAACGCACCTCTCGCACTAATACTCAACCCTTATCCAAAGTCTAAAGTTCCTAAACGGTACTTCCTAAGCTCGGTAATTTCCAGTCATCAGAGCGTAACTACGCTCTGATACCACTTTTTGTAACACCCCATCTCTAAATACAATGATCGTCGCCCTAAGTCCATCTCGTACATTAACAACGCAGCGGAAAAGTTCTACTACATTGGTGTTACCGCCGTTAGTCACCCACGTGACTAACTAGGCCTATTCTCTTAACAAGTCACGGTCTGACTAACCGGATAATTACTCGAGCATCTAAAACCATTACAATTCATAAACCACGACTTATACAGAGTATCTCATATCGTCATAATCATACTAACATCTCATTAAACATAACGAGTGTACATGCACAACTCGTGTGAACAAATGTAAAAGCAACCCGAAGTACTCTACCCGCTCCTACTCTCAGGTTGAGTCCTCGTCTGGTACCTACCTACAAAGTTTAAATCACAGGCCCCAAGGGCTCAGCATATTGCTGGTACAGAAAACGTGCAGCCCACAAGCTAGCAGGGTTACACACACGACTACTTTGTCGTATACATGCAATTGTTTATTCATACAAGTAATAATAAGAAGTACGATAACAAACAACACATTTATGTGAAACATTCACAGCTCAAATAAATCGAACGTCGTAATGGACGCCCATTAATGAGTAAGTTAGATTCCTAAATCCTGAGGCCTGAGAATTGTTTAGTTCTCGTGTTTGACCATACCTTATAAGTGTCAACTGTTCTCTTAATAGAACTGGTTGTTCTCTAACTGAATTGTTTATTTTTGTCGAGTCGAAGTAACCCTAGCCAATGAGTTATTAGCTCCATTGGTTTAATAAACATTAATTCTTAAGTTATGAGGGGTGTAGGCTTGACCCTCCTGCGCCTCCTGAATTTGCCTCCCATCTCGAACTGTTCACTCGAGATGGTCGGGTCAGTTTGTCGACCCTAGGCGGAAGACAGATCTGATACAGATGCCGACCTCCTAACCTGAACATGCATGACCGGAGTCAGTCCCGGATTCCTCTTCTCCCAAGTTTCAGTTAGCTGAAGTCTCATTGACAATTTGTTAGTTAACCCTCTCTCGGTATTAACCAACTAATTACAGGGAATATTTATAACCTTATACAATTGTTTATTAAACAGAGTTAATGAACAAGCTCTGAATCAATTTGTGCTAGTGTGCAACGGACACACAATAACAATACAATAAATCGGTTTCATGCTTAATCTTACTTGGTCGTATCACAATAACACATAGCACACAAACTGAGGTAGACCCGTTAGCAAACAAGCTACAAGAATCCCATACCGTACACCGGAGACTGGCTAGCTCTTAATCCCACGTTCGCCTAATCCGCCGAACGCCTCTGACTTATCTAGATCTGTAATCAGAACTAGTATTAGTACCCTGTGTCTTAGAACTAGTTTGGTTTTCTTTTCAACTTAAACCTCTTCCTAGGTTAACCCGGGTATAATAGTATACCGTTAAACGGGTTCGTTCATTTAGGAGCGTTTTCGAGCTCAATTCCAATTCATTAACACACTAACGTCGTTAGCAGTTATTTAGTTGCACGTTAGCAACTTTAGACTCATACGGACCTTGTATTAGATTTTCGTATTTTTCACTATTCATCCGTATTTCACTATTCATTTATACGGTCTCGTATTTTACTATACCGTATTTCATTATTCATTTATATGGTCTCGTATTTTACTATTCACTGTATTTCACTATTCACATATACGTATTTTACTATTCACGTATACGTCTCGTATTTGACTATTCATATATACGTAGTTACTATTCATGTATGTATTCACTATACATGCATACGTATTTACTATTCATATATACGTATTACTATTCATGTATACTTTTTACTATTCATCGTATTTACTATTCATGTATACGTATTTACTATTCATGTATACGTATTTACTATTCATGTATACGTATACTATTCATGTATACGTATACTATTCACGTATACGTACCGTACACATTTTCGTATACGTCCGTATGAGTATCATACGTATTTATTTCTTTTTCCAATATAACTTGTATTTTCAATAAAAATACTTTAAGTATTGATCCTCCTATACTTATTAAATTACGGGTATACCCCTCGTATACCTTAATTTATATACGGGTCTCGTTTAAACCCGTCTTAACTCTGTTTCTTTTACAACTTGTTTCTAAATTCTTTATTTAATTTCCTTAACCTTTTGAACACATAAAAATGTGTTATTTTATTACTTACCCATAGTTTTCTCTTAATCTCCATTTTACTCTTAATAAGTTCTAAACTTGTTATTTTTTTTCTAATTTCCTCCAAAGTCTTACTTAATTAATTTCTTTATACTTTTGGTCAATTACCAAAATATACCAAAGTTTGACCAGTCTTTTATGGTCAAACCCCCTAACTTTCCATTATTTACAATAACACCCCTATAGTTAATTTAACTTAACTTTTTATTCCTTTATCCTTTTAATATCTAATCTTTTGCTACAAATTTTATTCTAGCTCCTCTAAACATTTTACAAACTGTCATTGACCAAGTTTGACCATGTTTGACCATGTTTGAGCAGGGAAATTACCATTTTACCCTTGTGGTCTTTTCTTTTATCCTAACTCATTTATTAACCAATTTAACTCTAATTAATTTCTAATTTTCGTAACTAATTACCTACAGATTTTTGAACATCAAAAATCATTTTAAACATCTCTAAATCACCAGATTTAATTATCTAATGTTATAGTATATAACTACCATCTTTTATTATCCTTAAATATACCAAAAACCTTATAAATTCCTTATAATACTTATAAACTCTTTATAAATTGTAAACTTAATTCTACAATTATTTTCTCATAATCTAAACTCTCAAAATTCCATATTGACCCCATTAATTTTCGGTATTCACCTTTAGGTACCAAAACTTCTTAAATTTTACATATTACTCTTAATTACTCTAATTCCTTTAATTTAACTAAGTTAGATAATTTTTCTAACTTAATTACAACCCCTTAATTTTCGGCCATCATATAAGTTATAGTATATGAATTTTTCTTGTATATTATGATAGCTTATATTGTAGCTTATATCATAAGGAGTATAAATCTAATTTTATTTACAAAATATTAACATTTAATGTGTTAAAAATTGAATCTAACACATCAATAATTTCGGTAATCCTAAACAAAATAAATAACATGTTAGATCATATATAGATCAACAATTAGAACCTTGAAATAGGTAGTTGTATGATTTACCTTGTATATCACTAGTGGAAAAAAATGTTTTTAACCACGGTTATTTTGCCTATATACCACGGTTAGGAACCGTGGTTTATGCTCGCGTCGTATATTCACAAATTGAGACAAACGACGGTTCATAACCGTGGTTTAAAGTAAGCGAAAAAACCACGGTTTGTCGAAACCGTCGTTTAAGACCCCTTCTCCCGCAAGCATTCACTGACTTTATACCACGGTTGGGAGTCTGAACCGTGTATATAGTGCATTATAAATGATGGTTTTACTTAAAACCGTGGTATAAAGTCTATAATAATCAACAATAAACCACGGTTATATGTAAAACCGTGGTTTATAGTCTGTTTTTTTTTCCCAGTTCGCCGGCGATTAAACGCCGCCGCCTTCAATGTAATTTCTCCGCAAACAGAAGAGAATGAACAGGCCAGAACATGTATGTTACTTGTTTGTGTATTAGGGTTGCTAAAAAAATTAGTGAAGTTACATTATGTTCCTTGTTCGTCGGTAGGTTGCAAAATTACCGTGAAAGAGAATGAGAGAGGGCGAAGCGCCGGTTAGGGTTGCACAAAATTACAGAGGCGCAGCATGTCCTTGTTCACCGGTTAGGTTTGCAAAAATTACAGAGGCGCAGCATGTGTTCCTTGTTTTCCAGTATGGCGAAGAGCATGCATGTTCGCCGGTGGGTTGAAAAAATTACAGAGGCGCATAAGAAGAAGAAGAAGGAGAAGAGTTGCAGAGCATCCTTGTTCGACAGTGTAGGTTGTAAAAGAGTGAGGAGAAAATATATATAATAAGAGAAAGAGAAAGAGCCGCGTTAATTTTCGGCGAAAATTTGAATTCCCGCGGAGACTATATACCACGGTTCTAACAAGGAACCGTCATTTAAAGTTTTGTGACCACGACTAAAAACGACGGTTTTAACAAAACCGTGGTATATAGAAACCCTATATACGACGGTTCTCCAAGAACCGTGGTATATCGACTCTGGCGGTACTATATACCACGGCTGGCCTGAAAACCGTGGTATATAAGTAACCTATATACAACGGTTCTCCGAAAACCGTGGTATATGCACTCTGGTGTGTATTTTAAATGACGGTTGCTATCATAACCGTGGTTTATAAACTTTAAACCACGGTTTCCCATTTAACCGTGGTTTAAACGTCGTCATTAAAAATCTTTCTTCTACTAGTGTATTAACCTTTAGCTTAATGTTAAGCTTGTTTTCCTTAGAAAATTTGACAGCAATTTTCTAGAGAAATTGGCTCCAAAATCATATAATAAGATGAAGAATACGAAGGGTTAGTAACCCTAGGCACTCGGCCTTGATGAAAATCAAAGAAGGAAGAGTTTCCAAGAAGGCAATGTTTTACCTCGAGAATCAAAGGCACTTCTTCATGGTTTTTCCTGCGAATCTGGGGGCTCATGAGCTATGGTTGTAAAGCTCTTCGAAAGAGGATTTCAACGAGCTATCAAGCTTAGAATTTGGACTTAAGATGAGAAAGTTATGATCTGTGCAAGACAAGGTGTTCTTTAAGGTTCTAACCTAAGTAAATGGAGTTCTAATGGAATTTTCTTCAAATGGAGAAGGAGCCACAAATTGTTCTGGGCTAGAGAGGATGGATGAGTTTCTGATTTATCAATTAATCAAGGGACAATTGCAAGGAAGGGAAGGCATCGTTGAAGATAAGTAAAGAAGCAAAGAAATGATGATTATATTTAAAAGTAATGATTTCAATAGTAATCTAACAACCCATCACCATTATTTTCGTGTCATGATTGAGCAGCTGGCCTTATGCTTTGTCCTTGCCGACACCAATTGAAATACCCCGAACTTAAACATGGTGATTATATTATTCTAATATGGTATTTAAGGGCCTAATAGTGCCTAAGTAATTTTTGGTAAAGAAAATAAATCCAAAGAAATGAGAAAAACGCTTAGGAAGCGGAAAACGCTAAAATGAGCGTTAAATAACCATAGGAGGTACGAGACCTCGGTTATAGTACCGTAAGTACTCCTAAGGCTTATTCATGCCTAATTAGTATACGGGAATGATTCCCGAAGAAAACGGATTCAAGAAATGTATTAAACGCTAAAAGAGCTTTAGCGCACGTTTTTCGAGGGAACCCGAAAACGTGATTTTTAAGTGGTCAAACAGACCCGTAAAAATTATGAATCATTGAATAATAATTATTAAGCATTTATGGAAGCTTAATAACCAATAAAAATAAAGAAACGAGAAAATTCCGGAAAACGGGCCCGGTTAGTGAATAGTATCAAAACCGGGTGAAATAACGAGCGTTTTCTGTAAAAGACGAAAAACGCTCCAGCTAGTATTACAGTGGGGGCCGGTTTTAACAGATAAATAAACCCCCTCTCTCACACACACACACTAGCTAAATAAACAAGGAGTCAAAAAGCAAAAGTAGAATAAAAAGGACAAAAGCAACCCCACCCTCTCTCTCCTCTCTCATTTCTCTTTCCTTCCTTCTCTTTCCTCTCCTTCTCCTTCCCCATCGATTTCTCTCTCCCTCCTTGAGCTGGGCGATTTTTGAGAAGCTCCACACCTTCCATGGCTTCTCTTCATTCTTCCTCAAACTCTAGCTCCATTTGAGCTCCAAATGTAAAATAAATTACATATTTGTAATCCCCTCATCCTCCTCTACATTTCTATCTTTTCAAAATTCGAAAAGGATGAGTTTCATCTCCATGGGTTTTCCCCATTTGAAGAGAAAAGCACACCATTGTGAAGCTTAGAGTCTCCTCTTTCCAACAAGGTAAAAATCTCCATGAAAGACCTCATTTTTCTCCATCTCTTGGTATGGCCGATTTTGGTCTCTCTTTCTTACCTTGTTTTTCCTCTTGTTTTGGAGCTTTGCTTCAACCCTCCAATGGTGGTGAGAACACCTTATTGAACCAAGGGCTAAACCCCTCCTAAAGCACTCCAAAGGTAAACCCTAGAACTTGAATTTTAAACACTTCAATGAATTAGTGTTAATATTAGGGTTAGTAGATTGATCATGCTTGTCTTTGTGTGCTTGGGTGATGGGAATGGAGTTTGGCAACTCCATTCCCCATAAAACCGATTTGAACAAGAAAGAGAGCAAGAGGAGAAATGGAAAAGAAAAGAAGGAAGTATAAGCTCAAGGTAAGAGCTCCTTCCTAATGTAAATTCTATTGCATTAGAGTAATGGGAAAGGGTAAAATATTTAAAGAACCCAAAACCTTGTACTAGTATTGAGAATTGTGAAGTTTGAGTATTTAAGGGTAAGTATGTGGATTGTAGGCCTTAGAGCCAAATGATTGTATATGAGTATTTGTATTGTGGATGGAGGAAATATTGGTGTATTGGGATTTTGTATGTGTGCTGGTAGAACCCTTGTGGTTTGGCTAGATTAGGAATGAATTTGGTGGAAAAATATATATGTGGAGAAGTTAGAATTGTAGATGAACTATGGCAAATTTTGGTAGGAATTGTGCACTTAGGGATGACTTGGTGAATGGGAGAACCAAGGTATGTATTGGGATTAGTAGAGATGTTTAGTAGTTATGGAATGGTAATTGTAGTATGAGGGATAAGAAGTGTAAAATCTGTAGCAAAGTATATAAGAATACATTGGAGAAGTTAGGAGAATCTAATGTGCAAGAATTAGTAAAATGAATGCTAGACTTGGGTATAAACATTGTAATTTCTTGGAAATGTATTTGGGATACTAGGAGTAGCATTGGTAGAGGGGGTATTGAATGGTAAAGGTTAGAAGGAAAATCTGTAGCATGAGAGTAAAGAAAACAATTGTAAGAATTGAAAGGAAGTGAGGAGAAATTGTGTATGTGGACTTGGAGAAGAGTAAGGAATTGTTGGATGAACTAAGGCAATTTGGAGGGCCTAGATAGTGTTTAAACATGTGGGATTACATGTAGGAAGATTGGGGAAACAATGGGCAAAGTATAGAGCTGAAAGCAGAATTTAAAACTGAAGTACTGGGCCGGACCGGACTTGCAAGTTCGGTCGATCCCAGATTTACAAAGACGGGAAACCTCCTGGAATCGACCGGACTTGCGACCGGACATGCAAGTTCGGTCGGACCAGAAAAAAAAATTCTCCCGTCAGAAACCTACTGGAATGGACCGAACTTGCGACCGGACTTGCAAGTTCGGTCGGCCAGAAAAATTCCCGTAATGCGAGCTACTGGAATGGACCGAACTTGCGACCGGACTTGCAAGTTCGGTCGAGCCAGAAAATTTCCCGTACTGGTAGCTACTGGAATGGACCGGACTTGCAAGGTCGGTCGCAAGTCCGGTCGAGTAAAAAAAAAATATTTTTATTATATGATTATAACAATCATACGTATATATATATATATATATATATATATATATATATATATATATATATATATGCTAACACATATATGCATATATATGTAGTAGTACACTGTAAATGAAGTAGTGAAGGTAAGAAAGTAAGTATATGAGTAGGAAAACAAATGTAAAAAAAAAAAGTAACCAAGTAAGTTGAGAGTATGAGAACATTGAGTACACCGGGATAACGGGGTAAGTACGGGAGTAGTAGTTATTTGTGTATCGTAAGAGTATAATATTAATAATAATGTTGAAACATTATCAGTGGGACAAGTGTGAACCAAGGAACGAGGGAACACACGGTAGCTAACTCCGGTGAAAGGTATGATTTCCTCATGCCCCGTATGCTAACCGAGTTACGTTGATTTGTGTGCTGTATGCCGGCTAATCAAGACTAAAGCATGAAAACGTTTATTGCCTTTCATTATATGTCTTGCTGTATGTTGATTGAGCTAACCTTCTTGACTGATTGTGTGGCTTTACTTAGTGCGTAGACCGACTCATATATGAGTCTTATTGAGTAATGACTCGTAGTGAGAGTTATGTGTGAATTAATGGAACCGTAGCAACGCACTAAACCAACGAACCAATAAACGATAACGTAAACCAATGAACTCACTAGAATGTGAGAGAGTGTACGGGAGTAACAACCTCCCGATAACGGTAGGAGAAACGAAATGAATAATCCACAAGTAAAAAGTAGTGGAAGTACATAAGTAACCTCTATTAGAGGAATTAATCTTGGTGCGAGACATGAACCATGAGAGTAGTAAAGAATGATGAGGGATCTCCAAACCCCTTAGCAATTAGTCGACCCATTATGAGAGGACCCGATTGATGTAAGTATGTTCCCTACCATGAGAGTATTGTTCGATATGTTGGGGAAACCCTTAAATCTGAGGATACTAGACGGTGGTAATTCCCTAACCTAACAGAGGTTATCGAGAGAGATACTTCTAGGCTAACCCATGAGGTTGTATTGTGCTCTGAGAGAAGAGTGTTGGGAGTTCATGTAGTCCGGTAGGACGGACATTTGAGTATTTGAGGAGCTAAGCGTATAGCCCTCGTATTGTAGGTCCGGTGGCGAGTCTTGAGTATGACTCCGCCCAGAGGCCAAAGTAATAAGTATTGCGTATGTATGAGTAAGGTAATGAGTATCGAGTAAGAAGCAAGTATGAGTATGTAAGGAGTACCGAGTATATATGAGTAAGTATTGAGTATTGAGTATGTATGAGTAAGTATGAAGTACCGAGTATGTAAGAGTAAGTGTAGAGAATTGAGTGGTGAGTATGCACCAGTATAGTAACGAGTACAGAGTAAGGATCGTGTACGAGTAAGGTATTGAACATGGAGTGATGAGTATGTAGGAGTAAGGAGTAAGTATGGGTAGAGTAACGAACACCGAACTCAGCACGGAGAGTAATGAATGTACAACAAATACAAATGGTTGACTATTGAGTTATCTTCCTTGGTATGTATTGAACTAGTGTACTTATGTAGGTACCCTTGATTGCATTGTTGCAACATGAGTATGTATGCATGCATGTAAAATGAACTCCATGTATATCCGACCCCAAGTAGTCGGCGTACCGCGGGTAGCACGCGGTATATGCGGATTTCATATGCAGCGTAAGCTGACCCCCTCGGGGGACCTTTTTTTTTAGTGTGCAGATACCAAAGCTGTTCACCGTTCGAGAGAGTAGGACGGGGACTGCTACATAAGCATGGGTAGTTGAGTAAAGGGAATTGTATGTGTTAACGTAGTAAGAATTTGGATGTTTAGACTGTATCGGTAATTTTGAGGATTGTAGTATACTCGGTAGAGTAATGTATTGGAGTTGTAGTTGGATTATGGATGAGTATGCAATGGGAAGTATTGTATTGTGTAGAGTACTCGGTATGTTCATGTCATCAGACCGATAGTGTGTAGTATTGTAACTCGCCTTGTTAGTCACGTGGGTGACTAACGACATTGTACACCCGCCGTTGTGTAAGGAGTATCCGCTGCGAAGGTAAGTAATTGTACAGTAATGATGGTATTAGCGGTAGGGGTGTTACACCAATAGCCAAGGATGGTCAATTTTTGACCATTGACCATTCTTGGTCAATATTTGACTAAATGGGCACTATTTGAGGTTACTATTCACATTAAATATTATATTTGTAAAATTTTTGGTAAAATCTTCAAATTAAATTCCTAATATGATATTGGGTAGTATACATGTATTTTAGTATGTATACAAGGCCAACTAGCCACTCAAAACCAATTTCGAAGACAATTCGCAAAAACACGTTTTAAGGAGTTTTCGGGCTCCTTTTTGTGTCTGAACTCTTTTTAGAGTTTGGTTTGCTTTGAAAATAATTTTATTATTTTCTTTTAGTGCATTTACATATAATCAAGCCTTTAAAACCATCCAAGACTCATTCTTAAGACAATATATCCAAAATATGCTTTAAGGGGTTTTTATGGCATATTTTTGTCTTGAGTTGTTTCTGAGCTTGGTTTTCTTTGGTAATGGTTTCATAATGTTCTTAGCCCGATTATAAGACTTATGAATTCACTTTGGATCCTTATTGAGGTCATGAAATCTCTATGGTTTCTTAAAACACATTTTCCTTTAAAGCACATTTTTGTGCTCTAAGGTGCATTTTCGGTTTAAACGCTAATTCCGCTTAATGCGTATTACTAATCTTAGAGGTATTTCACATTTGAAATCTCTTGGGAACTTATTGGTAGTTCCCTAATTTATTTGTGCTCTTTAAAACACCTTTTACTCTAATTTTTCCTAAAGCATGTTTTGGTGCAAATTGTTGTTTCACTTCTTCTAATGTTTCTAAGGCACGTTCTAGCCTTTGTATATCCTAATTAGATAGTTCATTAATATATTAAGGCTTGGGGTATTTCACATATTGTTCATCTTGTTTATTATTACCGAAATTATAAGTGTGTTAGATTTAATTTTTGACACATTAAATGTTAATATTTAGTAAATCTAAAATTAGATTTATACTCCTTATGATATAAGCTACAATATAAGCTATCATAATATACAAGAAAAATTCATATACTATGAGTTTCAATATGGCCGAAAATTAAGGGGTTATTAATGAGTTAGGAAAATTATCTAACTTAGTTAAATTAAAGGAATTAGAGTAATTAAGAGTAATATGTAAAATTTAAGAAGTTTTGGTACCTAAAGGTGAATACCAAAAATTAATGGGGTCAATATGTAATTTTTGAGAGTTTAGATGATGAGAAAATAATTGTAGAATTAAGTTTACAATTTATAAAGAGTTTATAAGTGTTATAAGGAATTTATAAGGTTTTCGGTATATTTAAGGTAAATAAAGGGTGGTATATATATACTATAACATTAGATAATTAAATCTGGTGATTTAGAGATGTTTAGAATGATTTTTGATGTTCAAAAATCTGTAGGTAAATTAGTTACGAAAATTAGAAATTAATTAGAGTTAAATTGGTTAATAAATAGGTTAGGATAAAAGAAAAGACCACAAGGGTAAAATGGTAATTTCCCTGGTCAAACATGGTCAAACGTGGTCAAACTTGGTCAATGACAGTTTATAAAATGTTTAGAGGAGCTGGAATAAAATTTGTAGCAAAAGATTAGATATTACAAGGATAAAGGAATAACAAGTTAAGTTAAATTAACTTTAGGGGTAATATTGTAAATTATGGAAAGTTAGGGGGTTTGACCATAAAAGACTGGTCAACTTGGGTATATTATGGTATTTGACCAAAAGTATAAAAGAAATTAATTAAGACTTTGGAAGAAATTAGAAATAAAAATAACAAGTTTAGAACTTATTATGAGTAAAATAGAGATTAAGAGAAAACTATGGGTAAGTAATGTAAATAACACATTTTTATGTGTTTAGAAGGTTAAGGAAGTTAAATAAAGAATTTAGAAACAAGTTGTAAAAGAAACAGAGTTAAGACGGGGTTAAACGAGACCCGTATATAACTTAAGGTATACGAGGGGTATACCTGTAATTTAATAAGTATAGGAGAAATCAATACTTAAAGTATTTTTAATGAAAATACAAGTTACATTGGAAAAAGAAATAAATACGTATGATACGGAGTATCATACGGACGTATACGAAAATTTTGGTGTACATGAATAGTGCTCGTATACGTGAATAATATCCATATACATGAATAGTAAATACGTATACATGAATAGTAAATACGTATCCATGAATAGTAACTACGTATATATGAATAGTCAAATACGAGACGTATACGTGAATAGTAAAATACGTATACGTGAATAGTAAAATACGAGGCCGTATAAATGAATAGTAGAATACGAGACCGTATAAATGAATAGTGAAATACGGATGAATAGTGAAAAATACTAAAACCTAATACAAGGTCCATATAAGTCTAAAGTTGCTAACTGTGCAACTAAGTAACTGCTAACGACGTTAGTATGTTAATGAATTAGAATTGAGCTTGAAAACGCTCCTAAATGAACGAACCCGTTTAACAGTAAACTATTATACCCGGGTTAACCTAGAAAGAGGTTTAAGTTGAAAAGAGAACCAAACTAGTTATAAGACACAGGATACTAATACTAATTCTGGTTACAGATCTAGATAGTTAGAGGCGTTCGACGGATTAGGCAAACGTGGGATTAAGAGCTAGCCAATCTCCGGTGTACGGTATGGGATTCTTGTAGCTTGTTTGCTAACGGGGTCTACCTCGGTTTGTGTGCTATGTGTTATTGTGATACGACCAAACGAGATTAAGCATGAAACCGATTTACTGTATTGTTATTGTGTGTCCATTGCACACTAACACGACTTGATTCAGAGCTTGTTCATTAACTATGTTTAGTAACAATTGTATAAGGTTATAAATACTCCCTGTTGTTAGTTGGTTAATACCGAGAGAGGTTTAACTAACAAATTGTCAATGAGACTTCAGCTAACTGGAACTTGGGAGGAGAGGAATCCGGGACTGACTCCGGTCATGCATGTTTAGGTTAGGAGGTCGGTATCTGTATCAGATCTGTCTTTCGCATATGGCTCGTCTACGACTTGTCGCCTAGGGTCGACAAACAGACCCGACCAGCTCGAGTGAACAGTTCGAGGTGGGAGGCAAATTCAGGAGGCGCGGGAGGGTCAAGCCTACACCCCTCATAACTTAAGAATTAATGTTTATTAACCCAATGGAGCTAATAACTCATTGGCTAGGGTTACCTTGACCCGACAAAAATAAACAATTCAGTTAGAGAACAACCAGTTCTATTAGGAGAATGGTTGACACTTATAAGGTATGGTCAAACACGAGAACTAAACAATTCTCAGGCCTCAGGAGTTAGCAATCTAAACTTACTCATCAATGGGTGTCCATTACGACGTTCGAGTTATTTGAGCTGTGAATGTTTCACATAAATGTGTTGTTTGTTATCGTACTTCTTATTATTACTTGTATGAATAAACAATTGCATGTATACGACAAAGTAGTCGTGTGTAACCCTGCTAGCTTGTGGGCTGCACGTTTTCTGTACCAGCAATATGCTGAGCCCGTTGGGGCTTGTGATTTAAACTTTGTAGGTTGCAGGTAGTGCCAGACGAGGACTCAACCTGAGAGTAGGAGCGGGTAAAGTACTTCGGGTTGCTTTTACATTTGTTACACGAGTTGTGCATGTACACTCGTTTAGTGTATTAATGAGATGTTAGTATGATGTATTAGGATATGAGATACTCGGTATAAGTTGTGGTTTATGAATTGTATTGTATAGATGCTCGAGTAATTATCCGGTTAGTCAGACCGTGACTTGTAAGAGAATAAGCCTAGTTAGTCACGTGGGTGACTAACGGCGGTAACACCAATTTAGTAGAACTTTTCCGCTACGTTGTTAATGTACGGGATGGACTTAGGGCGACGATCATTGTATTTGGATATGGGGTGTTACAAAAAGTGGTATCAGAGCGTAGTTACGCTCTGATGACTGGAAATTACCGAGCTTAGGAATTAACGAGTTAGGAATAGTAGACTTTGGGATAAGGGTTGAGTATTAGTGCGAGAGGTGCGTTAGTTAGGATTCCCGATGTGTATCGGATATCTATAATACCTGGCCCGCCCTCCGCGCCCCTGGTTCTAAGATACTAGAAATGAACGCTAGAGAGATGACAAGATTTCTCTTACTCGGGAAAACCCAATCAGGCAATTACTTAGCATTATGCAATACGAGAAGCACCTCATTATGCAATAGTCTTTCAAGACTTAAAGGTCCTAATTGGAGCGCAACGTTGAAATAGACGCTACCCATGGAATCCTACCAATGAGAGAATAATAATTATCGGCAACTTGGGTCGACATGCTACGCAGTCGATATAACCCCGCCATACCAGTAAGAAGGAAAGCACTACGAGTGCAATGGGACGACAAGAGAAGCGACAGAAACACCGGACAACAGTCCAAGGGAGCAATAACAGTGGGATAATACCGCGCAAGAGCATAGGGACTACCTAAAAGTCAATTATGAAACGGGTAACTCCGAACCTACAAAAAAGGGGGTTGCAAAGACCTAACTGCAATAGCCCAGACGACTACAAATGCATATGTAAGTCATACTCCAAGATAGGACTACGACGTAGTGCCTAAGCAGAGTCAATACTCGATAACCTCGGCGAAGGTGTGGAAATGAGAGTGAGAACCATGGTGAAAGCAAAAGAAAAAGGGTTCCCTCAGAAAGAGGAATACCCTGATAAGTAATTATACAATCAAAGGCAGTCAGGAAGCTGCCCAGATAATCAATTAACCAACGCCAAAAAGGGCAAAGAAGGAGTCCCATGGACTACCACCTACATGGAGTTTAGGAGAATGTACCTGAAATACCCCAAACTTAAATATAGTGATTAAAATTATTCTAATCCGTATTTAAGGCCTAATAATCCTTAAGTAATATTGCTAAGGAAAAATAAATCCAAAAGAAATAGAGAAACGCTTAAAAAGCGAAAAACGGTAAATAAGCGTTAAATAACCATAGGAGGTATGAGACCTCAGTTAGCGTATTATATGGATTTTAAGGGCTTAATAAGACCTAAATAATATATGGGAACAACTCCCGAAGAAAATAGATCCAAAGAATGATAAAAACGCTAATAGAGCTTTAGCGCACGTTTTTCGAGGAAACCCGAAAACGTGATTCTAAGTGGTCAAACGAACCCGTAAAAATTATAAATCATTAAATAACGATTATTAAACATTAATGGAAGCTTAATAACCAATAAAATAAAGAAAAGAGAAAATTCCGGAAAACGGGCCCGGTTAGTGAATAGTACCAAAACCGGGTAAAATAACTGGCATTTTCTGTAAAAGACGAAAAACGCTCCAACTAGTAGTAATGTGAGGGGCCGGTTTTAATGAGTTAATTAACCCCTCTCTCACACACTCACACAAGTAACTAATAAATAAACCAAAAAGCAAAATAAAGTAAAAAGGGAAGGGGGATACTCTCTCACTTCTACTCCCTCACACCCTCACGTACTGCACTCCCTCCTCCCTCCCTGATTTCTCTTCTTCCTTCTTGCGACAGCCATGGCGATTTGCCAAACCCTCCCACAGCCCTCCTCTTCTCTCCTCTTGTTAACTACTCAATCCTTCTCCAAATGCAACAAAAATTACACCATTAGATTCCCCTTGCAAAGGAGATCATCTTAATCCTATCAAAAAATGAAAACACCCATTTTCATCTCCATGGGCATTCTCCATTTGAAGGTTTGAGACCACCATTGGATGCTCCTCCTTCTTCTTGACGTTTTAAGGTAAAAATAATCTTGAAAACTCATCGTTTCCTAGCCCTTGTTGGCAAGATGAAATTTATGTTGAACCCTTGCCTTGTTCCTTGTATTCCAGCCGACTTTGGCTTCTCCCATGGGCTAGAAATCTCACTCTCTTGCTAACCAAGGACCTCACTCATTGGTTGGAAGGTAATGTTCTTTCTAAACCCTAAAAATAACCAAATTCTAGGGTTAGTTATGAATGAATGATAAGTTAGAATTGTGTGTTGGTATGGGCTGTAGCATTGGAGTGTGGACTCCATTTGGAAACCGAGAACAAGAAGGAAAGGAAGGAAAAAAAAGAAGAAAGGAATAGAAGGGAAGAAAGGAAGAGGAACTAGAATCACAAGGTAAATGCCTTACCTTGAGCTAAATTTGAATGGTGAAGTGTAACAGTTTTTGAGTATTGGAAATGAGTAGCGTATATGGGGATGAGTATTATGTATGTTGTAGTATAAGGAGGAAAAGTAATGTAACAGTTTTGAAGGTTTTAAAAGATGTTTAGAAGCTTGGTAAAACATTGGGAAGTAAATGGGTATGTGCAGGAAATTTATTGTGTTGTATAGTGTTGGATTGATATGGAAGTTTGGAATTAATGTGTGAGCTGAGAATGTATGTGGGCAATATTAAAAATATAGGGGAACCTCTGCCCAAATTTGTATGGAAATTGGAGGACTTAGTTGTGTAAGAGAAGAAAACTACCTAGGTAATAACTGGGTGTATTTGGAGAGTCTAAGTGAGTACTTTAGTACTTTGGGACAGATTTGGAAGAGAATTTAAGTAATAGGATGGAACTAGGATTGAGGTAATGCATTGAGGATGTTAGGAGTAGCATTAGTAGAGGGAGTATTGAATGGTAAAGAGGAAAGGAAAAATCTGTAGCTATTGTTGAAGAAAGAAGAACTGTAAAAGTGGAGAAAACTGACAGTGGAGTGTATTTGTAACAGATTTGATAGAGGTGGATTAGGCTAGTTAAAGTGCCTAATCAATGCTAAAATATGCTAGATTATATTTAAGAATAATGGGGAAGAGATTGGTAGAAATTTGTAATTTAAACAAGTTGAAAAACTTACATAATTTGCAAAACTACAACTGGTCCGGGTCTGTAAACCGGTACAGAAACCCGCACCAGCATAAAAAACACGACATAAAGTTTTACAAAGGAGTGGTCCGGGTTTACAAACCAGGACACTAACCCGGACTGAAATACCCTAAACTAATAAAACATGGATTAAATATCTAATCACATTAATTAAGGCCTAAACATGCCTTAAAAGTCAATTGAGAACAACAGTGGTCAACACAAAGCAAGATATTGCACCCTTTGACTGTTTAGGGTAAATAAATACCCAAATGAACTACTTAGGACCTAAAAATTTGTCCTAAGCATATTAACACATAAATAAACATATTTTAATTGTTGGACAACACTCCAACACAAAGAACAAGCATTTACATGCTTCAAGGTCAAGAAGGGCAAAAATGTGCTCTAAGAAAACCTTAAAGGTCTTATGACCTCTAAATGATATAAAACTGGATTCCTATGATCAAATATCATATAAGGAACACAACAAAAACTGTTCTCAAATAAAACAGAGCACAGAAACACCTTGCGACACAAAATGTGCACTAAAATACCTTAAAACATGTTTTTGTGTATGAGCTCTAAGATAATGACTTTTTGTCATTTTAAAGACTCGAGTATATTCTTTATAACATTAATTTGACATGATAGACTATATTTAAAGTCTAAATCAAAGTTTGAAAATAAAATCAAAATGGGTAATTTAGTATGAATAGTACCCAAAATAACATTTAAATACTAAGTCTTAACCATGGTCAAATGTCATCCATTGACCAAGGCCTCCATTGCCGACCTCCTTTGGCTATAATACCCACTCATTAAGCTACCTCTAAACAAATATCTAGCTAATCTAATGACTCACCTATTACTATTCCTAAAGTAAGATTAAATTAACTTAAAAGCAAAAACTAGCTTATTCTTCTCATTTCCTTCATTCCCAGCCGACACCACACACCCTCATCCTCTCTTCTGCTCCTCTTTGACGGTAAGAACACACCAAGTTCAGAGAAGCACACCTTGCTCCATAGGTAAGCTTATTAAGCCTTTAAATGTTCATTCTCTTCACAATTCTTTCTCTTTTCATGGAGCTAAGCATCAACCATTTCCATCCATGGTTCTAGGTTGTTTTAGAGGTTAAAAGAAGGATGAATCTCGGCTGTAACAAGGGAAGAAGGTGGAGAAATCTAATCTTGTTCTTAAGGTATAAAAATGTGCTTTAAGCACTTATCTTTGATTCTCTTCAATTCCGGTTTGAAAGCTTGCTTTCCTAGGCTTATAATCTTCATCTTAACATACTTATTCAGTTGGTATATCAAGAGCTTCAAGGTATAGCCAAATCCAAGCCAAAACACCATTTTGGCATTTTAAACAAGGTAAAAATTAGCCATCTTCTAATCTGAGTTATACCAGTTTAAAGCTTGGTTTTAGTAGCTCTTTTGATGCTCTTGTTCTACTGTAAAAACAGGCCGAATACAACCTTGGTTACCTTGGTATTCTAAGGTAAATTTTACCTTGAAAATTTACATTAAACACTTCTTATGGTTAGATCTTGCTTGGAGACTAATCATGCCTTAATTGCTGTTTGAAAACATGTAAACTAAGCTGTGGAAATTAATCTCCAAATAGCCGTGGCCAAACAAGGCCTAAACTTGGCAAAAATAAGGTATAAATCACTTAAACCTTCACTTGGTATATTAATATGTGTTTATACATATGTATATATATTGTGCCGTGAGTGAACAAGGTTTATAGGTCTTATTTTGACCTTAGGTGATTAAGGAATGGTTTAGTAAATTTTATAACTAATTAATTAACATAATTGTCAAATTTAAGACATTATGTGGAAAATTGGTAAATATAGAAAAGATGGTGGTAAGGCCGAGAGTTTAATGCATTTTTGGGCATTTATGTGTAATTTATTTATAAGCCAATGTTTGTAATAAGGCCATGTACTTTAGGCCATTTTATTTATGTATTTATAAGGTTTTATTTAAGTTTAGGTGATATATATGTATTACCGCATATTATAAGGGTCTAAACCATAATTAAATTAAATTTGGGGGCTATAATAATAAAGCCAAAAATTTGAGGTTTAAAGGAGTTTAAATAAAAATTATGATTTATAAAGTTTTGGGGTTATAATTGTAATTTCTGAAAGATATGGTATATAAACCGTAATATATGGAGATTGATGGTCAAGGAAATATTAAGGTGGTCATCCTTGACCATATGGTAGGTTTTGACCAAATTAGATAAGTTAAATAACATTTAAGGTTTTATATTAAGATAAGTGTTTAATTGTAACAATTTTATAACATGTGGTAAATATGTTATTACTGAAAATAAAGGGTGTATAATGGTATTATAACACCCATGGGCTATTAGGAATTTTTAGGAATTTATTGGGTTGATTTTGGAATTAAAATAAACTATATATGTATAATATATAGTTATTATGTCATTATGGCACTTTGGATAAATATATGTGGCGAAATAGCAAATACCGAAAGTATGTGGGTTAGTAATAATATTAAACCTTTGGTGGACTTTGGTGATTTTTAGAATTATATAAGAGTATTTAATAAGATATATGTATAATATATAGTTTTGATAATATATAAAACTATATGTTATAAATTGGGCCAAATGAAAATTATATAAAGTGGAAGGGTTGAAAAATAATTTAGAACAGCACATGGGGTGTTCGGAAATTTTATAAATAAATAACCATAGGTTATACCATTTTATAAGTTAAAAATGTTATATTATATGATATATATAACATGGTATAAATAATGGGGTGAATTTGTAAATAAAGGAAACTATGGTATATGAAAAAGAATAAGGTTTTGATATGGTGCCCATGCGGCAATATTATATAGTTTTGTATAAAAACTATAGGTTATAAATTAAAGGAAATAAAAATATCATATTATATGATATTAGTATATGGTATAACATTACATAATGTTATGTGGTCAAAATGGAATTTAAATAAATTAAAGGGCTGTACCGAATTATAAGAGTTGGAAATATGAATTTTAAAATATAGTTTACAATGTTATAACAATTATATGGTTTAGATGGAACTAAAATAAGTAAGGATATTCACATTAAATAATGTGACAAACTATAAATAAATAGGATTTATAAACTAAGGTATTTATTGATTAAACCTTAGGAGTTGTTTATACAACATAAAATGTTACATGATATTAGGATAACAATCTTAATATAAGTTGTATAATATAATACAACTAATGGGAATAATCATCTAATATAAGATGATAAAATGTAACATATAATATAAGAGTTTTATAACTCATGGAATTTACCTATATGGTACATATATACATATACAAGAATAATGTATATAAGGATGGATATATATTATGGTTGGAAACCATATAATATAATGGTGGTGGTTATTACACGAAAATAGTTACAAACTATAAGTTATAAGTTTTTGAATGGAAATATAGTTTACTAAAGATAATGGAGTATATAATACAAAGTATTATAATGGATGGTGGAAAAATAATACAATATAATAAATCATGCAACTATGCAAGCAACTATAGGTTATATACCTAAGTTCAATGGTGGATAAGATTAAAGAAATATAATGAATTAAACTTAACAGTCGAAATGTTTTGACATACGAGTTTTAGTAACAAAGCCGACCGGTTTATAGAAACCCGTAACAAATAACTGTAGAAATCCGGGGATGAACTGTCGGGGTTACTTGTTATTCGGAAATACCGGATGTAGTTAGTCATGGAGACTGACTTATAGTTTATTACCGTTTAGATTATACTTCAGACGGAGGCGCTTGACGAGCTAGTGGTCTACACTGCGCATCCTAGGTCTTGGTGAACGGTATGTAAAGGGGTTTGATTCGAGTTGTCCTAAGGGATTCCTTGGGCTCGGATTTGGTTGATATCACTTGTGTGTGTTAAGTGTTTTGGATACATGTATGTGATTGTGTGCTACTACATTAACTATTTATGCACGAGCGTCCTACGGGGCTAACACTACGTCGACTATAGATCGACTTATATAAATATACATATACGTTATTGTGATAACAAGACGGTTACTTGATATAATACCATAGTATTAATATTAAGTATATGGCAACCTAAGTAAAACACTTAGGAACGAGTCACGACATTGTCGGTCTCTAGAGCATGGATCTCGAACATGAATATAACCTAGATCACTTCTAGGTATGCGTGACCCATTGGGCAGCTGATTAATACATTATATTCTCCATAAGACTAAGAGCAGATCTTAAACATTATGAGAGAGAGATGGTGTGAGCTGAGGTGAGGAATCAAGTGTAGTTTACGAACTATCTGGTTGCGCATTTGTGATCACTGAGGGGTTCCCGATTGGGTTCCGCTCCAGGTTATACCCAACGAGCCCTATTTGGATCGTGGGTCAGGTGGCTACGACCTTATATGGACGTCTTACGAGACAAAAGAGAATAGTCAGGGGCCTCCGGACCTCTGGCGAAATGAGCACCTTTGTGTGTACGGGAGGACTACTGTGGTAAGGTTATCGGGTTGTCTTAACATGACGCCCAACTGGTATTAATTAAACATGGTTTGGATGGATGGGGCCTTAAAGGCCAAATTAAATTAACAAAGGATGGTGTTCGCTACGGCGTTTATTCAATACTATTATTCGATACGTTCGATATACAATTGTTGTTTGTGATATTTATGACTGTTTGAATTGGATGGATGGTTGAGTGTTATGAATGTTTGGATGGAGGATTATGTATATTATACATGTATATTACAGTATTGATTATAACTGAAAAAATGGAAAAGCATGAAACCAATCTAATAATAAGATGGTTAAAATGACTAAGTGACACTAGGGTTCAGACCCGGCATACTCAGCGTTTATCGCTGATACTACACCATTATACAGGTTGTTGATTATTGTCGAAGCCGAAGTGCGGGAACAGGGTAATTAGAGTTTATTTTGATTACCACACAGGGAGTTTGTTTGTATAACAATGAAGATGGTGAATTGTATTACGGTAGGGTTATGTATATTCGGGATTGGGTAGACGCTCACTTGTCGATGTTTATGGTTTATGGACTTAGTATGATGTATAGGAAGTTATCTCGTTATCACAGCGGTTAGCAGTTTGTTTATGTTGGTTGTTGGGTATAGTTTGGCTTCGTTGCTCGCATGGGCGAGTAATGGCCGGTGACACCCGAGTGAGTATTGTTATTGTTATTAATCTTCCGCTGTAAGACGTTTTATTTATTGCTACGTGAGAGATTATTACGTGATTATGGAGAGGGGTGTTACACGGACCACCCAAAAACATACCCGTAACTTACCAAAACATGTGGTCCGGGTTTGCAAAGGAGTACACAAACCCGGACCACACGAAAAACTTACCCGAGAGTTCTGTAACCATGTGGTCCGGGTCTGTATACTAGGGTGTAAACCCGGACCATGCGATTAAGTTACCCGAGGACTGTCCCAGTGAGTTGGTCCAGGTATGTAAGTCCGGACGGTAACCCGGACCAACCCAAATTGTGTACAGAATGTATTTTTAAGGTAATCTAAGGTAGGTTAAGGATGGGTAATGACATTATAAGATAAGTAAGACATAATTAAGATGTTTTTAAAAGTCATTAAGGCTATAAACAAGCTTAGAGAATAATTTTAAGTAAGTAACCTAAGTACATGTAATTGAATAACAATGAATTAGTAAGTACAAACCAGGAAATGTTAGTAAGGTAATTAGTAAGGGTAATTAACCACCCAGTTGTATTATATGTTAGGACTTGGAGTGTGAACACCGGAGGAACGTCGGATACAAGTACAACGGTGAACGGTATGATTTCTTCATGCCCTGTATCCTAATCTGGTTACCCCAATTGTGTGCTTATTTGATCACCTAATAAGATAAATGCATGAATCGGACTATATTGCACTTACTTGTGCTTGTTTATATTGTTCTTGACATTTGTCCTGAACAATAGTTTGTATAATTCATGAAATATATGAATGATGATGAAGTGTATTCGTATCTCGCAGTGTACTTGTATATTGTATTGTATTTTTGTATGGATGTGTATTGAGTAATGCATTTGTGTATGTGGCTTGAATGTGATTGACTTCTACTAATCCTAACCACCTAACTCCTAACGTAAGTATTGAATAAATTGGAATGAGTAGAAGTCCGATATAGTTTCGGCCACACGTGAGGATGAGGAGACACAAGAGGTTGGATCTGATTCCTGGTTCTTAAACTAGTCCACGGCCCAAACCCCTTAAATGGGTAGCATCCTGGATTGGTGAACCAAGTAATCCCGGTGGTGGGACAGAGTAGTCCCCGGGCCGGAGGTCCCGACGACTTAACATGAGTAAGAGTAGTAAGTAAGTAAAGTATGAGTATGTATGCGTAAGTATGGTGTAACGAGTAAAAGAGTAATCTCCACCCGATTAAACCGGGTGGACAAAAAGGAGCTAACAGGTATGGTGTATTGTGTATGTATTGCGTATGTATTGAATTTGTATTGTGTATTGTAGATTTTGGGAAAGGTAAGTATGTATCTGTTGTCTTGTATGGTTTACCTTGTATGTATTGAAGTGTATGTATGTAATCCTTGTGTAAAGTATTGTAGCATTATGTATGAAAGCATGTATGCATGTATGTATGAATAAAATGAACTGCATGTATTCGACCAAGTGGTCGGCGTACCCTCACTAGTACGCAGGGTATGCGGTTATCATATTCAGCGAAAGCTGACCCCCTAGGGGGAACGTTTTAGTGTGCAGGACCCGAAGCGGATGTGGTCAAGGTAAGAGACCGGTGGCTACACTTGGATAGTTAGAAACAGAATGTAGAAGTGTACTCAGTGGCACTCCCCTTGTACTTAGAAAGTAAGTAGTTTGTGAGGAATGGGTAGTGGTTAGACTCTTAAGGGGTATCTATGAAATTGAAAGAGGTGTTGTATTTGTATAAGGATCTTAGTAAACTCGGTGTATTATATTGTATTGAACTTATGAAGTATTGTAATGAATGGGAAGTTCTAGTATTTGAATTGGTAATTGGAGTATGTATTGTAAGTGTGTAGTACTCGGATATTCCGGTCCACCAGACCGATGCTGTATGTATGTAGTAGTAGCCTTGTTAGTCACGTGGGTGGCTAACGGCATTGTATCACCCGCCGTTGTGTAAGTAAGTATCCGCTGCGTGAATCTGGATATGTATGGAGATTGGAAGGTAATGACGGTATTAGCGGTAGGGGTGTTACAAAAAGTGGTATCAGAGCGAAGTATCGCTCTGATGACTGGAAATACCGAGTTTAGGAAATACCGAGTTAGGATTTAGAAGCTTAGGGCTAAGGGCTGAGTGTTAGCATTAGAGATATGCTAGTTAGGAACTCCCGGTGTGTACCGGATACCTACAATACCAGTCCCGCCCACCGCAAACCCCATTGTATAACTTGGGAAAGAACGCCAGAGAGAAGGAAAGTCCTCTCATACTCGGGAAAACCCGATCTGGCAGTTATGAAATGATCATACAGTAAACAAGAACTTGACAAGTAGTAGATTCCAAGAACTGGAAGTCCCGGAGATGGATCCCGGTTGAACAACAATACCCGCACTCAATAGCGGTTGAATAAGCACTCCAACCATAAGGAGGCTACAACTTACAACAGCATGGGGCGACATGCTTAGCAGTCGCGAAACCTGGCTAATCAACCAACAACAGGAAAAGAAGCACTAATCATGCAACAGAGCGAAAAAGGAACAGAAGCAAAACCCAAGACGCAAGTCTACGGGACAGTAATAGCTAAATGGCACCACTAATGGTATGCTAGCTGACTAAGGACATAGTCGGGAGTGGCTAACTCCAAAACTACAACGCCAAGGAAGTTACAATACCTAGCCAGTATGCTTACACAACTAGGAGAACATTCACGGGATAATCCGACAGGACTACAGAAGTAATGCCTAAACGAGCTGAAGGCTCAGTAACCACAACAAATGTGTGGGAACGAGCAACAGGGGAAAATACAGAACAAGTAATTAGGGATCTCCAAGGATTGGAGAAGTACCCTGATCAATGACAGCTAGGTCAACTTACTGAGAAGTTACTCAGAGGAATAATCAACCTACGTAAATGATCAATAAGATCAATGGAGAAGTCGACAAGACTATCAAGTACCAGTGGAAACCATGCCGTGACCGGTATAGGTTTACCCAAAAACCACCAGTACCACGCACTTGCCACGGCAAGTGCAGTAAGAACAGGAACATGTAGAGGAACATTAACACACCACAAGTACATAGTAATGTACCGTGACCGCAATGAAGCGACTACAAGATCACATATCCTAAAAAACAGGAAGAATGGAACCTTGGAAGGGCCTGACGGCCTGACCATTGTATTAAGGACATACCAGTCAGCGGGAAGCTAGATCTGGTCAAGACCTCAAACATGGCTACGCCATGTGAAACCTCTTTCAACACCGAACTGTTATTTTAAAACCCAAAACTTTTCTTTCAAAACCACAACCTTTCTTTTAAATCTTGGATTTTAAAACCAAACCAACAGAATTTCGGTGAGTATCATAGGATGATACAAGAGGAGTTGACAATAGAATACTTCACCTAGGCGTGTGACGCGCACTAAGAGTGTACCCAAATACGGGATGTGGGACAACCGCACTCCGAAGGAGCTTGCGGGCCTGACAAATAGTTAGGTGAGTGGTAACGTATCAACATGGTACCCCACGTATGTATACATGTAGTGTACGAAACACGGGAAGTAGTCAACTCTGTTCTACGGACCGTGAGTGAGTTCAAACCAGAACAACTGGACACTTCAGACGATCAAGGAGAAGGAACCCAACTGAGTAATGAGCATAAGAGGACTCAGAGAATCCCTCTGAAGGTAAAGAATAAGAACTAGGAAGCGCAAAGAGCGCAGACTAATAAGTATAGACATTGGACATGCCTCAAGAGGTCAAACAAATACATGACAGCTGGAAGGGATACCCAGCCTGAACACAGTAAGGCAGATGCCTAAGGTGAACACCACGGTGCTCAACAAACGGGACGGAGTCTCCCAAGAGCAATCACAAGAGTACCATGAAGTATAATCCATCATTGGAGAGGATATTAAACCTAGTCTTAATACTAGGAGGAAATGTAAACGGACTACCCAGGGACGGGAGGCGCTATAACCCCAAAGGGGATAGCTCAACTACAATACCACAAGGCGGTATAGTAGACACAACATATCATAAACATTAGCCGGATGTAACGACATAACTAACAGCACTCAGGAGCAATCCTTGAAGGGTGTCTAAGATAACAACAGTTGAACAAGCGTCATGATAAGAGCACATGAGCTAGAACGAACATTCGGATAGAACACCGAAGGGATTTCGCATGACGGGAAATACCCTGAATTACACAAAGGTTCGGATTAACACCGGATTGCCTAAAGGGCCTCCTATGAACGGAAGCGTGATGTCACGACTTACCATGGAGCCCAGCGATACCTCCAACCTATGGGGTATACAATGAGTGGAAACGTGTATAAGTGGCTTGTAAAGAGCATAGCTTGCAGAAACAGGGCTCAGAAGCCATAAACCAAATACGTTATATAAACCTTAACGGTTGCAAAACCACACCATTTAATAACAAGACTTGCAAAAGATATTGCTTAATACGACAAACAGACCATCAACTGAACAACCCAATTAAAGCTCAACATGATGAGCGGCTTGGAGTAATGGTTACCTCAATGTCACTGTCACTAGAGCATCAGTCTAGTATATAGTTGACTAAGTTTTAATTACTCTGCATGCCCTCTATAGAAATGATAACACAAAGGCATAGGAATCGCAATAATGCCAACATTGGCCTAGTCCACACTCGGACACTACGGGAAACCCGAAGGAAGCTACCTCTCATTAACCGAAAACCATCAATGCGGTAATGATGTGAACCCTTGGGAAGGGCTTCCATCTACCATAACAACAAACTTGCGCATGTAGTTATTGCCAAGAGGCGATCAAACAAGGAAAGGACATTCCAAACCATTACGACTTAAAGGAGTAAGTATACTTCACATGCACCCAAGCAGGTGGTGAACCATTGTGTAAACACCAACATGGTAAACCGTGTCATGAGACCTATGAGTGGAAACAAACCCCTCAACAAGAACCTTCACTTACCAGTGATGAAATACCCTTCAATTGAAGAACAGGACCGGAAAACCCTTGAAGTTTCTTGGGATGTTCCGGTGATGTACATACAAGTGAAACTACACAGCTAGAGCCTATAACCAATGCTCAGCACTGAAAGACAATAATTGTCAAAACAATCAACGGGAATGCACATTGCACACCATGAATGACCAGCGCTCAAGAGAGCTTGTAACCCGATGAATTACTTCATCCATTATCAACCAAGATACTTGGTAAATTGTATCATAAATGATGATAGAATGTGAGGTAAGCTAACCTACACATAAAACCTAAGTTGAATAAGACATCTACACATTGGGAAGATAATAAGATTGCGGTATGCTACGGAAACCGTCATACACATGAACACAGGAAACTCCCATTGTATTTACACCATAAGGAAATGGTGCCAATGACAATGGCAATAAGTAAAGAGGAACTACCACAGTAACAGAAACAGTAAAAACAATGTTGTACAATGAGTAAGAATACGGTGCGCAACAAGTGACCGCTATGAGGAAATAGCAGATAATGACACGGAGTATAAGCATGAGATGACAGGCAGAAATATTCTTTCCTATCACATAAGTGACATACTGTCAAGCGTTTACGCCTCTTCACTCTGTATGATTGAGTGTTTTGGTATTGCACTTGTGCAGCTAATGATCTAATGGGATGGCTAAGGATATGGAGAATGTAAACCGTAGTAAACCCTTCTTTTCACCAACAAACATGGCATAAGCCAGTTAAGCAAGCTTAACAACAAACCGTGCGGCCTAAGGCCAAAGAAGCACGAAGAGTGTACAACACACTAACAATCACAAAATGTGAATTCCAATGGAATAAAGAGTGAAAAGAGACTTAAGAAAGTCACTAGGACCAACGCATAGAAAATGCAAGGTCATACAAGTAAAGAACACTTGTACTGAACCAGAAGAACTGGTATAATTCAGAAGCTATTGACAACAGAGGAAGTACTACAACCAAGTAGTGACTTAACCTCGCCGACAACAAGTCGGAGGAGCTTAGCGAATGATCGTGGAAGTATAAATAGTATGCATACTAGATTGCCAGAGAGCCGGTTATAAACCTACAACTCATTGAGTTCAAACACGGTAAAAGAATACCACCTTTGTTTAATAACCTTATTCCCACAATAGAGGGATAAAAAGGGTGATGTGTAGCACATTAAGGATAACACGAAGGGTAAGTAACCCAAGTTATCAGGGTCGCGCAGCAGAAGCTAGTGGGCCCTAGCTAGGAGATAACATACCTAGTAAGCATAGTAGAATGGCTATTAATGCCTTGAAGCCTAATAGGCTAGAACCGAATTAATTATGAGTTAAATAAACTCATATAGGAATTCTTGGTGCAAAGACTAAACCATTGGTATGGTTAAGAACCTTTGACCAGAGCATATTATATAGTATACCATAGTGAAGCTAAACGCTTCAGATTGCCCAAATTGAGTAAACCAATGTTTAATAATAATAACATATGGTAGATTACGTGGGCGTAATCCCTTTTAATTTAAGGGGGGGGGGGGGGGGGGGGGGGGGGTAGAGCGAAAACCGCTTAGTATAAGTTTCATGAAGAAAACACATAAACGATAATGTGCATAGCACAAATGAGAAACGAATTGATGATTGATGCCTATGTTAAATAAACATAGGTATTCATTCATATTAAAATTGTGGTAATTAGGCATGCGAGATGCAAATACCATAGGATGGATATACCTACCTTGTAACACCATGTAAGAGTATTAGTAAAAGAAAAGTAATGAGTAGTGGACGGAGCTCCACAAGTATTGTAGCCTTTGAAGTAGTACGAAATGAATGAGAGTAGTAGATGAATGAAGTCTAGGGGTAGTGTACACCTAGGTAAATTATTGGAATTAAATTGAGGACAACTAAATTTTACAAGTATGGTAATCCCTAGTTAGAATAATTGAAATGATGGAGAGTATTGGATGGAAGTAGTGAAGGTTGATGAAATGAGCACTTAGGTATTGAATCTCGGAGTAAGGTATTTGGGAAGTAGAGTGAGGATGATTGATGGACTAAATTCATCCCTTGGAGTTGTATGAATTTGTAATCATGACTAGGAAGAGTAAAAAGATATAAAATGCAAATAATGGAATTATCTGTTTGTTTGACACTGTTGTGGTAAGTCGAACTTGATCCTGATCAGATCAAGGGAAACCGAACACAAATTGGGATGGAAAGATAGTTCAACACTGATGCTGATCACATCAAGGTCGAGTGATTCTTAAAGCTCCCCTTAAGTGGTCACAAGAATCACACATAGGATAGAAGTAATGAATATAAATTGGAATTTGGAGTTGTGTGTTTTAGAAAATTTCTAATTAGTAGTTGTAAAGGAATTTTCCTTAGACTGGAGATTGAGGACTGGTTGGAAGTTTATACCAGAGAAGATAGTAGTGTAGCATGTTGTATTATTCCAAGGGCAGCGGGACATAGAGGAGTCCTGTGTCGAGATGACCTGAGTGCCGGCGGGATTGTAATGTGTATTGCATTGCTTTGGGATAGCTTTGCATTGTATGTATGTATAAATTTTGTAATGAGGAACCGGATGGTTGGTAGTAATACGTATTGGAGTAATTATTGTACATTGGATGGTATGGAATGTAGAGACCGTGAGTAATGGATTTGGGAATTGTAAGGAGGAGGAATGTATAACTTTTGGCATAGACAAGTATGAATGAGCAAGTATCGCAATCCTATAACCTTGAGCAACTTTGAGGACAAAGTTCTTAAGGGGGGTAGATTGAAATACCCCGAACTTAAATATAGTGATTAAAATTATTCTAATCCGTATTTAAGGCCTAATAATGCTTAAGTAATATTGGTAAGGAAAAATAAATCCAAAAGAAATAGAGAAACGCTTAAAAAGCGAAAAACGCTAAATAAGCGTTAAATAACCATAGGAGTTATGAGACCTCAGTTAGCGTATTATATGGATTCTAAGGGCTTAATAAGACCTAAATAATATATGGGAACAACTCCTGAAGAAAATAGATCCAAAGAATGAATAAAAACGCTAATAGAGCTTTAGCGCACGTTTTTTGAGGAAACCCGAAAACGTGATTCTAAGTGGTCAAATGAATCCGTAAAAATTATAAATCATTAAATAACGATTATTAAGCATTAATGGAAGCTTAATAACCAATAAAAATAAAGAAACGAGAAAATTCTGGAAAACGGGCCTGGTTAGTGAATAGTACCGAAACCGGGTAAAATAACTAGCGTTTTCTGTAAAAGACGAAAAACGCTCCAACTAGTAGTAATGTGAGGGGCCGGTTTTAATGAGTTAATTAACCCCTCTCTCACACACTCACACAAGTAACTAATAAATAAACCAAAAAGCAAAAATAAAGTAAAAAGGGAAGGGGGATACTCTCTCACCTCTACTCCCTCACACCCTCACGTACTGCACTCCCTCCTCCCTCTCTGATTTCTCTTCTTCCTTCTTGCGACAGCCATGGCGATTTGCCAAACCCTCACACAACCCTCCTCTTCTCTCCTCTTGTTAACTACTCAATCCTTCTCCAAATGCAACAAAAATTACACCATTAGATTCCCCTTGCAAAGGAGATCATCTTCCTCCTTTCAAAAATTGAAAACACCCATTTTCATCTCCATGGGCATTCTCCATTTGAAGGTTTGAGACCACCATTGGAAGCTCCTCCTTCTTCTTAACGTTTTAAGGTAAAAATAATCTTGAAAACTCATCGTTTTCTAGCCCTTGTTGGCAAGACGAAATTTATGTTGAACCCTTGCCTTGTTCCTTGTATTCCAGCCAACTTTGGCTTCTCCCATGGGCTAGAAATCTCACTCTCTTGCTAACCAAGGACCTCACTCATTGGTTGGAAGGTAATGTTCTTTCTAAACCCTAAAAATAACCAAATTCTAGGGTTAGTTATGAATGAATGATAAGTTAGAATTGTGTGTTGGTATGGGCTGTAGCATTGGAGTGTGGACTCCATTTGGAAACCGAGAACAAGAAGGAAAGGAAGGAAAAAGAAAGAAGAAAGGAATAGAAGGGAAGAAAGGAAGAGGAACTAGAATCACAAGGTAAATGCCTTACCTTGAGCTAAATTTGAATGGTGAAGTGTAACAGTTTTTGAGTATTGGAAATGAGTAGCGTATATGGGGATGAGTAATATGTATGTTGTAGTATAAGGAGGAAAAGCAATGTAACAGTTTTGAAGGTTTTAAAAGATGTTTAGAAGCTTGGTAAAACATTGGGAAGTAAATGGGTATGTGCAGGAAATTTATTGTGTTGGATTGATATTGAAATACCCATGTACGTTAAACGCATAAAATTATAACGCGTTTTATAATCCGGACATAAAATAATGTACGAACAATTAAATCTAGTATATATATATGTACGAATACGGAACTACATGTACGTAACGTTACGACATTGTAACGTTGTAATAAAAATGATAACGTCGCGTAACTATGTAACAATAAATAAATAAATATAACGAGGTATATTATATGGTCTTACATATGTAAATAAGCAAGTATAACTTATACAAAAAAAAAGAGAAAGAAAAAGGAGCAAAGACGCCCCCGTGGAGGTTCGAACCCCGTACCTCTCGTATGCCTAGTGAATGTCTTAACCGGTTGAGCTATGCTCGAATTTGGTAACTAAAACCAACAACCTAAAACTAGTATCAAAGTAACTAAGGCAACTGAAAGAAAACAACAGAGGACCAGACACGCACCCTCTACCGCCTCACACCTTCTTCTTCCTCGTTCCAGTATCCGACCAAACAAAAAAAAAACAGAAACCATGTCATCCAAACTTAATGACAGAAGCGTTTTGTTTATTCAAGTGCCCGAGATTCCCTTGTCTCAGAAGCTGACGAGGAGACATTTCCCTTGGAACTTCAACCCACATTAAATCACTCACTCATTTCCCCTTCTGTTCACTACTAGAACTAATACGTTAAAGAAGCAGTGTACTACAGGAAATTCTGTGCCAGAATTACCCAAGTGCGGTCCGAATCTGGTTGTGTAGACAGAACCCCCACAGATTCCCTATTTGAAACTCTCAAGCTTTAGCTATGGATGCCATTAGTATAATAAACACTCCCGCACTCCTTTTGATCTCGGGCTTGGAAGTCCCAAAAAGAAACAGTCACCAACCATTTGCTGTTGTCGACTTCAGCTTCAAGAATCAGACCAGAGAACTAACATTCTCTTGGAAATTGTATTCTCTGCATTGCTACTTCACCCATCTCTAGTGTTGTGCCCTTAGTTGACTGATATGACTACTAAACCACATTCAGCTGCTCCTCTCAACTCCTCACTTGCAACTCCCGTGCAAGTCCTGGAGTAATCCCCGTAACAGCTGCATCAAGAAAGACAGCCAGTCCGTTCCAAGAAAAGAAAAAAAAACTGATAGAGAACCAGTACACTGGTTGAATAGCAGTTGCAGTCCTCTTGGGCCTGTTCAAAACAATCGCTTGGGTAGAAGCTGCCAATACCTTCCTTTAACGCAACCAGGAGTTGGGGCCGAAAGTTCAAGCCCTAAGAGCTTCACATTTTACCAAGTGTGGATCAGGAAGAAACGACTGCAGAAAATAAAAAGAAAAGAATACAAGGGCCGTAACGAACGCTACCCGGGACCCCGTGTGTGAGACGACACGTGCTTCTGAAAAAGGTATGGACATGTGTGGTTCTTATGTTGCCGTGTTACACGGCTTGTGTGTGTGTGTCTTGTTTGTTATGACCACAAGACTAATGCATGAAAACGGATGTTTGTTTTACCGTGCTTATTTGTCTGTTGTGAGCTTGTGTAAGGCATGTGAATGGATTGATTATCTTCCTTGCTTACCTGCTTGCTATTATTGTGCATATTGTTTGCGCGCACACAGTAGTGTAGTCCCTTCTCGTTGATGAATCCTTGAGGTGAAACACAACGAACTTCGTAAACAAACCAAAGGAACTACAAAAAAGGAAAACTCCTCTTAACTATAGAGGACCGCTAATGACACCCACTATGGTGTCGAACTATCAAAGGTGATGATAAGCCAATACCGTTAGAAATGAATAGGGAGACGGACCCTTGGTATCCGGGGTGGAGACCCGTAACATTTGGAGGAACAGGGAGACGGACCCTTTGTATCCGGGGTAGAGACCTATAGTATTAAAAGGAATAGGGAGACGGACCCTTTATATCCGGGGTAGAGACCAATGATGTTAAAAGGAATAGGGAGACAGACCCTTTTGTATCCGGGGTAGAGACCAACAATATTAAAAGGAATAGGGAGACAGACCCTTTATATCCGGGGTAGAGACCAATGATGTTAAAAGGAATAGGGAGACGGACCCTTTTGTATCCGGGGTAGAGACCAACAATGTTAAAAGGAATAGGGAGACGGACCCTTTTGTATCCGGGGTAGAGACCAACAATGTTAAAAGGAATAGGGAGACGGACCCTTAGCATCCGGGGTAGAGACCAGGACGTTAAAAGTCAGAGGGAGACGGACCCTTCGTATCCGGAGCAGAGGCTAGTAACATTGAAAAGGAAGAGGGAGACGGACCCTTGGTATCCGGGGCAGTGGCTGGTAACAAAAAATAACAGAGAGAGAGAGATGGCTATCCGGGAATGGAAGAGTTGCTATGGACAAGACGTCTCCAAATTGTGGTAATAAGAGAACTCATAAATAATCCTTAAAGAAACAAGGAAAGATTGGCACCTACATGATACGGTCACAGGATCTAAACTATATCCCCAGACCCGGTGCAAAGAAAGAGAAATAAAATACACATTATGGGAACAAGAGAAAAGAAATAAAAACACACTACGCTTGAATGATCCCATAGTGAGGACCATGAGTATGACATACCTATGCACACGTTTGATTATGTACACGAATGCTGTTGTGATACTAGCAACTTGTTGTGCTTGGTTGTTGTTGCTAATGTTTTGCTACCTTTAAGTGTGTATGATACTATGATGTACTGTGGTGTGTTTTACTGCTTTATTATAGCATGTAAATTGACTTAATAATATTCGACCAAGTAGTCGTGTGGCCCGGTAACATACGGGCTACACACGTTCATACTCGGCATAGTTTTGCTGAGTCCTTTACTTTTACAGGTATGGATCTGGACGATGGCGGAGAGTAGGCAGGGTGACTACCATGGGGGTAGTCCATATGGGCAAGACCTTTTAAGTAGTATGTTTTCTAATGTATGAGTTGGGACTATGTATCACTAGACCCTTGTTGTATGATTCGGGTTGTGTTATTTAAGTAGGAACTAATGATGTAGACTCTCGGTACTTGTTTTGGATTTTCCCGTTTGTATTCGGACTTGGTTATGGTTTTAATTCCAGTCATTCAGACCGTAGCTTGTTGTTGTGTCAACCACGTGGGTGGTTGGCGTCTGTGACACCCGAGTAGGAGTTGTGAATCCGCTGCTTCGTCTTATCGTGATCTCGTTGGGTTATCCGGGGGTGTTACAGAAAGTGGTATCAGAGCGTAGTTGCACTCTGATGACTGGAACAGAGAAGTACCGAGAATAGGAAAACCTAAATTTGGGAAACGGGGTTAAGGGTTAGTAATGTGAGGCACGACTTTACCAATTTAAACCGCCAGCAAGGGCGATAATAACTTGCAGTAAGTTCTTGGGAATGTTCTAAACTAACGACGACATTTTCAGATGTCTGGACGACGAGGTCGAGGACGAGGCCGTGGCCAAATGGAGCAAGATAGCGTAGCTGCGGGGCAGACCATAGCTGAGATAGTAGCAGCAGCCCTAGGTCACATGGGTTTCCAGCCAGGAGCCCAGCAGGCACCACCGCCACCACAACCTCACCCGCCCAGGGAGACGAACTGGGTGAAGAGCTTAGCAGACCTTCGACCAGCTGAGTTCTGAGGAGAGCCAGACCCCACCTACCTAGAGAACTACATCAGTACACCGTTCATAATTCATTAATTACAGACAAAAGAAGACAAAGAAATTAAGCTACGTCTCTTCACCGTCTTCATCCTTCTCTTGTACCTGCGTGTAGTAAAAACATCACCCCAAGGGGCTCAGCAAAAGCTGCGCATGAACTCGGCATATACCGCGTGCTAGCTAGGGCACGCCGACTATTTGACGTCCACTAAGCATGTGGTTCATTAATCTCATACATACATGCTTTACATACAACATACATGCATATACAATACTTCATACAATGCGAGATAGCAATACAATAGCACACACACTTACTTACCTTCACCGTGTTAGCCAATTTACGCATCCGGGTTAATCAGAATGCTTATTACTCTTTTACTCATTACATGTTACTTATTCTTACTTTACTTACTTACTTCCATTTACTTTACTTACTCATTCTTACTTACTTACTCATACTCAAGTTAAGTCGGTATGACCTCCGGCCCGGGGACTACACCGTCCCACCACCGGGATTTACTTGACTCACCAATCCGGGATGCTACCCACTTAAGGGATTTGGGCCACAGACCAGTTTAAGAGTCAGGAGTTGGAGCCAACCTCTCGTGACTCCGCATCCTCACGCGTGGCCGAAACTATATCGGACTTCTACTCATTCCAATTTAATTACCAATTTGAGTTAGAATGGTTAGCTTGTTAGGAATAAGTTAGAAGTCCAAAGTCAACACATTCGGTCACAATACAATACAACATACATACACACATTCATATCCATCCACACATTTCATGAATTATACAAACTAAAATTTAAGAAAAATATTCACATCATACAGCACTACATATTCACAAGTATGCATAGTAACTCCGATTCGTGCATTTATCTTATTTGGTGGTCAATTAGCACACAACACACAAATCAGAGTAACCAAGATAGCATACGGGGCATGAGGAATTCATACCATTCACCGTTGTACATGTTTCCGAACATTCCTCCGGTGTCACAAATCGAATCCTATAATATACATACAATCGAGTGATTAATCTAGCTATCATTAACTTAACTCGATTACTCTTACGTTTCCCAACTCATACTTACTAAGTCTTTACATTCCTATACTTACATTTTATTTTCTTACTTCTAGTTACTTAACAATGGTTTACTTACATATATATACATGTACATAGGTATAGGTGGGTATACATATATACATATACATATATATACTAGTTAAAAGCTTACAGTTTTTTTTATAAGTTATGGGTCGTCCGACCCAGCGTCCGACCCAAGCCCTAGGTCGGACCATTCTAGTAGATCTTCGTCCTCTGAAATTCTCCCCGTCCGACCCAGCCCTATTCGGTCCGACCCATACGTCTCTGGGTCGGACCATTCCAGAAAGTTTCGGTTCTGTTGTGCAAGCTGCGCCCGACCCACGCCCGACTCACCCTCTGGGTCGGACGGAGTCAGAAACTTTGACAACGGAAATTTTTGCCTGTCCGACCCACATCCGACTCACGGCTCCTGGGTCGGACCATTCCAGAATGATTTACTCTCGTTGATTAAGCCATGTCCGACCCACGGTCTGATCCAGACCCTGGGTCAGACGGTAGCAGAACATTGCTACACACCTTATTTTTCTTTCCCAATTTCACCCATTGTTTCCCCAATCTTCCTACATACATCCTAACATGTTTTAGTACCATTTAAACACTCTAAATCATGCTAATTCATTTCTTAATTCATTACACAAAACCTATACTAACTTACACAACTAATTCTCCTAGTTCCAATTCAACACTTACATAGTTTTCTTCCTTGGTGCATTTTGCTACAGATTTTTACTCTAACACTCCCCATCTTTGGTTCCCTCTTCTAATGTCATTCCTAGAACCTCTAATACATTACCACTACATTAACTATCTCTCCTAATATACTCTCTATCTTCCTCTATCAAAATCTGTTACAACTACATTATCCACCTAGTTCCTAGTTCACTAAGTGTTCTTTTCCTATGTAAATTTTTCCATAGTCTCCCCTATATTTCTATACTCTCACCACATTGTTTCACACACATATAAGATCCTCTCCACCTGTTTATAATAAATATCAATATACCCATTCTCATACACAAAAATACCACACTAAACAACCTTAAATTCCTGCACTCAAACCTTGACTCCCATTTAGGTTTTAATAAGTTTTACATATCTTTTAAAGGTTTAAGACATTTGTTTCCTCCTACACATTACACTACCAATACATTACCATTTCTCAATGTAAATTTTTACTCCATTAAAATCTGTTACACATACATATATGAGGTTACACAAAGGTGAGCTTAATTACCTTGTTTTCCCTTCTAGTTTTCTTCTCCTCCTTCTTTCTTCTTCTCTTCTTCCTTCTATCTCTCTCTCCACCGGTTTGTAAATCAAACTCTATAAGGCTACAGCCCAACAACATACATATTTCAATACTAAAACTAACTCTTAACCATTCTTTGAAGCTTAAGGCATATTTCAGGGTTTAGAGATTTCATTACCTTGCAAGGATGTAGGTAACGCTTGGGATGGCTCAAGAACAATGTTTCCTCTCCTCCAACAAAGCCAAAATCGGCTAGAGTACCAAAACACCAAACAAGGTTTTAGCTTAAATTTCGTTTTGCCCTTAAGGGCTAGAAAAAGATGGAGTTTCAAGAAGATTTTTACCTCAAAAGAACAAGGGGAAGAAGGTGGTTCTAGTGGTAGTCTTGAAGCTCCAAATGCTCCATACCGATGGAGATGAAAGTTCTTGTTTTCGAATTTTGGAAAGAGGGAAATACTCTCCTTGATGAGAGGATTCCAATGGTACAAGTTTTGTAATTTTTGGAGGAGATTTGAGGGAGTAACAAGAGGAGAGAAGGTGGTATTTTTGTGAGTTGTTTCAAGCTTCCATGGCTGTTCGCTGGGGAAGAAGGAGAGAAATGAGAGAGTGGGGGTGAGTGTGCATACGTGAGTGAAGATAATGAAATGGAGGAGAGAGAGTGGTGAGTGAGGGAGTTACTTTATTGCTTTTAATTATTTTTGTTGTTTTGTGTATAAGAGGAGAGTGTGTGAGGGAGTGTGAGAGGGGGGGTCCAAATCGGACACACCAGCACACACACACATACAACCTTTACTTTTTATTTTAAAAGTGGACACATAAGTATTGGTTATTTATGTTTCTACCCCACAACTTCCCGTTTTTGACAGTTTTTACTAATTTCCCATTTTGTTGATTTTATTGGTTCTAAGACTTCAATAATATTTATTAATGATTATTTAGTTGACCAAAATTGTTACGAGTCTATTTGACCCGCTTAAAGACGCGTTTCCCCGGTTACCTCGAAAAACGTGCTTTAAGGTTCATTAGTGTTTTTAACCCGTTTTAAGGATCCGTTTTCTTCGGGATTTGTTCCCTCATGATTATTTACACTTAATTAAGCTTCTAAATTATTCATTAGCCTAATTAATCACTATTTTTAATTACGGGGTATTTCAATCTACCCCCTTAAGAAACTTTGCCCTCAAAGTTGCTCAAGGTTTAATAGTTTATTAATTCTACTCATTAAGCAAACCAATTGCCATAATGTGTCTTACTACCACCTATGAGGTGTTTACTTCATTTCACATTGCAAGCATACATCATACAAGCACACTACGCATTCACACACAATACGAATTCACATACACCATACACCATTTCCATACATACCATCACACAATACATCGATGCAATTCACATTACACATTACACATACATCACACATCGTACATACACATCCATATACTACACATACATACATACACATACCCAATTCACTTGCACTACATGTGCCATACCAAAAATCCATTATAACACCTACAACTATGCAATGCTCACCCCGAAGCAATGCAAAAGCAAAAGGGCTCTACCCCCCTTAAAAGGGGTACGACCCGTACCCGTATTACTAAATGCTAGACTTCCTAGTCTATGAACAACTGTGGGTACTTAGCCTTCATGGCATCTTCCAATTCCCATGTCGCTTCTTCGACATCATGGTTTGACCATAGGACCTTCACCATTCGTATAGACTTATGGCGAGTGTCTCTGGTCTTCCTATCCAGGATTCTCACCGGGGTTTCAACATATCGCATAATCGGCTCGATGGAGAGTCTCTCGGGCTCTAAGACATGAGAAGGATCAGCGATGTACTTCTTGAGTTGTGACACATGAAAGACATCATGTATACGTCCCAAGTCCTCAGGTAATGCTAACCTGTAGGCTACGGATCCAACTCTTTCGGTAATAGTGTACGGCCCTACAAACTTTGGGCTAAGCTTGCCCTTCTGACCAAAACGGAATACGCCCTTCATAGGTGAAACTCGCAAGAACACTTGGTTGCCCACGGCGAACTCAAGGTCACGTCGTCTCACATCCGCATAGGATTTCTGTCTATCTTGGGCTGCCTTCATATTGGCTCGGATTTGTTACACTTCCGCTTGGACTTGTTCTAGGTACTCCGGTCCTATGATGACCGCTTCGCTTGACTCATCCCAACACAAGGGTGTACGGCAGGGTCTACCGTATAGAGCTTGGAAAGGCGACATCTTAATTGAGGCATGATAACTATTATTGTATGAAAATTCGATAAGATGAAGCTTGTCTAACCAACTCCCCTGAAAGTCTAAGGCACATGCCCGAAGCATGTCCTCCAGTGTCTGGATGGTCCTTTCTGTCTGACCGTCGGTCTGAGGATGGAAGGCGGTACTCAACTTCAATTCTGTACCCAACGCTTCCCGTGTAGCTCTCCAGTATCTCGAAAGAAATCTGGTGTCACGGTCAGATACTATGGTTTTAGGGACTCCTTGATGTCTGATAATCTCCTTGTCGAACAGCTCAGCTAGCTTTACTACCTTCCAGGTGTCCTTCATCGGTATGAATCTGGCAACCTTGGTAAGGCGATCGACTACAACCCAGATCATGTTGAGTCCTCCCCTGGCAGGTGGGAGTCCTACAACAAAATCCATGGAGATATCATGAAATTTCCACTCCGGAACTGGCATCGATTGTACCATTCCGCCCGGTCTACGATGTTCGAATTTAACCTTTTGGCATGTTAAGCATCTCAGTACAAATTCTGTCACATCCGATTTCATTCCAGACCACCAGAAGTACCTCTTCATGTCTTTGTACATTTTGGAGGCTCCCGGATGGACTGACAATGAGGAACTATGTGACTCTCGCAGGATGCGATCCCTTAGCTCAGCATTGCTTCGGGGGACGCATAGCCTGCCATTCAACCGAATCAAACCATCTTCATGTAGCTTGAAGTCATACTTCTTCTTTTCGAATGTACCATTCTCAATCTTTTGTCTGATTTCGGTTAGGTAAGGGTCGCTTAACTGAGTGTCTCGCACCTCGTCAACCAAGCTAGAAGAAGCGAGTAGCGAATGGAGCGAGTGTGCTCGACGGCTCAGGGCGTCGGCTACGATGTTTGCCTTCCCTTCCTTATACTGTAGGTCGATGTCGTAGTCAGAGAGAAACTCCATCCACCTTCACTGTCTCAGATTCAGTTCTTTCTGAGTGAATACATACTGTAAACTCTTGTGGTCGGAGTAGATGGTGATGCTTACCCCATAGAGATAGTGTCGTCATATCTTCAAGGCGAAGACAATGGCTCCTAACTCTAAGTCGTGTGTCGGGTAATTCTCCTCATGCTTTTTCAGCTGGCGGGAGGCATAAGCTACAACCTTGCCATGCTGCATGAGTACGCATCCCATTCCTTTGCCTGATGCGTCACAATACACCTCAAATCCCTCTGTGCCCTCTGGAAGAGTAAGGATGGGCGCTGAGGTCAATGAGTCTTTAAGGCTCTGAAATGATGCTTCGCACTCGTCTGTCCATACAAACGGTGCATCTTTCTTCATCAATGTAGTCATGGGCTTGGCGACTTTCAAGAAGTCCTTTACAAATCTCCGGTAGTAACCAGCTAGACCAAGAAAGCTCCGAATGTCGGTAACAGTCTTAGGTCTAGGCCATGATCGTACGGCTTCAATCTTAGAAGGGTCGACTGAGATACCTGCGCTCGAGATGACATGACCGAGGAATGATACTTGATCTAGCCAGAACTCGCATTTGGAGAACTTCACATACAGCTGGTTCTCGCGCAGTGTCTCAAGCACTTTCCTCAAATGAAGTTCATGCTCTTCTGCTGATTTGGAATATACAAGTATGTCGTCGATGAAGACAACAACTGAAGTGTCCAACTGCTCACTGAATAGACGATTCATGAGGTCCATGAATTTTGCTGGTGCATTTGACAAACCGAATGACATCACTGTGAATTCGTAGTGGCCATATCTGGTACGGAATGCCGTTTTCTCAATGTCTTGTTCCTTGATTGCAATCTGATGATACCCAGAACGGAGGTCGATCTTGGAGAAGACTGAGGCTCCTTTCAGTTGATCAAATAGGTCGTCGATGCGTGGTAATGGGTATTTATTCTTGACTGTAACCGTATTCAGTTCGCGGTAGTCAATGCAAAGTCGGAGGCTACCGTCCTTCTTCTTCACAAAGAGGACCGGTGCTCCCCAGGGTGATACGCTCGGGCGTATAAACCCTTTGTCTAGTAGGTCACGTAACTGCTCTTTCAATTCAGTCATTTCCGCAGGTGCCATACGGTACGGTGCCCTAGCAATGGGACCGGTACCTGGCAAAAGATCAATTTCAAATTCCACTGCTCTCGGGGGTGGCATGCCGGGTAGCTCCTTAGGGAATACATCAGGGAATTCAGATACAATGGGTACTTCTTCACTGAACTCTGGATCTCTCTCCAGGTCTTGTACATAACATAGATACACTTCATGGCCCTTTCTGAGCTCCCGGTACATAGCCATAGCAGATATAAGTGTGGTCGAAGGCTCTCTCGGTCTCTGGCGGTAAGATACAGTAACCCCAGAAGGACTCTTGAGCAGCAATCGATGCTCGGCGTAGAGGATTCTACCCTTGTGCCGCTCCAACCAATTCATTCCGATGATTAAGTCGAATCCCAATCCATTAAACTCGATAAAGGAGATGGGAAACACTTCGTTTTTGATTTCTATGGTGGCTGATTGGTAGTATTTGGTGCACTTTACTCGCTCCTTCGATGGGAGAGTAACCATGAAGTTCGGTAGCTCATCCGCATCTAGCTTCAGCCTCTTCACAAAAGATGGCGATACGAAAGTGTGAGAGGCGCCGGAGTCGAATAACACATTGGCATCAATGCCATTCACTGGGAATGTTCCCGTTAAGATGGTGCCGCTTCTGCCGGCTTGTGCTTCGGTGAGGATACTCAGGTTACCTTCGGTACCGAGTCCACAACCTATTGGATTCACAATTGGATAAGTATTGATGGTGGACACAAGTGGAATTAAATCAACACTGCTCTTTATTGATAAACCAACCATCATACATACCGTGTCTCTAATACACGTTACTAATACATTACATGATACTATGAATTTAATACTTTCTAAAGGTAAGGTTCAGGCGTCCTGGTTTCATGTGTGTGGCATTGATTATTGCCGGCGGTGCCGTGTTCAACTTGATCTTGTTGATCCCGTGATACAGCATCCTAGAGTTTCCACCCATGATTAGGACATCTCCTGATCTCAATACCAATTTCTATGCGAGGTCCACACGCTTCTGCTCGCTATACAGGAACACGGCGTCATCACCAATGGACCAAGACACTACGGGCACTCCTTGTTCAAGAGATTCCACTGTCTCGTCCTTGTCTTGGTGTAACCCAAGTCGTCCTTCTTTCTCGTAGAAGTTGACAATACAAATGTCCGCTTCAATCGCGGGGATCGGTTCGTGTTCACATTGTTGTGCCAGTTCTACTGCTTGTGTGACGAGTGTCTGAAACTCTGGAGGTATTGTCGGTGGCGTTGCTCCGTCTTGTGTTCTTGTCTCCTGGTATGTCTTGGTATAAGGATTCCAATCCTTCCCCAAGCACATCATCTTCAGTTTCATCTTTGCTCCACCGGGGAATTCGGGTGTGTAAAATCCTCCTTGACCCGTTCCAAGCTCATTGCACCGTCGAATGATTGAAATTTGGGCTTCGGGTGTCAGGTATTCCCTTAATAGAATCATACCTGGTCGGATGACCTGACACTGTTCGCTGGTGTAGCAGTGGTTGGTGATGTCGATCTCTTCTTGATTTAGGTTTACCGGTATCGGATAACAGATACTAAAGCTTTCTATGGTTACAAATTTCATCTACGGTGAGTACTAGTTTCGAATACATCATTTCATGCTCAATACACACTTCAATTTATTTACTCATGCATTCACTCATACGATTACTCTAATACTTAGACATGCTTCTCAAGGATTAAAGGTTCGGATAATTACCTGGGCCGGACTTAGAACCGGACCCATCACGGTCGATAACATGAAGGACAGGCTGCCTCTGGGGTGCGCCCCTCTGAGGTCCCCGGGATCCCTGTCCCTGCGGTGCCTGCTGGGTCGGTGCATCGCCAGGTGCAACCTCCTTGCCTTCCCTCTGCTTGTAGCTTTGGTAGTTCCCATTTGACTTAGCATTTTCTGGGCACCTATTGGCCGTATGTCCCGGTTTCTGGCAGTTGTAGCATTTGATTTCTCTCCCATAGCAGTCCTTGCCGGGATGGTCTTGATTGCACTTTCTGCACACATAGGTGCGGCCATCTGAGAAGGTTTTGGTGAAACCGGAGCCAGAACCTGAGGTTTAGAGGGTTAGCACATGTGTGCGTGGATATACTAGATATGGTACTTGTAAGAATACGATTTAGGAATAGAAGTTTACCCTTAGGTGGGTGTGATCTCAATGGCTTTGCGGCCACCGGTGCAGAAGAACCTAGTTGAAGAAGTTCAACTGGTTTGCCCTGCTCAGCATGGGCACTGCTCTCACTTGGGAAGTTCTTTTGAGTTTGATGAAAGAACTTCCCTTTCTTCTTTTTCCAGCTTTTACCCTGGTTCTACTCCTCGGCATTGGTGTTCTTATTGTTGGCTTTGCGCTTCAGCGCGGTTTCTTCATCCCTTAATAGGCAAGTGATCTCAACGCGAGAAGCCGCGTGATAACACTCCTGAAGTTTCAGGTATTAGCCAGGATTCTCATTTAAGAAGGGATAAGGAGAGATTCAAGGAATTCAAGGAATTTAAGGAATTGAAATGATACTAAGGGTCAACCGATATTTACCTGAAGGGAGGTAAATCGAGTGTAGCCCATACCGTACCGAAGGCGATGGCTCAGACCGCCATAGAAGCGATCGACCAACACCTGGCCGGTGTACCCAAGGTCGGGTAGGAGACGGAGAATAGAAGTGAAGGTTCTGTAGTACTCATCCACAGACATCTTGTCTGTCATCTTCAAGGCATCCAGCTCTAGCCTTTTCTTAGTCTTTACATGTTCCGGATAGTACTTGGATCAGAGGAGTGATGCAAAAGACTCCCAATCGAAGGTGGGGTCGTTGACGTACTCATGTTTGACAAGCTTCCACCAATCCATAGCAGCATCCTTGAGGTAGTAAGCAGCTACTCTCACTCGAACTCCAGCCGGAGCTTCGAGGGTTTCAAATGCCGTCTCCATCTCGGAGATGTAGGCCTCAAGTTTAGCAGGATCGCTCTCGCCTCTAAAGCACGGAGGACGGAGATCTGCGATGGCTTTTACCCAGTTTACTTCTCTGGGTGGAGGGGGAGGGATTGGTCCCGCTTGGTTATGTTGGTTTTGGTGGTTTTGTTGCATAGCTTGGATTACTTGTGGTAGCATCTGTGCTACCGTGGCAGCGACGATTTCAGCTATCGTCTGCGTGCCCGGTCCGTCGTTGGTCCCTCGGCGACCTGGACCTCTTCCTGACATCTGAATATTTAACAGTTACATTAGGCTCCGCAAGATATGACCTAAGGGTCTTGAAATTTAAACAAGGTATCGTTCCTAAGAACGTCAAGGGTATCCGTTGTTAACAACGGTAGTCCTTAGTTAGGTTTCTAAGTATCCGTCTTAAGACGGTTGAAATCCTAACTCGGTAATCCCCTATGCTCGGTAACTAAGGACATCAGAGCGTAACTACGCTCTGATACCACTTTTTGTAACACCCCTACCGCTAATCCTGTGCTTACCGTCCAATCATCCCTTAATTCTATCAGTTCGCAGCGGAATACTACTACTTACTACGGCGGGTGGTACAACGCCGCTAACCGCCCATACGGCTAGCTAGGCTTACCTTACTTACAGTAACGGTCTGATGATCAAAGTATACCGAGCTACTAAAACTTTGCTTACTGAATACAAAAGATAACCTTCTTGCATTCCTGGATCACCGAGTATTTAAAGTATATTCGATTACATTCCCCTTTCTCCATCTATCAAAATAATGAGTTTCTACCGGCTACTCATCTATACCAATTCACCATCCTTCTATATCCAAAAAGATGTACCCCATGGTACACCGGCTATCAAAAGCTATAGCCGTGTACTACTCAGTACACCGTTCATAATTCATTAATTACAGACAAAAAGAAGACAAAGAAATTAAGCTACGTCTCTTCACCGTCTTCATCCTTCTCTTGTACCTGTGTGTAGTAAAAACATCGCCCCAAGGGGCTCAGCAAAAGCTGCGCATGAACTCCGCATATACCGCGTGCTAGCTAGGGCACACCGACTATTTGACGTCCACTAAGCATGCGGTTCATTAATCTCATACATACATGCTTTACATACAACATACATGCATATACAATACTTCATACAATGCGAGATAGCAATACAATAGCACACACACTTACTTACCTTCACCGTGTTAGCCAATTTACGCATCCGGGTTAATCGGAATGCTTATTACTCTTTTACTCATTACATGTTACTTATTCTTACTTTACTTACTTACTTCCATTTACTTTACTTACTCATTCTTACTTACTTACTCATACTCAAGTTAAGTCGGTATGACCTCCGGCCCGGGGACTACACCGTCCCACCACCGGGATTTACTTGACTCACCAATCCGGGATGCTACCCACTTAAGGGATTTGGGCCACGGACCAGTTTAAGAGTCAGTGTCACGACCCGAAAACCACCCTAGTTGAAATAGGTCGCTGACACGCCGCGTACTTAAACACAACTAAGAAGCACGCAAGGCTACTAACCAAATAATTTTCTGAACAATCCAAAATATTATACTTAGACAAAAATACGTTATTATCGCATAAAATAGTCAATCTTTCATATGTTATTATTGTGTTAAAAAGTAGTCATTATCTGAAAATGATCAAACTTAATATCACGACTCAGTAGCCATACACTTCAAATAAAACTTTAACTAGAAGTTTTCTAAAGCAGTAACACATCAAATGCAGCCATCAACTTCTTGTAGTAACCGTAGCTTCAAAACTCACTAATCTGCAAAAATGAAATCTGTGGGGGAATGAGACCACACGCTCAGTAAGCAATAAACCCCATAAACAAAGCAGTAGTCAAAACACTTGTAAAATCTAAGGCGCGAATCAAAGCTAAATAATTTATGTAGTTATGCAAATATAGTCTAATACGTAGTGAAGAGCAAGTATACTATATATATATATATACGAATTCGAATAAAGTTAAGCTAAAGCATCACACGGACAGAAAACTTATATATCAAACTAACATCATAACCAAGTATAAAATTTATTTTAGGGAACCATAGCTCAAGGCCAACCTACAAGGGATATAATGCCAATGACGTTCATACCCCACTAATTAACTAATTGGTACCTCACACTGAGGTGCTCGAAACTAAAGTGACATCTCCACCGAGGATGTCGAATACTAAAACCTGCAGGCGTTAGTCCATTGACTAACCTAAACAAATCCGAAGATTTATAAACTAATCATAGCGCGCTACGGGATAACTTACCCGGTTACCCACGGTTCATGTTCGGAAAGCAAATCACTATGGTTCCAAAACTAATTGCGGAATATACCACTTGAAATTATATAGGTATATATTAAAAGAATGAAACACAAAATGTAACGATATATATACCATGTAAAAGCAGCAATGCTAACAGTCGAGAATATATATAAAGAAAAGAACGTGATGAAGTATAATTTGTAAAACCAAAACCATTATATAATATTACGTAAAACCAAACCATTTTACTTAATTAAATGACTAAAGTACATAAACGGAAACCATTATTTAATGTCATATAAAAGTTGCGACCACACACACTTCGGAGTACTTGATATGTAATGATACCAAATTTCATATATGACAAAAACCAAATATATATAGTTAGCAGACCACCACTTCGAATACGGAGGATATCACTTACCTGGACTTAGCACTCAAAATGATATCAACTTCCTGCTGATGCTAATGGAGCAATCTATTTTTATTTTCCAAGCTCTACGGTTGATTTACGTGTTTTCTTTTACTCAAACCTTAAAGAACTATACAGAGACTGACTAGTCGACTCCTCTGAATTTCTTTCCTGTACACCACGAACCACATACGCTAGCAATTGAAAGGATGAAGTGCTAATCCGTTTTCTGGATTACCGTGAGACTAAGAGCATTGTAATATATATATATATATCTGCGTGTAGAAGTTAGTCGTGTCTGTCCATTCCACAAGGCATACAAACCGTGCCTTATTAATGAAATACTTAATCGGTGTTAATATACCGACAACATTTGGAGTGATTCAATGATGCCTGACCATTAATTAAATACTAATATGCTGTCATTCAATCGACACTAACATATCAACAATAGTGGGAACGTTTTTTTTTTTTGATTAGATACTATTGTGCTTGCCATTCACATTCCTTAAACGTAATGCAACTCCAGGCATTATTTACTAGCCTTTTCATTAGCAACCGGAAAGGTAGTAACATATTATAATATTTTTTTAACTTATTGCTCTACATTAATGATATTAAACAAAGGTATGATACCTCACTAGGTGGATGCACAACTCACTTGCATTATGCTATGGCGTATGACCTCTGGATTCAAAATATATATAAATATATAATCTAGTTATTTGATAAAGGAAATCAAATCTTTTGAATGAATTACCGAAACCTAAGAAGTGGGAAATATGGAAGGATAAAAAGTAGTTTATTCTTTTCATTAGTATTATAAAGCCGGAAGTATGAAGGTTTAAAATTGGTTTCGTAAATAAAGCAGGAAATATCAAATGATAAAATGTATTTATTAGATATGTCTTTTTTTTTCCGGTAAAATCAATACTAGTATTTAAATGACATCATTAGTATTATAACTCTATAATAATCAAACAAATACACCAAATTAATCAGAAAATCACAAGGATCAATATTATAACATTAAAAAAACATAATTGATCTATTTCTAAAACAAGTTACTCTATTAAAAACGAATTCCATTTATTAAAAACCATATAATATGCTCAAAATGTTGTTCAAAAAATTTAGGGGTATTACAGTCAGGAGTTGGAGCCAACCTCTCGTGACTCCGCATCCTCACGCGTGGCCGAAACTATATCGGACTTCAACTCATTCCAATTTAATTACCAATTTGAGTAAGAATGGTTAGCTTGTTAGGAATAAGTTAGAAGTCCAAAGTCAACACATTCGGTCACAATACAATACAACATACATACACACATTCATATCCATCCACACATTTCATGAATTATACAAACTAAAATTTAAGAAAAATATTCACATCATACAGCACTACATATTCACAAGTATGCATAGTAACTCCGATTCGTGCATTTATCTTATTTGATGGTCAATTAGCACACAACACACAAATCAGAGTAACCAAGATAGCATACGGGGCATGAGGAATTCATACCGTTCACCGTTGTACGTGTTTCCGAACGTTCCTCCGGTGTCACAAATCGAATCCTATAATATACATACGATCGAGTGATTAATCTAGCTATCATTAACTTAACTCGATTACTCTTACGTTTCCCAACTCATACTTACTAAGTCTTTACATTCCTATACTTACATTTTATTTTCTTACTTCTAGTTACTTAACAATGGTTTACTTACATATATATACATGTACATAGGTATAGGTGGGTATACATATATACATATACATATATATACTAGTTAAAAGCTTACAGTTTTTTTTTTTGTAAGTTATGGGTCGTCCGACCCAGCGTCCGACCCAAGCCCTGGGTCGGACCATTCCAGTAGATCTTCGTCCTCTGAAATTCTCCCCGTCCGACCCAGCCCTATTCTGTCCGACCCATACGTCTCTGGGTCGGACCATTCCAGAAAGTTTCGGTTCTGTTGTCCAAGCTGCGCCCGACCCACGTCCGACTCACCCTCTGGGTCGGACGGAGTCAGAAACTTCGACAACGGAAATTTTTGCCTGTCCGACCCACGTCCGACTCACGGCTTCTGGGTCGGACCATTCCAGAATGATTTACTCTCGTTGATTATGCCATGTCCGACCCACGGTCCGATCCAGACCCTGGGTCGGACGGTAGCAGAACATTGCTACAGACCTTATTTTTTTTCCCAATTTCACCCATTGTTTCCCCAATCTTCCTATATACATCCTAACATGTTTTAGTACCATTTAAACACTCTAAATCATGCTAATTCATTTCTTAATTCATTACTGAAATACCCCGAACTTAAATATAGGGATTAAAATTAATCTAATACGTATTTAAGGACCTAATGGTACCTAATTAATACTAGTAAGGAAAAATAAATCCAAAAGAAATAAAGAAACGCTTAAAAAGCGGAAAACGCTAAATAAGCGTTAAATAACCATAGGAGGTATGAGACCTCGGTTAGAGTATTATATGGATTTTGAAGGTTTAATAAGACCTAAATAATATATGGGAACAAATCCCGAAGAAAACGGATCCTTAAAACGGATTAAAACCACTAACGAACCTTAAAGCGCGTTTTTCGAGGTAACCGGGAAAACGTGTCTTTAAGCGGGTCAAATAGACTCGTAACAATTTTGGTCAACTAAATAATCATTAATAAATATTAGTGAAGCTTTAGGACCAATAAAATCAATAAAACGAGGAATTAGTAAAAACTGTCAAAAACGAGAAGTCGTGGGGTAGAAACATAAATAACACAAACTTATGTGTCCACTTTGAAAATAAAAAGTAAAAGTGGTATGTGTGTGTTGTGTGTCCGATGGGGACTCCCCCTCTCACACTCTCTCACACACTCACTCCCCTATTTACAAAACAACAAAACTAATAAAGTAAACTAACCTACTTTATTACCTTACTCACTCACACACTCTCTCTCCTACTCCCCATTCTCTTCTCTCACGTGAACCCCCACCTTCTCCTCTCTATTTCCTTCTTCTCCTTCTTCCCAGCGATGGCAATGGAGAATTGAAGAACCCCACTAAAAACCTCACTTCTCTCCTCTTGTTACTCCATCAAACATTCTCCAAAAATTATAAAAATACCACCGTTGTCTTCCTCTCATCAAGAGCAACGTTTCTACCTTTTCAAAATCCAAAAAGGAGAACTTTCATCTCCATGGGTATGGAGCATTTGGAGCTTCAAGACTACTACTAGAACCACCTTCTTCTCCTTATCATCTTGAGGTAAAAAGAAATTCGAAAATCCATTATTTCTAGCCCTTGTTTGCATTATAAGAAATTTCAGTTTTTGAACTCTTGGTTCCTTGTTGCTTCAGCCGATTTTGGCTCCTTTTTGGACTAGGAATATTGTTCTCTTGCTAGATAAGAACTTCATCCATCCATTGGAAGGTAATACTCTTTCCTAAACCCTAAAACATTTAGATTCTAGGGCAAGAGTAAAAAGGAATGCTAAATGGTTAGTGTGTATTGTTATGGGTTGTAGCACTTGGAGTGTGAACCTCATTGGGACCGAGAACAAAGGAGAAGAAAGGAAGAGAAGAAAAGAAAGAAAGAAAACTCGAAAGAACAAGGTAAAGTCTCTTACCTTGAGCTAGTTTGTATCTTGTAATGTAACAGTTTTTGGAGTAGTAAAAATGAGGAATGTATTGAGTAATGAATAGTAAGTATGTGGTAGTATAATGAGTAATGAAATTGAAACAGTCTCGAAGTTTTTAAATGGAGTTTAAAAACTTAGGAAAACATTGGGTAGTGAATGTGTATGTGCAGGAATTGTAAAGTGTGTAGTGGAGTTGAATTGTGGGTATGGTGTATAGAATGAACAGGCATGTGAATGAGCAATTTGTGAGCTGAAATAATGGGTGGAGAATGTTAGAAATATAAGGGAGACTATGTCGAATTTTATCCAGGAATTTGAGGACTTAGATACATTTGGAACAGATTTTGGAAAGTTAAAATGAGTGTTTTAGTAGCTTGTAACAGATTTGGATATGAGGTTGTAAATGGGAAGGGATTAGGTTGTGAGTAATGTATTTGGATGCTAGAGAGTAGCATTAGTTGAGGAAGTAATGGAGGTTAGAAATTGAGTGATAAATCGGTAGCATGGTAGTGGAAACCAAAATCTGTAGCAAAGTGTAAAAATGCCTTGGAGAAGTTAGGGAAAAACTAGTGTGTAGGAATTGGTAAATGAATGTTGGACTTGGGTATAAATGGTACAATTGCTTGGAAGTGAATTGGCAAAGTAAGAAGAGGAATTTGGGATGCTAGGAGTGACATTGGTAGAGGAAGTATTGGATGGTAGAATGGAGTATGAAAATCTGTAGCATAAGAGGAAGGAAAACTATTGTAAGTGTTGAAAGAAAGTGAGAGAAATTGTGTATGTGGATTTAGGAATGAGTAAGGAATTGATGGATGAACTGAGGTGTATTAAGAGGCTTATTTAGTGGTAAAACATGTGGGATTAAGTGTAGGAACAATGGGGAAGTAATGGGTGAAAGAGAGGACTGAAAACAGAAACAAAAATGCAAATACTGGGCCGGACCGAACTTGCGACCGGACTTGCAAGTTCGGTCGAGCCCAGATTCACAAAGACGGGAATGCTTCTGGAATGGACCGAACTTGCGACCGGACTTGCAAGTTCGGTCGGACCAGAAAATTCTCCCGTCAGTAACCTTCTGGAATGGACCGAACTTGCGACCGGACTTGCAAGTTCGGTCGGCCAGAAAAATCTCCGTCTTGTAAGCTACTGGAATGGACCGACCTTGCGACCGGACTTGCAAGGTCGGTCGGGCTAAAATTTTCCGTTAAGTAACTCACTGGAATGGACCGACCTTGGGACCGGACTTGCAAGGTCGGTCGGCCCTGGAATTTCACCCGATGTAGCCTACTGACTTGGACCGAACTTGCAAGATCGGTCGTAAGTTCGGTCGGGTCAAAACTTACAAAAAAAAAAACTATAAGACTATGGTTAGTATATGTATGTGTGTATATGTATACCCACCTATACATACGTGCATGTATACCATTGTTAAGCGATGAAAAGTAAGTAAATAAAATGTAAGTATAAGAATGTGAAGACTTAGTAAGTATGAGTTAGGAAGCGTAAGGGTAACCGAATCAAATTAATGATAGTTAGATTAATTGTTCGATTTCATGTAAATCATAGGATTTGATTTGTGAACACCGGAGGAACATTGGGATACAGTACCACTGAAAGGGTAGGTATGATTTCTTCATGCCCTGTATCCTAATCTGGTTACCCCGATTTGTGTGCTTATTTGATCACCTAATAAGATAAATGCACGAATCGGATTATATTGCACCTACCTGTGCTTGATTACATTGTTCTTGATATTTGTCTTGAACAATAGTTTGTATAATTCATGAAACATATGAATGATGATGATGTGTATTGTATTTTGTAGTGTACTTATATATTGCACTGTATTTTGTATGGATGTGTATATGAGCTTTGTATTGTATTATTGTGGCTTGAATGAATGACTTCTGCTAATTCCTAACCACCTAACTCCTAACTTAAGTGAGTAAACCGGAATGAGTAGAAGTCCGATATAGCTTCGGCCACGCGTGAGGATGCGGAGTCACAAGAGGTTGGCTGCAATTCCTGACTCTTAAACTGGTCCGCGGCCCAAATCCCTTAAATGGGTAGCATCCCGGATTGGTGAGTCAAGTAAATCCCGGAGGTGGGACGGTGTAGTCCCCAGGGCCGGAGGTCCCGACGACTTAACTTGAGTAAGAGTAAGAGTAAGTAAGTATGGATCCGTAAGTATGTATGAGTATGTATGCGTATGTATGAAGTAACGAGTAAAAGAGTAATCTCCACCCGATTAACCCGGGGGACCAATGAAGCTAACAAGAATTGTATAGTGTATGTAATGTATATGTGTAATTCGGAAAAAGGTAAGTATGTATTGAATGGTTTATGTTGTACTTCTTGTATGTAATGAAGTGTATGTATGTGTGTATGTCTTGCGTAATGTATTGCAATATTATGTATAAGAGCATTTATGCATGTATGTTTGAATGAAATCAACCGCATGTATACGACCAAGTGGTCGGCGTACCCTCACTAGTACGCGGGGTATGCGGTTATCATGCGCAGCGAAAGCTGACCCCCTAGGGGGAACGTTTTTAGTGTGCAGGTACCGAAGTGAATATGGTCAAGATAAGAGACCGGAGGCACACCCTTGTAACTAGAAGCAAGTAGTTTGTGAGGAACGGGTAGTAAGTAGTCTCGTAGTGAGTACGTATGAACTTTGAAGAGGTAGTATACTTGTATAAGGATCTTAGTAAACTCGGTATGTGGATTATATTGTATTATACTTGAAGTATTGTATCGAATGGAAGATTGTAGCATGTATTGGTATATGGAGTGTGTATGGTAGGTATGTAATACTCGGGATTCCGGTCCATCAGACCGATGCTGTATGTAGAAGTAGTAGCCTTGTTAGTCACGTGGGTGACTAACGGCATTGTATCACCCACATTATGTAAGTATGTATCCGCTGCGTGTATCTGATGTGTAAGAAGATTGGACGGTAAGCACTGTATTAATGGTAGGGGTGTTACAATTACACAAAACCTATACTAACTTACAGAACTAATTCTCCTAGTTCCAATTCAACACTTACATAGTTTTCTTCCTTGGTGCATTTTGCTACAGATTTTTACTCTAACACTCCCCATCTTTGGTTCCCTCTTCTAATGTCATTCCTAGCACCTCTAATACATTACCACTACATTAACTATCTCTCTTAATATACTCTCTATCTTCCTCTATCAAAATCTGTTACAACTACATTATCCACCTAGTTCCTAGTTCACTAAGTGTTCTTTTCCTATGTAAATTTTGCCATAGTCTCCCCTATATTTCTATACTCTCACCACATTGTTTCACACACATATAAGATCCTCTCCACCTGTTTATAATCAATATCAATATACCCATTCTCATACACAAAAATACCACACTAAACAACCTTAAATTCCTGCACTCAAACCTTGACTCCCATTTAGGTTTTAATAAGTTTTACATATCTTTTAAAGGTTTAAGACATTTGTTTCCTCCTACACATTACACTACCAATACATTACCATTTTTCAATGTAAATTTTTACTCCATTAAAATCTGTTACACATACATATATGAGGTTACACAAAGGTGAGCTTAATTACCTTGTTTTCCCTTCTAGTTTTCTTCTCCTCCTTCTTTCTTCTTCTTCTTCCTTCTATCTCTCTCCACCGGTTTGTAAATCAAACTCTATAAGGCTACAGCCCAACAACATACATATTTCAATACTAAAACTAACTCTTAACCATTCTTTGAAGCTTAAGGCATATTTTAGGGTTTAGAGATTTCATTACCTTGCAAGGATGTAGGTAACGCTTGGGATGGCTCAAGAACAATGTTTCCTCTCCTCCAACAAAGCCAAAATCGGCTAGAGTACCAAAACACCAAACAAGGTTTTAGCTTAAATTTCGTTTTGCCCTTAAGGGCTAGAAAAAGATGGAGTTTCAAGAAGATTTTTACCTCAAAAGAACAAGGGGAAGAAGGTGGTTCTAGTGGTAGTCTTGAAGCTCCAAATGCTCCATACCGATGGAGATGAAAGTTCTTGTTTTCGAATTTTGGAAAGAGGAAATACTCTCCTTGATGAGAGGATTCCAATGGTACAAGTTTTGTAATTTTTGGAGGAGATTTGAGGGAGTAACAAGAGGAGAGAAGGTGGTATTTTTGTGAGTTGTTTCAAGCTTCCATGGCTGTTCGCTGGGGAAGAAGGAGAGAAATGATAGAGTGGGGGTGAGTGTGCATACGTGAGTGAAGATAATGAAATGGAGGAGAGAGAGTGGTGAGTGAGGGAGTTACTTTATTGCTTTTAATTATTTTTGTTGTTTTGTGTATAAGAGGAGAGTGTGTGAGGGAGTGTGAGAGGGGGGTCCAAATCGGACACACCAGCACACACACACATACAACCTTTACTTTTTATTTTAAAAGTGGACACATAAGTTTTGGTTATTTATGTTTCTACCCCACAACTTCCCGTTTTTTGACAGTTTTTACTAATTTCCCGTTTTGTTGATTTTATTGGTTCTAAGACTTCACTAATATTTATTAATGATTATTTAGTTGACCAAAATTGTTATGAGTCTATTTGACCCGCTTAAAGACGTGTTTCCCTGGTTACCTCGAAAAACGTGCTTTAAGGTTCGTTAGTGTTGTTAACCCGTTTTAAGGATCCATTTTCTTCGGGATTTGTTCCCTCATGATTATTTACACTTAATTAAGCTTCTAAATTATTCATTAGCCTAATTAATCACTATTTTTAATTACGGGGTATTTCAGCTATCATGCAGCATCCCAGGTCGAGATCACCGTTCAGATGCGTGACGAGGAATCGCCGAGAGAAGGAAGGCTAAGGGTGATGACTCAGAGGACCGTAAGCGGAAGGGTGTGGGCAGGAACGAACACTACCAGAACAGGAAGCGGGCGACACACCCAGGGAGCCACCCGGCGATCGCGGCTAAGCCGCTACACTCCTACCCACCTAAGGGTAAATCGAACCGAACTCTAATGCTTAAATGCCTTTATAGATGTCACGGCCAGTCGTTGAGTAACCCAAATCACGTGAACAGGGACTAGAGCCGGCCCAAGCGAAAGGGCTGAGCGCCAATTCATCTGTGGGAGATGCTCAGAGAACCACCCCGGAGTTGATTGCCAGGGCGAACCGGTAAAGTGCTTTTACTGCCAGAAGCGCGGGCACAGGGCCTTTGAGTGCTTCGCGAACCCTGAGAGCAAGGACTACAGGCCCAGCTATAGTGCGAGAGGTGACCAGAGATCGGGACCCGGAGGCCAGGGTGGAGCATCTACCTCGAGGCCAGGGAAGGCGGCCTTGCACATCATGGACCTCACCGAGGGACCGGACACCCCTGCAGATGCAAGTAAACCTTGAAATCTTAAATGGAAGATAAGATGAGTGATATGTACCCCCACCCTTTCCCGATACTTCGGTTTAGTGTAGGGTACGAGGGCGTAGGGGGGTAAGCGCGTTTCGTTTTGGATGTTTTGTGTGTGTCACTGTGTTGGAATCCTACCACCACGTTGATGGTTGGTAGACTTGTGTGTGAAAATGTTATGTACGTTTATGTACGCTTTGTATGAATGAATGTTGTGTGCCGTGGCTTGCACTTTAGCATGTTATATACATTGCTAGCATCTTGGGTTACTATGAGAATTTGTGTGAAGCCACTAGTGTGGTATGGTGCTTAGAAGCACTGAGAATTATGAATGCGGGACTAGATCCCTAAGATTACTAGGAGTGGAAAATGTAAGTTAAGGAAGTAAGACTTCGGGACGAAGTCTCTTTTAAGGGGGGTAAGTTGAAATACCCCTGTACGTTAAACGCATAAAATTATAACGCGTTTTATAATCCGGACATAAAATAACGTACGAACAATTAAATCTAGTATATATATATGTAAATACGGAACTACATGTACGTAACGTTACGACATTGTAACGTTGTAATAAAAATGATAACGTCGCGTAACTATGTAACAATAAATAAATAAATATAACGAGGTATATTATATGGTCTTACATATGTAAATAAGCAAGTATAACTTATACACAAAAAAGAGAAAGAAAAAGGAGCAAAGACGCCCCCGTGGAGGTTCGAACCCCGTACCTCTCGTATGCCTAGTGAATGTCTTAACTGGTTGAGCTATGCTCGAATTCGGTAACTAAAACCAACAACCTAAAACTAGTATCAAAGTAACTAAGGCAACTGAAAGAAAACAACAGAGGACCAGACACGCACCCTCTACCGCCTCACACCTTCTTCTTCCTCGTTCCAGTATCCGACCAAACAAAAAAAAACAGAAACCATGTCATCCAAACTTAATGACAGAAGCGTTTTGTTTATTCAAGTGTCCGTGATTCCCTTGTCTCAGAAGCTGACGAGGAGACATTTCCCTTGGAACTTCAACCCACATTAAATCACTCACTCATTTCCCCTTCTATTCACTACAAGAACTAATACGTTAAAGAAGCAGTGTACTACAGGAAATTCTGTGCCAGAATTACCCATGTGCGGTCCGAATCTGGTTGTGTAGACAGAACCCCCACAGATTCCCTATTTGAAACTCTCAAGCTTTAGCTATGGATGCCATTAGTATAATAAACACTCCCGCACTCCTTTTGATCTCGGGCTTGGAAGTCCCAAAAAGAAACAGTCACCAACCATTTGCTGTTGTCGACTTCAGCTTCAAGAATTAGACCAGAGAACTAACATTCTCTTGGAAACTATATTCTCTGCATTGCTACTCCACCCATCTCTAGTGTTGTGCCCTTAGTTGACTGATATGACTACTAAACCACATTCAGCTGCTCCTCTCAACTCCTCACTTGCAACTCCCGTGCAAGTCCTGGAGTAATCCCCGTAACAGCTGCATCAAGAAAGACAACCAGTCCGTTCCAAGAAAAGAAAAAAAACTCATAGAGAACCAGTACACTGGTTGAATAGCAGTTGCAGTCCTCTTGGGCCTGTTCAAAACAATCGCTTGGGTAGAAGCTGCCAATACCTTCCTTTAACGCAACCAGGAGTTGGGGCCGAAAGTTCAAGCCCTAGAGCTTCACATTTTACCAAGTGTGGATCAGGAAGAAACGACTGCAAAAAAGAAAAAGAAAAGAATACAAGGGCCGTAACGAACGCTACCCGGGACCCCGTGTGTGAGACGACACGTGCTTCTGAAAAAGGTATGGACATGTGTGGTTCGTATGTTGCCGTGTTACACGGCTTGTGTGCTGTGTGCCTTGTTTGTTATGACCACAAGACTAATGCATGAAAACGGATGTTTGTTTTACCGTGCTTATTTGTCTGTTGTGAGCTTGTGTAAGGCATGTGAATGGATTGATTATCTTCCTTGCTTACCTGCTTGCTATTATTGTGCATATTGTTTGCGCGCACACAGTAGTGTAGTCCCTTCTCGTTGATGAATCCTTGAGGTGAAACACAATGAACTTCGTAAACAAACCAAAGGAACTACAAAAAAGGAAAACTCCTCTTAACTATAGAGGACCGCTAATGACACCCACTATGGTGTCGAACTATCAAAGGTGATGATAAGCCAATACCGTTATAAATGAATAGGGAGACAGACCCTTGGTATTCGGGGTGGAGACCCGTAACATTTGGAGGAACAGGGAGACGGACCCTTTGTATCCGGGGTAGAGACCTATAGTATTAAAAGGAATAGGGAGACGGACCCTTTATATCCGGGGTAGAGACCAATGATGTTAAAAGGAATAGGGAGACAGACCCTTTTGTATCCGGGGTAGAGACCAACAATATTAAAAGGAATAGGGAGACAGACCCTTTATATCCGGGGTAGAGACCAATGATGTTAAAAGGAATAGGGAGACGGACCCTTTTGTATCCGGGGTAGAGACCAACAATATTAAAAGGAATAGGGAGACGGACCCTTTATATCCGGGGTAGAGACCAATGATGTTAAAAGGAATAGGGAGACGGACCCTTTTATCCGGGGTAGAGACCAACAATGTTAAAAGGAATAGGGAGACGGACCCTTTTGTATCCGGGGTAGAGACCAACAATGTTAAAAGGAATAGGGAGACGGACCCTTTTGTATCCGGGGTAGAGACCAACAATGTTAAAAGGAATAGGGAGACGGACCCTTAGCATCCGGGGTAGAGACCATGACGTTAAAAGTCAGAGGGAGACGGACCCTTTATATCCGGAGCAGAGGCTAGTAACATTGAAAAGGAAGAGGGAGACGGACCCTTGGTATCCGGGGCAGTGGCTGGTAACAAAGAATAACAGAGAGAGAGATGGCTATCCGGAATGGAAGAGTTGCTATGGACAAGACGTCTCCAAATTGTGGTAATAAGAGAACTCATAAATAATCCTTAAAGAAACAAGGAAAGATTGGCACCTACATGATACGGTCACGGGATCTAAACTATATCCCCAGACCCGGTGCAAAGAAAGAGAAAGAAAATACACATTATGGGAACAAGAGAAAAGAAATAAAAACACACTACGCTTGAATGATCCCATAGTGAGGACCATGAGTATGACATACCTATGCACACGTTTGATTATGTACACGAATGCTGTTGTGATACTAGCAACTTGTTGTGCTTGGTTGTTGTTGCTAATGTTTTGCTACCTTTAAGTGTGTATGATACTATGATGTACTGTGGTGTGTTTTACTGCTTTATTATAGCATGTAAATTGACTTAATAATATTCGACCAAGTAGTCGTGTGGCCCGGTAACATACGGGCTACACACGTTCATACTCGGCATAGTTTTGCTGAGTCCTTTATTTTTACAGGTATGGATCTAGACGATGGCGGAGAGTAGGCAGGGTGACTACCATGGGGGTAGTCCATATGGGCAAGACCTTTTAAGTAGTATGTTTTCTAATGTATGGGTTGGGACGATGTATTACTAGACCCTTGTTGTATGATTCGGGTTGTGTTATTTAAGTAGGAACTAATGATGTAGACTCTCGGTACTTGTTTTGGATTTTCCCGTTTGTATTCGGACTTGGTTATGGTTTTAATTCCAGTCATTCAGACCGTAGCTTGTTGTTGATGGTGTTGTTGTGTCAACCACGTGGGTGGTTGGCGTCTGTGACACCCGAGTAGGAGTTGTGAATCCGCTGCTTCGTCTTATCGTGATCTCGTTGGGTTATCCGGGGGTGTTACAGATATGGAAGTTTGGAATGAATGTGTGAGCTGAGAATGTATGTGGGCAATGTTAAAAATATAGGGGAACCTCTGCCCAAATTTGTATGGAAATTGGAAGACTTAGTTGTGTAAGAGAATAAAACTACCTAGGTAATAACTAGGTGTATTTGGAGAGTCTAAGTGAGTACTTTAGTACTTTGGGACAGATTTGGAAGAGAATTTAAGTAATAGGATGGAACTAGGATTGAGGTAATGCATTGAGGATGTTAGGAGTAGCATTAGTAGAGGGAGTATTGAATGGTAAAGAGGAAAGGAAAAATCTGTAGCTATTGTTGAAGAAAGAAGAACTGTAACAGTGGAGAAAAACTGACAGTGGAGTGTATTTGTAACAGATTTTGATAGAGGTGGATTAGGCTAGTTTAAAGTGCTTAATCAATGCTAAAATATGCTAGATTATATGTAAGAATAATGAGGAAGAGATTGGTAGAAATTTGGAATTTAAACAAGTTAAAAAACTTACATAATTTGCAAAACTGCAACTGGTCCGGGTCCGTAAACCGGTACAGAAACCCGGACCAGCATAAAAACACGACAGAAAGTTTTACAAAGGAGTGGCCCGGGTTTACAAACCAAGACACTAACCCGGACCACACGAAAAACTTACCCGAGAGTTCTGTAACCATGTGGTCCGGGTCTGTATACTAGGGTGTAAACCCGGACCATGCGATTAAGTTACCCGAGGACTGTCCCAGTGAGTTGGTCCGGGTATGTAAGTCTGAACGGTAACCCGGACCAACCCAAATTGTGTACATAATGTATTCTTAAGGTAATCTAAGGTAGGTTAAGGATGGGTAATGACATTATAAGATAAGTAAGCCATAATTAATGATGTTTAAAGGTCATTAAGGCTATAAACAAGCTTAGAGAATAATTTTAAGTAAGTAACCTAAGTACATGTAATTGAATAACAATGAATTAGTAAGTACAAACTAGGAAATGTTAGTAAGGTAATTAGTAAGGTTAAGTAAGTGTAATTAACCACCCATTTGTATGTATATGTTAGGACTTGGATTGTGAACACCGGAGGAACGTCAGATACAAGTACAACGGTGAACGTATGATTTCTTCATGCCCTGTATCCTAATCTGGTTACCCCGATTTGTGTGCTTATTTGATCACCTAATAAGATAAATGCATGAATCGGACTATATTGCACTTACTTGTGCTTGTTTATATTGTTCATGACATTTGTCCTGAACAATAGTTTGTATAATTCATGAAATATATGAATGATGATGAAGTGTATTCGTATCTCGCAGTGTACTTGTATATTGTATTGTATTTTTGTATGGATGTGTATTTGAGTAATGCATTTGTGTATGTGGCTTGAATGTGATTGACTTCTACTAATTCCTAACCACCTAACTCCTAACGTAAGTATTGAATAAATTGGAATGAGTAGAAGTCCGATATAGTTTCGGCCACGCGTGAGGATGAGGAGACGCAAGAGGTTGGATCCGATTCCTGGTTCTTAAACTGGTCCACGGCCCAAACCCCTTAAATGGGTAGCATCCTGGATTGGTGAACCAAGTAAATCCCGGTGGTGGGACAGAGTAGTCCCCGGGCCGGAGGTCCCGACGACTTAACATGAGTAAGAGTAAGTAAGTAAGTAAAGTATGAGTATGTATGCGTAAGTATGGTGTAACGAGTAAAAGAGTAATCTCCACCCGATTAACCCGAGTGGACAAAAAGGAGCTAACAAGTATGGTGTATTGTGTATGTATTGCGTATGTATTGAATTTGTATTGTGTATTGTGGATTTTGGGAAAGGTAAGTATGTATCTGTTGGCTTGTATGGTTTACCTTGTATGTATTGAAGTGTATGTATGTAATCCTTGTGTAAAGTATTGTAGCATTATGTATGAAAGCATGTATGCATGTATGTATGAATAAAATGAACTGCATGTATTCGACCAAGTGGTCGGCGTACCCTCACTAGTACGCGGGGTATGCGGTTATCATATTCAGCGAAAGCTGACCCCCTAGGGGGAACGTTTTTAGTGTGTCGGTACCCGAAGCGGATGTGGTCAAGGTAAGAGACCGGTAGCTACACTTGGATAGTTAGAAACAGAATGTAGAAGTGTACTCAGTGGCACTCCCCTTGTACTTAGAAAGTAAGTACTTTGTGAGGAATGGGTAGTGGTTAGACTCTTAATGGGTATCTATGAAATTGAAAGAGGTGTTGTATTTGTATAAGGATCTTAGTAAACTCGGTGTATTATATTGTATTGAACTTATGAAGTATTGTAATGAATGGGAAGTTCTAGTATTTGAATTGGTAATTGGAGTATGTATTGTAAGTGTGTAGTACTCGGATATTCTGGTCCATCAGACCGATGCTGTATGTATGTAGTAGTAGCCTTGTTAGTCACGTGGGTGGCTAACGACATTGTATCACCCGCCGTTGTTTAAGTAAGTATCCGCTGCGTGAATCTGGATATGTATGGAGATTGGAAGGTAATGACGGTATTAGAGGTAGGGGTGTTACAGTACCATTGCCGACGTACACAGTAACGATAGCCCATCTTGCATGGCGCACTTGCCTTGGCAAGTGCCGCGGCAATGAAGCTTTACAGGAAGCCGTGAAGACCAAATGGTAAAAGCCACAGATATAATACATATTAACACCGGATTACAAATCCTTAATACTGAAGAGCGAAATATCGGGAGGGCCTGACGGCCTGACCATGACAACTAAATCAATACACCAGCCAGCAGGGAGCTGGACTTGGTCAGGAAACTAAACGACGTGAGCATCAGCAACAGACAACCGACACTACAGGTAAGAACATCAACCCAAAACCAAGCCTAACCTTGAATGGAAGAACCGAAGAGATTACTCAACAATGTGAGAAGACTAGATGTAAGTAATAACCTACAAGAATGGTATTACGACATACAATGAAGATGGAGGACATAACAACTTTCAATAAAAAAACGGAATGAACTCCCAGGATAATACCATTAACAGCACTCTTCATTGAAGATATTGATAAACCCAGAAACAGAATCAGAGAAAATTAATTTAAGCAAATGACCTAACTAGGATCAAATACGTGCAATCACAAAAGAGAGAACCTCAAGAGGACTACACCATAGAGTTGGTATAGTTGAGCAGAAAAAGACCCACAAACGATGGTTAGTATTGCTTGCCTAACTCATTAAAACCCAAGTATGATTAGTCATTGACGGGTGGCGTAGTCAACGAAAGTGGAACAAAGTATTGACATGGCAGCACATGATAGCCAGGATAAATATCCAACTTAGACATCGGAAGGCAGAGGCCTAATGAAAACTAATTCTTGATTGCTAAAAGACGCAAATCTATGAGAGCGAAGGTATTATCACAGACACTGATTAACATCGGATTACCTAAGCGAACTTCCACAGCAGGAAGCGAGATACATCAATTTATTGTGAAACCCAATAGTACATCCAACGATGTGACCCAACATTGACAGAGTTCAGAGAACAAGAGAATTACGTGGATAACCTACAGATGAATAAGAATACAACAGTGAACCGAACACCGGCTATCACTTGAGACTAGTCAAGCATTAAGGGCCTACGAGCCAAGGGTGCTAAATACATCAGAGCTCGAGGCGCAGGGAAGCATAAAAAGGCTTATATAGGCCATGAGTGAACTTCAAGTCGTACATACGAGTGGTTAAAAAAAACCTATACTAAATTGAGGAGGAATTGCGAGAAAAGGGCACCAATGAGAATAGAGAGATGATACAATGACGGAGGTGGAGAACGAACCACTCCTTTTAGGGTGGGGATACCTCTCCTTGTTGTGAGGCCTTGAGTGGGAATAAACCCCTCAAAAAGGGCTTTCACTTCTTAGAGATTGAATACTCTCTATTGGAGAATGGGAACCGTAGACCTTGAAATTACCTTAGAATATTCCAGTTACACATAAATAATATGGAAGGCTGCAGAGACAGACCTCATATCCAACACCCAGGATTTAAGAATCAGCAATCGTCAGAGATAAACATTGTGAGTGCGCAGTATGGCACGTCAAGTGACCAACGCTCAAAAGAGCTTGTGATTCAACGGATGACTTTTTCAGTAACCGGTTAAATTACATGGTAAATAACATCATAAAGGATGAAAGAATGTGAGAGAAATTAGCCTACTTACAAACCTGAGATTGAAGCAGAACACCTTCATATTAAGAGATAACCATTTTACAACACGATATTTAATAACCCGGATTTCGTGTTGCATATTTTCTAACGTTTTGTATTATTTTGTCTCTTGTGTTGTGTGTTGTTTAGTAGTTGGGACGTTAGAGGCAATTAATTAAAAGATGAGGGCAAGGAGGTCGTTTCCCTCTCTTTTATTTTGGTAAGGCTTATTAAGGAAAATAAGACATTTTATTCTATGACAACTCCCGATCAGTTTTCTTCACGATGTTCTTGTGCTCATCGACAGTTTTGAAAGCTTTCTCCCTCTCTTCTTCTTCCTTGGTGAGAACCCTGTCTGCTGGTGCGAATTGTGCTGTTTCTGTCTGGTTGCTGCTCGATTTTACTGCTGCTACTGTCCGGGTTCTTCTCCTCTACGAATCAGGTTGGTTGTCGTCTCGGTATTGGGTTTTAGTGTAGTCGTTTTGTGGAGATTGTGTTCTGATTCTGGGTTGCGTTTGCGGCTGAAACCAGTGTTGTTTGGTACGTCTCCTCTGCTGCGTTCTGTGCGTTTGGTTGCTGGCTACGTCTGGACTGCAACGACGCTTCGAATTCAAGTAAGTGGGGGATGGAATCGGGGTTGTTTGCTCACCCTCGGGGACTGTTTTCGTTTCAGTTTTCATGTCTGATTTTGTGTGGTGTTTGCGCGTCTTCTTCTCGTTTTGTGTTGTTATTTGAAGGGCTAAATCCCCGGGGGAACTGATTTGCAATTCGGAACATTTGTGTGAGTTTGGTGTTGGATTGTGTTGATTTTCTGCGCGTCTGTGCACACTGGAATTCGTCTCTGTTGCGCTGTCCGAACTTCAGTCCGAATGTTGAAGTTCGGACAGTGCTATGGCGCGTTTGTATTTTTCGAACCTTCGCAGCGTCCGAACATCGGTCCGGACTTCAAAGTTCGGACACGATGCGTTTTTGATTTTACTGATTTCCGGCCTATGTCCGAACTTCAAAGTTCGGACTGAAGTTCGGACATGGCCTCTGTTTTTGCATAACTTAACCGTTCTGACTCCGTTTTGAGTTCCGTTTGCGGGGTTGGATTCCCCTATCTGTGTACAAGCTTCCTATGTTGTTTATATGAATTTTTATGCACTTGAGATTTTTTTTATGAACATATGATTTTGGGACCTAGTTATGTTGCTTCTGAGCCTTGGATAGTCGAGTCGGGCTGTCCCGTAGCATGCTGCGCAGGAATTCCTTCTGTTTACGTTCCTTAGGGTCTCCCTTAGGAAATCATTGACCGACGGGTCTGTTTATCTGTCTCTACGGCTTCTGTTGTGGGATCTTCGGATCCATAGGACGTTATGTGAGTCCTTCTGTTGTGATAGCTGATATCTAGTGTCCTACTCTTCTACCTCTGTTTCTGAAAGTCTGAGCTCGTTTTGATGTGGCCTTCTGGTTTGGTTTCAGTTCAGTTTTGGTCTTACTCTATCTATTTGTAAATGGCTTGTGATCCTCTCTGTTTATAAATTACCTTCTGCTTCTGTTTTGAGTGGGCTTCCTTGAGGAAGTCTTCTGCTTGCTGGGCTGTTTAGCTCACCCCTTTACTTATGTTGCAGATTGAGATCGTGGGATCTTCTCTTCTTGTTCCCTCCTGGAGCTTTGTTTACTTTATGTTTCCTTAGACTTATATTCTACTTGCGCTTTGGACGCTCTGGTTTTTTTGTAGCCTTTGGGCCCTTCGTTGTATTTGACTTACACTCCTTTAGATGCGCTTTGGATCTTGTAAACTCTTTCAGTATTTATTAAGTTTGTTATTTGGTTTTGGGGTTGATTTGCTTTAGAGCCTTGCGACGTTAGGTAGTAGACTCGCGGCGTGTAACGGCCCTAACTCCTAGGCCGGTTTTGGGGTCGTCATTATGTGGATCATAGCCAAGTTGCTCGTTCTTTTTGGTGTTTACGGGGTTTGTCTGCATGCGTGGGTGTCTGAAAGGTCTGCTGTATGATACTTGATGGTTTCTGATCTATCTTGGTGTTTGTATCTTCAGTATGCCTCCCCGACGTTCAGGACGAGGTGCAGTTGCAGGCGATGCTCCCTAGGGGGACATCGCAGAGATTGTGCAGCAGGTGGTGACCCAGGTGTTGTAGTTCGTAGGGGCCACTGCTGGCTCAGCAGCAGGAGCTGGTAACGCGGGGGGCAACAATGTGAAGGCGCTGCAGGAGTTCCTGAAGTTGAAGCCGCCTTCTTTCGATGCCAGTGGACGACCACAAGCGAGCGACTGGATCACTGCCATTGAGGACCTTCTGCGGGTCATGAGGTGTGAGGAGGATCAGAAGGTTAGATTCGCTACTTTTATGTTCCAGTCTGAGGCGAAGGAGTGGTGGAAGTCGGTTGAGGGGAAGTACCCCCACCCATGGACCTGGGAGCAGTTCAGGGGCTGCTTCAACCAGCAGTTTTATCTCGACGTCTTCAGGGATCAGAAGATTGTGGAGTATGGGAGACTCCGCCAGACGAAGGAGATGACCGTGGATGAGTACGTGCGTAAGTTTATCTCTCTTTCTAAGTTTGTGCCAGAGCCTGATGACAATCGAAAGGCTAGGAAGTTTGAGGCTGGTTTGAGGGGTGATATTCGAGCCGCTGTGGTACCTTTCTGCCACAAGACCTTCAGGGATGTGGCTGATGTGGCGTTGGTTGTGGAGGCTGAGCTACAGGCTAGACAGCGGTATGAGAAGAGGGACCAGAGGCCCGATAAGGGCAAGGATCAGAAGATGAAGGGTCGTGTGGAGGAGCCTGATAGCGGGAGCAGACTTCTTCTCAGAAGAAGAAGTACAGAGGAGACCGGGGTTCTTCTTCATCTGCATCTCCTGTTGTGGAGAAGTGTGCCGAGTGTGATTGTTTCCACCCAGGACGGGAGTGCTACAGGAAGTCCGGGGCGTGCTTTAAGTGTGGTTCACTAGACTATCGCATTGCCCAGTGTCCACAGGCTAGAGGTGGAGGTAGCAGTGGTGGTTCTGAGAGTCGCGGTGTTGGCTCAGGGTCTGGGCAGAAGGCTGACCAGAAGAAGTCCCAGACCCAGGCACGTGTGTATGCGCTAGCTGGTGAGCGAGACCGTGGTTCAGACCGAGTGGTGTCAGGTATCCTTCAGATCTCTTCTCAGCCAGTTTTCTGTTTGTTTGATTCAGGAGCTACCCACTCCTTTGTGTCTGCTGATTTAGTGGGTAGTCTCGGGTTGTCTGCTATGCCCTGTGATGTGGATCTGTGTATTTCTAGCCCGTTGAGTGGCGTACCTGCTTGTGTGCTTAGTTCTATGTGCAAGTCTAGTCCTGTAGTGATTATGGATAGGACCTTGCCTGCTGACTTAATCCCTATGAGTATGTCCTGTTTCAATGTGATTTTGGTCATGGATTGGCTAGCGGAGCACCATGCCCATTGCTAACAGAGAAATTGTAAGATAAAAAATATACAAAATGAATAAAATACTAAACTAATCCTACAACTCTACTACGGGTAGCAAAATAAAACCCGGTCGGAGTATAGTGTAAATATATTACGACCGAGAGTATCGAACCCAAGGGACTTATAGAAAATTAGTCCTAATCCGGTAATACCTATTCTAAGACAAGGGGGGAAATTGAAATGTTTTCTAATCTAAATAAAACTAACTAAACTATGTGGTAATTACAATGAAATTATCCTTGATCCAGGGTGTGAACCCATCTAAGCATCAATATGAACTCTCAACATAAACACAGGCCTTCGAATTAACCAACAACTGAACGTGCCGGGTGTCCTGCCGGATACCACTTGCACGGCATATTCAAAGACATTGAATATGCCGGACATTGGCCACCCGGCAGTGCATCCGGCATAGCCATATGCATATTATTTCTCCAGTTTCCGAGTAGAAAACAGAAGACTCATCCCTATTAAAATCGAGCATATATCATGCCACGAAATGAACAAGGAAATGGGGGAAAATGGATTAATTCTCACTCTTACCACTAACCCTTAAATCATAAGAAGAGAGTAGGAAGACCATTAAGAGAGTCTAACCTATCTTCTTGGGACTTGTCTTCCACAAGTAAGAATTGCATGAAGAGAAAAAGAGATCAACTTATTCTCTTTCAATAAGAACCATACTCTTAATAAACTTGAAAATTATATTAAAGAAATCATATTGTTTACAAGAAGGAATTCATCCCTAACCAAGAATAAGCAAGGAGTTCTACATCTCCATCCACACAACTACAAGAAAGATACAAAGGGGAGAAGGGAATGGTCATAGCCTTAACCCGACAGGATCTTCTTCTTCTTCTTCGCGTGGATGGAACTGTAAAACTTCCTTGGACACCAACAATGGAGTGGGCGGAATTGGAGTTGTGAGTGGAGTGTATATGGGTGTTGAAGTGTATTGAGTTGTAGCCTTCCTCGGCCTATTTATAGGCATTAATTGTGTCTATGCCGGGCGTCGTGCCGGGTCCCCAATAGCCGGCACACGTGTAAAATGCGCCCAATTGCTAACGGTCGAAACCGTCGATGTCCGTGCGAAACAGTGCTTATGCCGGGTAGGAATTACCCGGCATCACACCCGGCAGCGGTTGGAAAACACGTGGATCACATGTGCTGTCGTATGGTCAACGAGGCGATTTTACACTCATGCCGGATAGCATTTACCTGGCATCACATCCGGCAAGGCTTCTTTCTGTTCTGTGTTCATGTCGTGCAGGATCCACCCGGCATGGAGTCCGGCTTCAACTGAACTTTTGCCTAGAAAATCATTCCTTGCACATAAAACTCATAAAAACATAAATCTGTACAAATATTATATTTAAACACATAATAAGCATAAATAACATAAATATAACTTTATATTTAGATAATAATACTAAATCTAGTGCATAAAATATGATAAGTCTGGGCTTATCAAGACCCTACACTTACCTTTTGCTAGTCCTCGAGCAAAACAGGATTAGAAAGGACTAATTACTTATGCCAAAACAGATAAACTCTAGAATGAAAATGTAGATAAATATTTCCAACTATATGACTCTAATTCATAAGTATCACTTAATCTACCTTATCTTGTCAAAACATACTAATGGGTATAAAACAAGGAATTTCAAAATCGATCAAAAACTTTTGGGCTATTTTGCATAAGGGATTTTTTGTAATCTCTCCTTTTTCCGGTTTCCATCATTCAGCTCTATTTTTCAAGAGTTTTCTGAATGTGGCCAAGACTCTCATCAATGGTTTTATGAATCAGCCCTATTTTGCAAGGGTTTCTGAATCAACCATGATTTTTTTGCATTGAAGAACGGGGAATTTAGGAGAAAAATAAAAGGAAAAACTCTCGTTTCTTGCTTTTATTCTGAGGCACTTATGCAACCTCTAGGAATATATTGCTTTTCCTTTGGAAGAAGATTTTTCTTTCTTTGCACAAAAACCCTTTTTAAGATTTTCACCCAAAAGATTTTTCACAATTTGAAAAAAAAGAAAAGAATACCCATAAGTACATAAAGGAAAGATTAGGAGTAAGATCATGTACTCATGTTAATAAAGAGAATCACAGAGTTAAAAACAGGAATCTACAAGTCATTAGAAAGCTTACCTCTTGAGAGAACAAGCATTTAGTCATTCCTAATCTTATCTCAATCAAAAACATGCAAAAAGTTTAGTAAAACATTGATAAACTTTAAACTTATTATATCAAATATCTAGTGATTTATTTTCTATATAATATATATGTAATTAAAATAAAAATATTTTTTTTAGGGGGGACCCTGCCCTACACTTGGCAGGAACACTGTCCCCAGTGTTCAAAAGAAATATAAAGATATAAGGAAAGGAAGTGACTCCCCTGCGGTGAAAGAAGACCAGATGCGTGGGGCTGCCCTACACTTAGCCTTTGGCTACTTGGCCGAGTGATCAGAGATCTCGATAGAAACGAAGATCGATCTCGCATACTCCCGTTGATCAATTTAGTGTTGGAGACGGGAGTTGACCAAGTGGTCATAGTTGAGCAAAAAGTTGCTGCATTTGCAACTGCATCGACTTATGCTCCATGCGAATGGTCCAGATCTTTTGCATTTCCAATCTCTCAGGCGTTGTAAAATCTTGGAATTCGGTGCTCTAGGTGTGTGGTCGTGCACTAACCACATTTGCCTGCTGAGGAAGAGAGTTCTTGCCATTCGCCGGTGGTTTTTGATTCCATTTGTGCAGGGAGTGCGTTTGTTGGTTTCGTCGTTGCCTTAAGGAACGAAGAAATGGCTTCTTTGTCTCCTGATCGCGGTCAGATAAATCTTCATGAAGATTATGTGATCGGAGATGCATTCACCTTATTTCCTTAGGAGGAGCAACAGAAAACGTTATAATATTCGTAATAATAAAGAAATAATATAATGACATAATTAAAATTATGAAAATACAAGGAAAAAATAAAGCTTTGGTTCTGCCGGACATAGTGCCGGGTGACTCTTACCCGGCAATGGACTTCCTCCAATATTGCCGGGTTTATACAACCCGGCATGTTGCCCGGCGTGAACAAAAATCGAAAAAAATAACTTAATCAAAGTCATTAAGTGTAGAAGATAATCAATATAGATGCAATAGGAGATCATTCCTAACTGTCCCTCCTATTTACGACAATAATATTGAGAGAATTTGCGCATGCCGGGTGACATGCCGGATCAACCCCGTCCGGCATAGGACTTCCTCCGAAATGCCGGGTGAAGAACACCCGGCACAATACACGGCACATGCAAACTCGAAATTCAAAATAAAGAATTATAGTATAGGAACTAATATAATAGAGAAATAACGGACGGGGTAGACAATAATTTAAATTTGTAAAACCCAACCGCGTATGAAATTTTGAAAACAATTTGAACATGCCGGACATGATGCCGGGCCAATCCTGTCCGGCATATGACTTCCTCCGGGTTTGCCGGGTCATAGATGCCCGGCACTTCGCACGGCACATTCAAATCTGCAAAACTAAGTGCGAAAATAAATTAAAGAATCAAGGAATCAAAGAATCAAAGAATAAAGAATAGGGCGTTTTACCGAATTTAGGACTTGGACTAATTCCAAGTCCCCGGCGACGGCACCAATTTGCTAACGGGAAAATTGTTAGGATAAAAATATACACAAAAGAATAAAATAATAACCTATTCCTACAACTCTACTACGGGTAGCAAAATAAAACCCGGTCGGAGTATAGTGTAAATATATTACGACCGAGAGTATCGAACCCAAGGGACTTATAGAAAATTAGTCCTAATCCGGTAATACCTATTCTAAGACAAGGGGGGAAATTGAAATGTTTTCTAATCTAAATAAAACTAACTAAACTATGTGGTAATTACAATGAAATTATCCTTGATCCAGGGTGTGAACCCATCTAAGCATCAATATGAACTCTCAACATAAACACAGGCCTTCGAATTAACCAACAACTGAACGTGCCGGGTGTCCTGCCGGATACCACTTGCACGGCATATTCAAAGACATTGAATATGCCGGACATTGGCCACCCGGCAGTGCATCCGGCATAGCCATATTGCATATTATTTCTCCAGTTTCCGAGTAGAAAACAGAAGACTCATCCCTATTAACAAATCGAGCATATATCATGCCACGAAATGAACAAGGAAATGGGGGAAAATGGATTAATTCTCACTCTTACCACTAACCCTTAAATCATAAGAAGAGAGTAGGAAGACCATTAAGAGAGTCTAACCTATCTTACTTGGGACTTGTCTTCCACAAGTAAGAATTGCATGAAGAGAAAAAGAGATCAACTTATTCTCTTTCAATAAGAACCATACTCTTAATAAACTTGAAAATTATATTAAAGAAATCATATTGTTTACAAGAAGAATTCATCCCTAACCAAGAATAAGCAAGGAGTTCTACATCTCCATCCACACAACTACAAGAAGAGAATACAAAGGGGAGAAGGGAATGGTCATAGCCTTAACCCGACAGGATCTTCTTCTTCTTCTTCGCGTGGATGGAACTGTAGAAACTTCCTTGGACACCAACAATGGAGTGGGCGGAATTGGAGTTGTGAGTGGAGTGTATATGGGTGTTGAAGTGTATTGAGTTGTAGCCTTCCTCGGCCTATTTATAGGCATTAATTGTGTCTATGCCGGGCGTCGTGCCGGGTCCCCAATAGCCGGCACACGTGTAAAATGCGCCCAACTGCTAACGGTCGAAACCGTCGATGTCCGTGTGAAACAGTGCGTATGCCGGGTAGGAATTACCCGGCATCACACCCGGCAGCGGTTGGAAAACACGTGGATCACATGTGCTGTCGTATGGTCAATCGAGGCGATTTTACACTCATGCCGGATAGCATTTACCCGGCATCACATCCGGCAAGGCTTCTTTCTGTTCTGTGTTCATGCCGTGCAGGATCCACCCGGCATGGAGTCCGGCTTCAACTGAACTTTTGCCTAGAAAATCATTCCTTGCACATAAAACTCATAAAAACATAAATCTGTACAAATATTATATTTAAACACATAATAAGCATAAATAACATAAATATAACTTTATATTTAGATAAATATAATACTAAATCTAGTGCATAAATATGATAAGTCTGCGGCTTATCACCCATATAGACTGTGCGGCTAGAAGAGTCGTCTTTGATAGACCGGGTGAGACCCGTTTTGTTTTTGTGGGTAATTCGGTACCTTGTTCACCGGTTTTAGTATCTGCCATGCAGACAGCTAGCTTCCTGAGGAAGGGCTGCCAGGGTTTTCTCTGCTTTATACCAGAAGTTTGAGAGGGATCCCGCCTGGAGGAGATCCCCATTGTGTGTGAGTTTCCAGAGGTGTTCCAGGATGATGTGCCAGGGCTGCCACCTGATCGTGAGGTGGAGTTTGCTATCGAGTTAGCGCCAGGGACTCAGCCTATTTCGAAGGCCCCTTATCGTATGAGCCCGGCGGAGCTTAAGGAGCTGAAGGTGCAGCTGCAGGATCTTCTGGATAAGGGCTTTATTCGCCCGAGTGTGTCTCCATGGGGAGCACCTGTGTTGTTTGTGAAGAAGAAGGAAGGCTCCTTCAGATTGTGTATCGACTATAGGGAATTGAATAAGGTTACCATTAAGAACCGGTACCCTCTTCCCCGCATTGATAACCTCTTCGACCAGTTAGCGGGAGCGACAGTCTTCTCGAAGATCGACTTGCGTTCTGGATATCATCAGCTGAAGATTAAGGCCGAGGATGTGCCTAAGTCTGCTTTTAGGACGCGATATGGGCATTATGAGTTCTTGGTCATGCCTTTTGGTTTGACCAATGCCCCGTCGTTCTTCATGGATATGATGAACATAGTTTTCAAGCCTTTCTTGGATTCTTTTGTGGTTGTTTTTATTGACGATATCTTGGTGTACTCCAAGAGTGCTGAGGAGCATGAGGAGCATCTGAGGATGGTTCTGCAGACGTTGAAGGAGAAGGAGTTGTATGCCAAGTTGAAGAAGTGTGAGTTCTGGTTAGATAGAGTTGTGTTCCTTGGCCACGTGGTTTCAAAGGATGGCATATCAGTGGACCCAGAGAAGATTAAGGCGGTGATGGAGTGGGCGAAGCCCACTAGTGTTTCGGAGGTACGCAGTTTTCTGGGATTGGCTGGGTATTATAGGAAGTTCATGGAGGGCTTCTCTAAGATCGTATCCCCCTTGACTCGTCTTCTTAGGAAGGATGTCAAGTTTGATTGGAGCGAGGCGTGTCAGGAGAGTTTCCAGGAGCTGAAGGAGAGGTTGACTTCGGCCCCGATTTTGACGTTGCCTTCTGGGACAGATGGCTTTGAGGTGTTCTGTGACGCTTCCCACAGAGGGCTGGGTTGTGTTCTGATGCAGCAGGGAAAGGTGGTAGCGTATGGGTCACGTCAGTTGAAGCCGTACGAGAAGAATTATCCTACCCATGATTTGGAGTTAGCTATTGTGGTCTTCGCCTTGAAGATCTGGCGGCACTATTTATATGGGGTGACGTGTAAGGTCTACACGGATCACAAGAGTCTCAAATATCTGTTCACGCAGAAGGAACTGAATTTGAGACAGCGACGTTGGTTGGAGCTTTTACATGATTACGACCTGGAGATCCTCTACCATCCAGGTAGAGCGAATGTGGTGGCAGATGCGTTGAGCCGTAGGGGTGCTCCGGGGCTTGCTTGTTCGTTGTCAGGGATTCAGAGGTCCGCTCTTGAGCTTCAGCGCATGGGAGTTTGGGTTGTCCGGTCCGACAGTGCTGGGATGATTGCGTCGTTTCAGGTCCAGTCTACTTTGATTGAGCGGATTAGAGATGGTCAGAAGGCTGATGCTGAGTTGTGTAAGATCCAGGAGAAGTTGTCAGATGATCAGGAGTCAGAGTTCTCTGTGTCCAGCGACGACTGTCTACGCTTTAGGGGCAGAGTCTGTGTGCCTAGTGGAGGCGATCTTAGGCGTGAGATTATGCAGGAGGCTCATGGAGCTCCTTATTCTATACACCCAGGAGGGGTGAAGATGTACCGGGACCTCAGAGAGTCTTTCTGGTGGGCGAATATGAAGAGGGAAATTTCTGACTTTGTGGCTCGTTGCCAAACCTGCTAGCAGGTGAAGGCTGAGCATCAGCGGCCTGCGGGTCTTCTGCAGCCTCTTCCCGTTCCTGAGTGGAAGTGGGAGAGCGTTGGTATGGACTTTATTGTGGGGCTTCCTAGGACATCTTCTGGGTACGATGCGCTGTGGGTGATTGTGGACCGGTTGACGAAGTCAGCCCATTTCTTGCCTGTGAGGAAGATCTTCAGCCTTGAGCGCCTGGCTCGGCTGTAAGTAGATGAGATTGTGAGGCTGCATGGTGTGCCGGCGACGATCGTTTCGGACAGGGATCCGAGATTTGTATCTCACTTCTGGCGTAGCCTGCATAAGGCTTTAGGGACGAATTTGGCTTTCAGTTCAGCATATCATCCTCAGACCGATGGGCAGACAGGAGACGAACCAGATTTTGGAGGATATGTTGAGAGCTTGTGTGTTAGACTTCGGAGGGAGCTGGAATCAGCATGTGACTTTGATTGAGTTCGCCTACAATAATAGCTTCCAATCGAGTATTGGGATGGCCCCATTTGAGGCGTTGTATGGTAAGCGCTGTAGATCTCCCATTTGTTGGGATGATCTGCGAGAGAGGGCGATTGTGGGTCCTGAGTTGGTGCAGGGAGCTGTGGACAAGGTCAAGACCATCAAGGAGCGTCTGTTGGTTGCCCAGAGCCGGCAGAAGAGTTATGCAGATCAGAGGCGCCGTCTGCTTGAGTTTCAGGTTGGGGACCACGTGTATCTGAAGATCTCCCCGGTTCGTGGTGTTGTTCGTTTTGGTAAGCGAGGCAAGCTGAGTCCTCGGTTCGTGGGTCCTTTTGAGGTGCTTGAAAAGGTTGGGCCGGTGGCTTACAGATTGGCATTGCCACCAGCTCTAGCAGGAGTGCATGACGTGTTCCATGTGTCGATGCTCTGGAAGTATCTGCACGATCCTTCGCATGTGATTGATTATGGTCAGCTTCGACTCCGAGATGATTTCACATATGAGGCAGTTCCGGTTCGTATCCTAGCTCGTGATGTTCGCCGACTTCGTAGCAAGACACTGCCAATGGTCAAGGTGCAGTGGTCTGAACAGTCTGAGTACGAGGCGACGTGGGAACTCGAGGAAGAGCTGCGTGCCAAGTTCCCTTCTCTCTTTGAGCAGTGAGGTATGTTGAATTTCGAGGACGAAATTCCTTAAAGGGGGGAGTGATGTAATAACCCGGATTTCACGTTGCATATTTCTAACGTTTTGTATTATTTTGTCTCTTGTGTTGTGTGTTGTTTAGTAGTTGGGACGTCAGAGGCAATTAATTAAAAGATGAGGGCAAGGAGGTCGTTTCCCTCTCTTTTATTTTGGTAAGGCTTATTAAGGAAAATAAGACATTTTATTCTATGACAACTCCCGATCAGTTTTCTTCATGACGTTCTTGTGCTCATCGACAGTTTTGAAAACTTTCTCCCTCTCTTCTTCTTCCTTGTTGAGAACCCTGTCTGCTGGTGCGAATTGTGCTGTTTCTGTCTGGTTGCTGCTCGATTTTACTGCTGCTACTGTCCGGGTTCTTCTCCTCTACGAATCAGGTTGGTTGCCGTCTCGGTATTGGGTTTTAGTGTAGTCGTTTTGTGGAGATTGTGTTCTGATTCTGGGTTACGTTTGTGGCTGAAACCAGTGTGTTTGGTGCGTCTCCTCTGCTGCGTTCTGTGCGTTTGGTTGCTGGCTACGTCTGGACTGCAACGACGCTTCGAATTCAAGTAAGTGGGGGATGGAATCGGGGTTGTTTGCTCACCCTCGGGGACTGTTTTCGTTTCAGTTTTCATGTATGATTTTGTGTGGTGTTTGCGCGTCTTCTTCTCGTTTTGTGTTGTTATTTGAAGGGCTAAATCCCCGGGGGAACTGATTTGCAATTTGGAACATTTGTGTGAGTTTGGTGTTGGATTGTGTTGATTTTCTGCGCGTCTGTGCGCACTGGAATTCGTCTCTGTTGCGCTGTCCGAACTTCAGTCCGAATGTTGAAGTTCGGACAGTGCTATGGCGCGTTTGTATTTTTCGAACCTTCGCAGCGTCCGAACATCGGTCCGGACTTCAAAGTTCGGACACGATGCGTTTTTTATTTTACTGATTTCCGGCCTATGTTCGAACTTCAAAGCTCGGACTGAAGTTCGGACATGGCCTCTGTTTTTGCATAACTTGACCGTTCTGACTCCGTTTTGTGCTCCGTTTGCGGGGTTGGATTCCCCTATCTGTGTATAAGCTTCCTATGCTGTTTATATGCATTTTTATGCACTTGAGATTTGTTTTATGAACATATGATTTTGGGACCTAGTTATGTTGCTTCTGAGCCTTGGATAGTCGGGTCGGGCTGTCCCGTAGCATGCTGCGCAGGAATTCCTTCTGTTTACGTTCCTTAGGGTCTCCCTTAGGAAATCATTGACCGACGGGTCTGTTTAGCTGTCTCTACGGCTTCTGTTGTGGGATCTTCAGATCCATAGGACGTTATGTGAGTCCTTCTGTTGTGATAGCTGATATCTAGTGTCCCACTCTTCTGCCTCTGTTTCTGAAAGTCTGAGATCGTTTTGATGTGGCCTTCTGGTTTGGTTTCAGTTCAGTTTTGGTCTTACTCTATCTATTTGTAAATGGCTTGTGATCCTCTCTATTTATAAATTACCTTCTGCTTCTGTTTTGAGTGGGCTTCCTTGAGGAAGTCTTCTGCTTGCTGGGCTGTTTAGCTCACCCCTTTACTTATGTTGCAGATTGAGCTCATGGGATCTTCTCTTCTTGTTCCCTCCTGGAGCTTCATTTACTTTATGTTTCCTTAGACTTATGTTCTACTTGCGCTTTGGACGCTCTGGTTTTTTTGTAGCCTTCGGGCCCTTCGTTGTAGTTGACTTACACTCCTTTAGATGTGCTTTGGATCTTGTAAACTCTTTCAGTATTTATTAAGTTTGTTATTTGGTTTTGGGGTTGATTTGCTTTAGAGCCTTGCGACGTTAGGTAGTAGACTCGCGGCGTGTAACGGCCCTAACTCCTAGTGTGTTTACACCATGAAGGAGATTGAAAGTAAGATAAGACGTTGAAATAAAACGACCAAAGAATCCACCATCACTGGGCAATATGAGAAAGCTAAGCTACTTCGATAGTGGAAGCCATGAGAATAATACCTGTCAGGTAGATTAAGTTACGGTGCACAGCAAAGCAACCACTATATATAAGCCATCAAATATTGACACGAAAGCAATCAGATTTATGAATTTAAACATCATGTAAGTAAGATGATGAAATGGGAGACAGACTGTGCAGTAACGCCAGTAGCCTGGACCATGTGATGAAAGATTTCACAGGAAGCACACTGACCATTCCGTGAGGAACTGGAAGTGCATTCCTAGTGGATCGACATGAGAAATGAGATAAGAGGCTCTAAGGAAAGAGACCTCAAATTACTAAAGGATTGAGTCCGTACTAAATACAGAAGGTATAATGCAGTTATGAACCCAGTTGACGGATATTCCTTGATTAAGTTCAAGAAGAACGACATGTGCGTTGTCAGGGAATGATGAAAGAGGAGATCGACAACAGAATACTTCATAAATTAGTTGTAACTAAGCGTGTGACGAACACTACGAGGATACTTAAACGAGATATGGGACGACCGCACCAAAGGAGCTTGTGAGCCTGATGGACTTATTTATAAATTAGTCGGGTAAGTAGCAATGTATCAGTAGGGTACCCCATATATGTAAACTAGTAGTGTAAGAAACACAAGAAGTAGTCGACTCCGTACGACAGTCAGCGATGCAAACTCACACCAGAACAGCAATTTACCGTTAACACTTGAAGAGGAAGAACTCAGTTAAATCAACGAGTCTAAATGAACCAGAGAACTCATTCCAGGAGGAAACAGTTAAGAATTATGAAATGCGAGAAGCACTAATTAGTAAGCATGAACAGTTCATATGTTTCAAGATTTTGAGGAAACTGTGAAGAGCAATAAGCACTGAACAGTAACTCCAGAGTATACAAAAATCTCAGACTGAGGGTCAGTTAGTAGGAAACAAATCAGATGCTGGAAGGCGTAATAAGAGTATGAACATCAGACCTCCAGAGAACTGGATAGACAAGCTATAACTCATAGAGACCGTGTATAGATAAAGATACCACGCGTCCATTAAGAGACCTTTATTCCTAAGTTATAAGGATACAAAGGAGCTGTAAAACATATTGAAGAGGATAGGAAGGGCAAACTAAACCCCAAGATTATCAGAGTCGCACAGCTGAAGCTAGTGGACCATATCTTAAAGGTTTGATATACCTAACAAAAGAGAAGAAGGAAGGATGTGACTCACATCTTCCAGTCGAATAAAATATACGACTTATCTACCAAATACTTTGGAGCCTTAGAGACTACACTTGAACCAGTTGTAAGATTGGTATAAACACCAATAAGAATCCTTGATACAGAGACTAAGCCATTACCTTGGTGAAGATCCTCTGACCCAATCATAATGTGAGATAGACTACATGGAACCTAGAATGCTTCATGACACATAAACATCTTGAACCTATGTTCAAGGATGATATAATGTTGATTACGTGGGCGTAATCCATTTTAAGGGGGGTAGAGCGTACAATCGCTTAGCCTATATTTCACGTATTGAGTATGTAACCTACAGTGTGCATAGCACAATACAATTAGTTGTGATGCTTGATACGTATGTTATATAAACACATGTATTCATTCTTATGTGGTTGTGGTTATTACACACAATTAAATGCGAATACTAGATTTATTAGAGGACGACCTCGTTAACTTTGGTGCGAGAATCCAGGAAAAGAGGAGTAGAAACTCCAGGGGAATTAAAATCCCTATGATATGTATTGATATGAGACCAAATATGGTAATGTTATGAGGTATGAATCGGTATGAGACCGATGTAGAACCTGGTAGGAATTAAATTCTCTAAGTAATTGCTGAGAGGTGGAGTAAGAATGACTGATGGACTGAATTCCATAATTTGGAGATGTATTGATTTATGATTATGACTAGAAGGACTAAAAGATATAAAATGCTACATGAATAATTATTTGATTGTTTGAAGTTGACGTGGGAGGTAGAACTTGATCTTGGCCAGATCAAGGAAAACTGAACACAAATTGGGGTGAAAGGATAGTTCAACACTGATGCTGATCACATCAGGGTCGGATGATTCCTGAAACTCCCTACAAGTGGTCACAATTAACCACGTTAAGAGTAGATGCAGTAGCATAAAGTGGAATTGGAGTTGACATGTATTTTCTATATTACTCGCTCATGAACTCGAGGACATGAAAACCTTTGTCTCCGGACCGGTTACTTGAGGAGTATACATCAAAGAATATACAAAGAGTATTTTGATTACTAAAACATGCAAAAGACATGTTGTGTGACAAGTGTGGTAAATATATATATATGGCAGACCTTATGAGTCAGAATGCCTATATAGATATTGAGTGATCTATATGATCTTTTAGTGTGAAGTTACCTGTGCGTTAAGAGATATAGATACATAGGAACTTTGGGGACAAAGTTCTTTTAAGGGGGGTAGATTGAAATACCCCAAACCTTAATATATTAATGAACTATCTAATTAGGATATACTAAGGCTAGAACGTGCCTTAGAAAAAATTAGAAGAAGTGTTAAACAACAATTTACACCAAAACATGTTTTAAGAACAATTAGAGCAAAAGGTGTTTTAAAGAGCACAAATAAATTAGGGAACTACCAATAAGTTCCCAAGAGGTTTAAAATGTGAAATACCTCTAAGAGTAGTAATACGCATTAAGCGGAATTAGCGTTTAAACCGAAAACGCACCTTAGAGCACAAAAATGTGCTTTAAAGAAAAAATGTGCTTTAAGCATGTATATATGGAACAAAAGGCTAATGAGCCAAAATACCATAAAGAAATAAGGGAACAACAATTAAATGGTCATAGGAGCCATTGCGTATACACACAAATTAAGTATACAAAGTCCACAGTAAACAGGTACTAAACTGACGAAAGTCAAGGAGAAACCACTAAACGACTTGGTTTAAATTGGAATGAGCAACATGCTATTTCATGAACAAAGTTTCTAAAGGTTGTAAATATATTAAGGACACATTTAAACTAGCCAAAACAAATTGCATAATCAATGTGAACCCGGAAGCACATAAAATGGTGTTTTAAGGCATTTTTGGCTATGTAACATACCTAACACATGGTATAAGTCCTTATGAATGAGTTTAAGGCATCTAATATTACATAAATATAAGGAAGAAACAAAAAAATCAGAAAAAAATCGTGACTAAGGCTGCCTACTTCATGATGAGTCATTAAAGGTGTTAAAATTCAATTTTGCTTACTTTTTACTATTACAACAACTAAGACTTTCTTTAATTGCCAAATCATCTAGTTTGGTGCCTTAAAGAACACCTTGCCTTGCACAGATCATAAATTTCTCATCTTAAGTCCAAATAACAAGCTTGATAGCTCGTTGGAATCCTCTTTCTAAGAGCTTTACAACTATAGCTCATGAGCCCCCAGATTCTCAGGAAAACCACGAAGAAGTGCCTTTGATTCTCGAGGTAAAACATTGCCTTCTTGGAAACTCTTCCTTCTTTGATTTTCATCAAGGCCAAGTGCCTAGGGTTACTAACCCTTCTTATTCTTCATCTTATTATATGATTTTGGAGCCAATTTCTCTAGCAAATTGCTGTCAAAATTTCTAAGGAAAACAAGCTTATTATTAAGCTAAAGGTTAATATACAAGGTAAATCCTACAACTACCTATTTCAAGGTTCTAATTGTTGATCTATATATGATCTAACATATTGTTCATCTTGTTTATTATTACCGAAATTATAAGTGTGTTAGATTTAATTTTTGACACATTAAATGTAAATATTTAGTAAATCTAAAATTAGATTTATACTCCTTATGATATAAGCTACAATATAAGCTATCATAATATACAAGAAAAATTCATATACTACGAGTTTCAATATGGCCGAAAATTAAGGGGTTATTAATGAGTTAGAAAAATTATCTAACTTAGTTAAATTAAAGGAATTAGAGTAATTAAGAGTATATGTAAAATTTAAGAAGTTTTGGTACCTAAAGGTGAATACCGAAAATTAATGGGGTCAATATGTAATTTTTGAGAGTTTAGATGATGAGAAAATAATTGTAGAATTAAGTTTACAATTTATAAAGAGTTTATAAGTGTTATAAGGAATTTATAAGGTTTTCAGTATATTTAAGGTAAATAAAGGGTGGTATATATATACTATAACATTAGATAATTAAATCTGGTGATTTAGAGATGTTTAAAATGATTTTTGATGTTCAAATTAGTTATGAAAATTAGAAATTAATTAGAGTTAAATTGGTTAATAAATGGGTTAGGATAAAAGAAAAGACCACAAGGGTAAAATGGTAATTTCCCTGGTCAAACGTGGTCAAACGTGGTCAAACTTGGTCAATGAAAGTTTATAAAATGTTTAGAGGAGCTAGAATAAAATTTGTAGCAAAAGATTAGATATTACAAGGATAAAGGAATAAAAAGTTAAGTTAAATTAACTTTAGGGGTAATATTGTAAATTATGGAAAGTTAGGGGGTTTGACCATAAAAGATTGGTCAACTTGGGTATATTATGGTATTTGACCAAAAGTATAAAAGAAATTAATTAAGTAAGACTTTGGAAGAAATTAGAAATAAAAATAACAAGTTTAGAACTTATTATGAGTAAAATAGAGATTAAGAGAAAACTATGGGTAAGTAATGTAAATAACACATTTTTATCTGTTTAGAAGGTTAAGGAAGTTAAATAAAGAATTTAGAAACAAGTTGTAAAAGAAACAGAGTTAAGACGGGGTTAAACGAGACCCGTATATAACTTAAGGTATACGAGGGGTATACTGTAATTTAATAAGTATAGGAGAAATCAATACTTAAAGTATTTTTAATGAAAATACAAGTTACATTGGAAAAAGAAATAAATACGTATGATACGGAGTATCATACTGATGTATACGAAAATTTTTGGTGTACATGAATAGTGCTCGTATATGTGAATAGTATCCGTATACATGAATAGTAAATACATATACATGAATAGTAAATGTATACATGAATAGTAAATACGTATACATGAATAGTAAATACATACATGAATAGTAAATACGTATACATGAATAGTAACTACATATATATGAATAGTCAAATACGAGCGTACGTGAATAGTAAATACGGTGAATAGTAAAATACGAGGCCGTATAAATGAATAGTAGAATACGAGACCGTATAAATGAATAGTGAAATACGGATGAATAGTGAAAAATACTAAAACCTAATACAAGGTCCGTATAAGTCTAAAGTTGCTAACTGTGCAACTAAGTAACTACTAACGACATTAGTATGTTAATGAATTAGAATTGAGCTTGAAAACGCTCCTAAATGAACGAACCCGTTTAATAGTAAACTATTATACCCGGGTTAACCTAGAAAGAGGTTTAAGTTGAAAAGAGAACCAAACTAGTTCTAAGACACAGGATACTAATACTAGTTTTGGTTACAGATCTAGATAGTCAGAGGCATTCGGCGGATTAGGCAAACGTGGGATTAAGAGCTAGCCAATCTCCGGTGTACGGTATGGGATTCTTGTAGCTTGTTTGCTAACGGGGTCTACCTAGGTTTGTGTGCTATGTGTTATTGTGATACGACCAAACGAGATTAAGCATGAAACCGATTTAATGTATTGTTATTGTGTGTCCATTGCACACTAACACGACTTGATTTAGAGCTTGTTCATTAACTATGTTTAGTAACAATTGTATAAGGTTATAAATACTCCCTGTTGTTAGTTGGTTAATACCGGGAGAGGTTTAACTAACAAATTGTCAATGAGACTTCAGCTAACTGGAACTTGGGAGGAGAGGAATCCGGGACTGACTCCGGTCATGCATGTTTAGGTTAGGAGGTCGGCATCTGTATCAGATCTGTCTTCCGCATATGGCTCGTCTACGACTTGTCGCCTAGGGTCGACAAACAGACCCGACCAGCTCGAGTGAACAGTTCGAGGTGGGAGACAAATTCAGGAGGGCGGGAGGGTCAAGCCTACACCCCTCATAACTTAAGAATTAATGTTTATTAACTCAATGGAGCTAATAACTCATTGGCTAGGGTTACCTTGACCCGACAAAAATAAACAATTCAGTTAGAGAACAACCAGTTCTATTAGGAGAATGGTTAACATTTATAAGGTATGGTCAAACACGAGAACTAAACAATTCTCAGGGGTCAGGAGTTAGCAATCTAAACTTACTCATCAATGGGCGTCCATTATGACGTTCGAGTTATTTGAGCTGTGAATGTTTCACATAAATGTGTTGTTTGTTATCGTACTTCTTATTATTACTTGTATGAATAAACAATTGCATGTATACAACAAAGTAGTCGTGTGTAACCCTGCTAGCTTGTGGGATGCATGTTTTCTGTACCAGCAATATGCTGGGCCCCTTGGGGCCTGTGATTTAAACTTTGCAGGTAGGTGCCAGACGAGGACTCAACCTGAGAGTAGGAGCGGGTAGAGTACTTCGGGTTGCTTTTACATTTGTTACACGAGTTGTGCATGTACACTCGTTTAGTGTATTAATGAGATGTTAGTATGATGTATTAGGATATGAGATACTCGGTATAAGTTGTGGTTTATGAATTGTATTGTATAGATGCTCGAGTAATTATCCGGTTAGTCAGACCGTGACTTGTAAGAGAATAGGCCTAGTTAGTCACGTGGGTGACTAACGGCGGTAACACCAATTTAGTAGAACTTTTCCGCTGCGTTGTTAATGTACGGGATGGACTTAGGGCTACGATCATTGTATTTGGAGTTGGGGTGTTACAGATTGATTGTAAATTTGAGAGAAAAATCAAGATTTTTCAATGTGATGGAGGTGACGAGTTTACTAGCAAGAATTTTATTGACCTGTTGTGTAGTTTGTGCATTGTTCAACAGATTTCATGTCCTGAAACCCCCAAATAAAACAAGGTTACTGAAAGAAAGCACCGACATATTGTTGAAATGAGTCTCACTTTGCTCTATCATTCTGGCTTACCCACAAGCTTCTGAACTGAATCCTTCATGACCCTTGTCTTCCTCATATATTGATTACCATCATCTTCCTAAATTCCCAAATTTCTTTTGCCAAACGGTTTAATTGTCAGCTTGATTACTCCTGCCTGAAGATATTAGGTTGTCTATGCTTTCCTTTGCTGTGAAACAACACAACACACAAACTTGAACCAAGATCTCTACCTTGTGTCTTCATTGGCTATAGCCATTCACAAAGGATACTGCTTCTATCATATCCCCACTAGAAAGATATACATCTTCAGGCGTGTTGTTTTCGATGAAACAATCTTTCCTTGCAAACACTCTCAACTGGTCACTGCATTATCACCACAACCAGATAGCTTCATCACAACCTTTAACCTATTTGTTGATAAAGAAAGGGTCTCCAGTCCAATTGATTTCTCTCATAAATCCTCTTCTATACCTAAACCACTAATGGTCACCAAGAATACTACTATCTATTTCTACCAATAATAGAGGAAGATAGCAGTAGGATCACTTCACCTACTACACCTTCAATCGACACCGATAGTATTGAGCATCTGCATCCTTGTGAATCAGCCCCTGTTTCACCAGCTGATGTGAGTACATAATCTAGCTTACCTCATGTCTCAAAAGGAATTAACATCTTGATGATCTTCAAGTTGACCCTCAACCCCAACCTAATCCTACTGTCAATAATCATCCCATGATTACCCGATCCAAGAGCAAACATACTGAGGCTACTATCTCTCAACAAGTTCATATTTAAAATGAACCACGAACTAGTAAACAGGCCCTGCAAGATCCAGGCTGGAAGAAATGAGTGCCTCATATATTAAAAAAAACTTGGAGCGTTGTTCCCCGAAAACCCAACATGAAGGTGGTTGGATGTAAATGGGTTTATTGCACCAAGTGTCATGCTGACGGTACAACAAATAGATTGAAAGCCCGTCTGGTAGCATAGGGTTTTCATCAAGTTTCTGGTGTGGTCTTCCAAGAGACGTTTACTGCTGTTGTCAAATTCCCCACAATTCGCACAATTCATTCTGTTGTTGATACTCAAGGGTGGGAGATTCAACAGTTGAACGTAAAAAATGTTTTCCTTCATGAAGTGTTATCCAAAGTTGTTTACATGGAACTACCACTGGGATTTATTGACAAGACAAGACTGAATTTTGTGTACAAACTACACAAATCTTTGTATGGTTTAGAACAAGAACCTCATGCCTGTTTTGATAAAATAAGTTCTATCCTTACTCACTTGGGATTTGTTGTAGCAAGGCTGATACATCCTTATTTTTTCGTCATACCACACTTGGATCTACAATCTTACTGGTGTATGTCAATGACATAGTCATTACAAACAGTAATCCCATGTTGATATGCACAATTATACAAAAATTAGGTGCCTCATGTGCCTTGAAAAATTTGGGAAAGTTTCACTACTTTCTTGGCATAGAGGCACACTTAACAGAAACTGGGCTTTTTTAAATTAGAAAAAGTATACCTATGATATCTTGGTTCAATTTTTCTACGGTTATATTAAATATAAGAGTATATCAAGTGTTAGACTAACCTGCATGATTCTCCTTGCCGTAATCTAGTTTCCACTCTTGAAGATATTTCCTACATGGCCAATTCACATGGTTGAAAGAGATGGCAAAGAAGCTTAGTCTTGCTTATATCTTAAGGAACATTTTGGAAGTATTAGGCATGAATAGTCCAATGGAAACTATGCAGCAAGAAAAGGTGAGTAATGATGGTGTATGAGGTGGCAACTTCTGCTGGAATTGTGAAGGAAATAAGCTGCTTAAGTTCATCATGGTCTAATGAGGTCAAGACAGCACTTGGTGAAGCTAACATACAAGCATCTCAAAGGTGACCAAGCACCTCAATTTTTGGTGACAAATATAGGTAACCAAGCCAGATTTTTGATTCCTTTCAGGCTTAATAGAATACCTTAGGTCAAATAACAGTATAGCATGTGGAGATTAGTGGATCCAATGAGCTTTAGACAACATTTGATGAACCAAGCAAGCATCCATGTCAATGGTGGTCACCTATAGGGGTAGCAAAGGGGCGGTTATGTCGGTTATCCGAAATAACCGTTCTTTTTTTCAAATTCGACCGTATTTTTAACCATTTTACAAAAGCTCGGTTATTTCAGTTAAAACGGATATCCATAATAAAGTACAGTTCGGTTAATGGATATTGAAGTTCAAACTTTAGTTATCCGTAATACAAAACTTTTATAAAAATAATTTTATAAATTTTTTTTCTTAACCCAGTAATTTTATCTAATCTATTACTACTCGCTCAATTAGGTTTACGTTTTGATTATTTTGGTTAATTCAAAAAGTTTATTTTTGTCGGTTATTTTAGGAAGTTCGGTTATTTCGGTTATGTATAGAAAGTTCAGTTATTTCGGTTATTTCAGGAACTTCGGTTATCGGGTGTTAACGGTTATTAGTGTAACATAGAAATGGTTATCGGTTGAAACAGATATTACTATTAAATTTGGTTGATTTAATTATAACCGAACTTCAAACTTTATTTTAAACTTCGGTTAATGGATATCCATTTTAACCGCTTGCTCACCCCTAGTCACCTATACCCTTCTCCAGGCAGCTCTTGAGCTGTCTATAGGCTTAAAAGACATCTTATGTCTTGTAGGAGGGTGACATGTGGAAAGCAATGGGAACATGACTGCATTAGCTTAGTAGCTTCCTTCACAAAGGAGGAAAGTGATTCACCTTCTTCCTTTTCTCCCATAAATATTGGCTAAACCTTCCTTCCCACATATCATTCATTCTCTAAACTCATCATACTGAAGAAATAGACAAAGAAAGAAATAAGATTAAAACAAAGTTAGCCTTGTGGGAAGGAAAAACCAGCCGAGAGCAAAGAATAAAGGAGGAGGATGTTTAATTACCTTTGCTAATGTTCCATTTTCTTCCTAACTCATAAAGATTTTGAGGTGAGCTTTTCCCTAAGATATTTCCCATCTATTCCCATTGACGTTTCTGGCCGAAATGGTTAAGGAAAATTCAGAAAAATTACTCCATTTGTGTGCTACCCTTAAGTACTCCAAAAAGTGTTCTTAGATGCTCATACTTCTACTAAGGAATCTTAAGGTATAGAAGGATTTTCTTCATACTCTATAGGGTAATTTCAAAGACTAACCATCCTTTAGTACTCCTATATATTCGTTGGTTTCATTAAGCTCTTAAGGGTTATGTACTAACAAGCAAAATATAGGTTCTTAAAGAAGAAAATGATGGTTTAAGGTATTAAAGAGCCTATTTTATGTTGAGAGAATTAAGGGGAGTCTTTTGGTTGATTTATCAAGAGGTTAGGAGCTAAACTAACCATGAGGTAAATGTGATTCCTTCATCCCACATCCGGATATGAGTGAAACCAGCAAGCTCCTGATGCGTCCCCGACGTGTCGTGGACGTATCGTGGACTCTAATAAAACTTGATAGTTTAGGAATGGACATGAGATAAACTTAAACTGGAAAAAACATTTCGATTGAGAATTTACACACACGAAATTCACTCAACCTCCCTTACTGATAAGTGTGAAACATATAGGCTTTTTAGGGTCTAATTACCTTATAATCTGTAATAGTTTAGGCAATGTTTCCCACTTATTATGTGTTTTTCCTAAGATTGATGTTTTGATATGAATTGACGCATTTTATGTGTTAAATATAGGAAAAACCCATGGAAATGAAGATTTTATGTCATAAGGATTACAACGCAACAAACGGGGAACAAATCAGGAAAAAGAGGCAAAAACTTGGCCACGTCCGGCCATCTTTACATGGACGCAAATCCGGACATCCGTTAAAGGATGCGTCCGGATCCGGACGCAAAGCCGGACAGGACCCAAGATGCAGATCCAAAACCTCTGTCTCATGTCCGGAACCGGATACAAAACCGGACGTGACCGAGATTCAGATCAAAAGTTCTATCTCACGTCGGATCCGGACACAGATCCGGGACTCACACAGAGACGAAAAATAAAAATGCATAGCGCTGATAATTAGGCTTTCAGAGCAATTATCAGCCAGAAGCAGAAGTTAACCATGCTCAATCAGTTTAGCCGATGCCATGCTCAATCAGTCTTACCCAACTCACCACTAACCAATGTTTTACTTTCAAAGCCTATTTAATCTCTCATCAGCTCCTAATTCATTCGCACCAGACACCCCGTCTACACACTACACTCCTCCCTCCTCCATATTATTCCCGTCAGGATCAATCCTTCATCTCCATTCATAAAAACTTCTCCATACTCATTCCCTCTCGGTTACAGACAGCAACCTGCTCACAGGCTTCATTTAGCCACGTCCGGATCTACGTCCGGATCCGGACTGACCCTGAAGCAGCGTCCGGATCGACTCCGACCCAAGATAGCCGGACGTGACACAGAAAAAAGGGAAACCGCAGAATCGGCGACGGCTTTTAAAATCACTTTTTCTACTAAATCCCTCTATCCTTATGGTGTTTAAATTGAGCATTGTTATTATGTCTATGTGAGTAGTCACTTTTTAATTTCGGTTTAACTATGTATCTCTAGATTAATTATTTCTGAACCTTTGTGATTTTCTGCAGTACATTAGAATAAAGTTCTTTCCTTATGAATCCTAAACTTTTTAATCTGATCAATTATTGAGTTTATCAGTTTTGTTAGTTATAAGTGAGAACACGGCTATCAATTGACTACAGGGAAAGAACCAGTAGTATAGAGATGGTAATTTCTCTAAACCACTAGCTGACCATTAATCTAGACTATGCTTAAAGCAATTAGTTAACAGTGGATTCATAACGAGAGTTAGGATTCGGTCTTTACTAATTAGAATTCGTTGAGCGGGAGACCGAATACGAATTGTCCTTATTCTAGGTTTTATTCAGAATACTGAGAAATCACTTAGGGAAAAATTTGAAAAACAACAAACAATCTAGAGAGAAGCAGTAAACCGGAATTTCCCTTATCAAACAAATTCAAATCAGTTATTTACCTGCTATTTATTGCTTATCGAACTCTTTTACAGCATTCACCATGACATACAAAAACCCCCAATTTCCTGTTATTTTTATATTATTCTAGTTTTGTGTGTAAGTAGAAATTAAACTAGACACAGCCTTCTTTGGGTCGATACTCAGGGAATACTCCGAGATTTAAACTTGCTATAATCGACCGGTACACTTGCCGTTAGGTTAAACCCCCAACAACAATTTACCGTTAGGTTTTTACTCAACACGTTTATGGCGCCGCTGCCGGGGAGGCACGGTTATTTTGTTTAATTTTTATATTGGTATTATCTTATTTAATTGTGTTTTTGCTTTTTAGTTTATTCTTGTTTTGTTTTATTTTATTTTATTTTCTTTGGTTCATTTTCTAAGCTTTGTGCGATTTGTTTCTTATTTTTGGTTCTGGTTTATTTTGGTTTTATTTATTTAAGTTCATTTTTGCAACTACACAAAATTACTCTAAGTTATCTGATTTCGGTTTATGGTTAAAACTCGTTCTGAAGGCAATCCTGAATTTGAGCTTGAACCTGAGATAGGGTGACTTGCTAGAAGAAGTCGCCAAGGATTAGTACTGGATTCTACAGTTGAGCCAGAAGTGTTTTTCAAGGACTCGCCAGGTGATACATTTGTTCCAAAAGAAGAGTGTATTATGGCGGGTAACATTAACAGCCAAGAGAGAAGGATGAATGACTACACTCGTCTGAATGTGGAGGGACTCACATCACCAATAGTAATCCCTGCACTACCGGAAGGGGTAGAGTGGCAGTTCAAGACCCATTACATCACGATGGTCCTGAATGCTCCACAGTTCAGTGGAACAGTTACTGAAGATCCAAATGTTCATCTGACATCCTTTCTACGGTTGGTTGGAGCTTGTTCGTCCCATGCATCTCAGGAGGTAGCAAGGCTGACTTTGTTTCCCTTCTCATTAAGGGATAGAGCTGCAGAATGGTTGAATTCCTTGGCACCGAACAACATCACTTCTTGAGCTGAGCTCGCAAACACATTCCTGGCGAAGTACTTCCCACCATCTCGCATGCTGACCATGAGAGGTGAGATCACCAATTTCAAGCAATATAGTGGGGAGACTCTTTCAGAGGCTTGGGAGAGATTCAAGGGTATTGTTCGAAGAGTACCGCACCATGGTCTGGGAGAAGAAGTCGTGCTGCAATCTGTCTACAAAGATCTCGATCCCAGAGCCGTCTTTTGGTGGATACTTGTGCAGGAGGTAGTCTCATGGAGCTTCCAATCACCAGAATGAAAGAGCTGCTTGAGACACTGACCAACTCAGCTAATCAGTGGGGAGGTACTAGGGCTGCTACTAAGGTCCTCCCAAAGAAGACCGCTGGAATCTATGAGGTAGATTCAAACACTCTTTTATCTGCTAGGATGGATAGCATGTCTAAACAATTCGAGAAGATGTGTGCAATGATGAATCCTCAGTCAAGTGCAGCTGTTGTGACCGGTTCTTTCCCTCAGTGTGAGTATTGTGGTAGAAGTTCCAACATGTGTCAGTGTACTTCTCAGCAGAATGAAGTGGTAAACTATCTGGGAAACAGGCAAGGGAATTTCTACAACAATCAAAATAATCAAGGATATCAACAGCAGAGGTTCCAGGGAAATAACTATAGTCAGAGGCCTCCATAGCAGAACAATCAGCATTTTCAGAGACCTCATCAGAATCAACAAATGCAGAACCAGCAGACACAAAATCAGCAAGCTGGTGTTAGTTCGAGTTTGGAGGATATGATGCGAGAGTTTATCTTGTCGACCAATAGGAAACTCGAACAGCAAGAAAACACGAACCATGAGAACAAGACATTCATCTTGGAGCAGAAAGCTTTCAACAAACATCTTGAGACTCAGATTGCCCAACTGAATGAAAAGTTCTCTGATAGACCTACAGGGGCTCTACCTAGTCAGCCAGAGAAGAATCCTCGCGAATATGCTAAGGCAGTAACTTTGAGGAGTGGTAAGCAGCTTGATCCTTCGATCCCTGAAGCTGAGAACACTCCAGCTGAACCTGAAAAGGACAAGGTTGTTGGTCAAGAGGTAGAAATCATTGAGGGGCCAGTGTCAGGAAGTGCTCCAGTTGGTAATAATGCAAAGAAAGATAGTGAGCTGACCGACGAAGTTGTCCAGTCTTCTCGATCATCACGACGGGCGGTCCCTGAGCTCCCAGTGCCATTTCCAAATCGATTGAAAAAGAGAGACCTCGACGAACAATTTGGTAAGTTTCTAAGCATTTTTAAGAAACTAACAATTAATATTCCTTTTTCAGATGCTTTGACGCAGATGCCTATCTATGCGAAGTTCTTGAAGGACATCCTTTCAAATAGAAGGTCATTGGTTGAGAAGGAGACAGTGCAATTGACAGAAAAAGTTTCTGCAGTGCTTTGCAAGAATCTTCCACCAAAGCTCGATGACCCCGGCTTACCAATCATTCCATGCTCAATAGGTAATGTCGATTGTCGTAAGGGTCTCTGTGATTTGGGAGCTAGCATTAATTTGATGCCTTTGTCCATGTATCTTAAGCTTGGATTAGGGGAGTGTGACCCTACTCGTATTATTTTACAATTAGCAGATAGATCCATTATCTTCCCGAAGGGTGTGGTTAGAGATTTGGTTGTTTTTGTTGGTACTTTTGTTTTTCCCGCTGATTTTGTGATTCTAGATATGGAGGAAGACAAGGAAGTACCATTAATTCTTGGACGCCCTTTCATGCGAACAGCTAGAACCCTCATTGATGTTGAGGGTGGTAAAATTATTTTGAGATTGCATGATGAGCAGCTGGTTTTTGATATGTCCAAGGTTACTAAACATCCTTCTGATGTGCATGCCTACTTTAGTCTGGATACTATTGATTCTTTGATGCAGGAATATATTTTTGGTCCAGCTGAATTGGATGAGTTAGAAAGGTGCTTAATTAATTCTGTCGATGGAGCTCATGAGGATCCAGAGATTGTTGAGGTTGCTTTCCATTTATCAGCAGGCTGGCCTTTTTGCAGGGGTGCTCATGTGGAGAAGGAGAGATTAGAACGAGAACCTAAGAAGTTGATTCCTTCCATTGGAGCGCCACCCACCTTAGAGCTGAAACCTCTTCCTAGTCATTTGAAATATGTCTTTTTAGTTGAACCCTCTGGTTTACCTGTTATTATCTCTGCAAATCTAACACATACGCAGGAGGAGAAACTTTTACTGGTACTCAGGAAGAACAAGGAAGCAACTGGATGGTCTGTCGCTGATATCAAGGGGATATCAGGAAATTTCTACACCCACCGCATTCACTTGGAGGAAAATTGCAAGCCAATGGTTCAACCTCAACGACGCTTGAATCCTAACATGAAAGAAGTGGTGAAGAATGAGGTAATCAAGCTTCTGGATGCAGGTATTATCTATGCTATTTCAGATAGCGAATGGGTAAGTCCAACACAGGTAGTGCCCAAGAAAGGGGGGTTTACTGTAGTCCCCAATGAAAAAGGTGAATTAGTTCCTCAAAGAACTATTACAGGGCATAGGGTGTGTATTGATCACAGGAAATTGAATGCTGCCACTAAGAAAGATCATTTTCCTCTCCCATTCATTGACCAAATGTTGGAAAGGCTTTCAGGGCATAAATACTATTGTTTCTTGGATGGATATTCTGGTATTTTCATATTCCTATTGCTATAGAAGACCAGGAGAAGACCACGTTTACATGCCCCTATGGAACATATGCCTACCGACACATGCCTTTTGGATTGTGCAATGCGCCAGCTACCTTCCAGCGATGCATGACTGCTATATTTTCTGATTATCTTGAGAAATGCATTGAGGTATTTATGGATGATTTCTTTGTGTTTGGATTAACGTTTGATTCGTGTTTGGACAATTTAGATCAAATTCTAGCCAGGTGCAGAGAGACTCATCTAGTGCTGAACTGGGAGAAGTGCCACTTCATGGTGCAAGAGGGCATTGTGTTGGGTCACACGGTATCAAGAAAAGGTATTGAAGTGGATAAAGCCAAAGTTGAGGTCATTGAGAAGTTACCACCACCAGCCTCTGTGAAAGATGTTAGAAGTTTCCTTGGTCACGTGGGGTTCTATAGACGGTTTATCAAAGACTTTTTGAAGATCTCAAAACCTCTGTGTGATTTGCTAATGAAGGATGCAAAGTTTGAGTTTACACAGGTGTGTCTTGATGCATTCAATACGATAAAGGAAAAGTTGGTGACTGCCCCTGTTGTTGCTCCTGATTGGTCCTTACCCTTCAAGATCATGTGTGATGCGATCGACTTTGCTGTGGGAGCAGTCCTTGGTCAAAGGCACGAGAAGGTGTGCGAGTTGTTTATTATGCCAGCAAGACGCTCAATGACGCTCGGAAAAATTATGCCACCACAGAGAAGGAGTTGTTGGCCATTGTTTTTGCTTGTGACAAGTTCAGACCAAAAATCATCGGGAGCAAAGTCATCATACATACTGATCATTCTACTTTAAGGTACTTGTTCCAGAAAGCTGATGCTAAGCCCCGGTTGATCAGATGGATATTACTCTTACAGGAGTTTGATATCGAGGGAGTGCAGAACGGAGTTGCTGATCATTTATCACGAATGCAAGTTCCTGATAACGGTATACCAATTAATGAATATTTCCCTCATGAGCTGGTGTATGCAATTGGTTTTAAGGAGGATCCTTGGTATGCCGATATTGCGAATTACCTTGCTAAGCAGATTTTGCCACAAGAGATGTCTTATCAGCAGCGGAAGAAATTCTTTTCCACTGTTAAGCAATACCGGTGGGATGATCCATTTTTGTTCAAGGTGTGTGGTGATGAGATTATTCATCGGTGTGTCCCAGAGACTGAAACACGTGACATCCTTATCCACTGTCATTCAAGAGAAGCTGGAGGACACTTCGGGCCAGCCAAGACAACAGCTAAGGTGTTGGAGGCAGGTTTCTTTTGGAAGACGCTGCATAAAGACTACCATACATTTGTGTCCAAATGTGATAGCTGTCAGCGCCAAGGTAACCTTTCACGTAAGCTTGAGATGCCATTGAATTACATCTTGGAGGTTGAGCCATTTGATTTATGGGGGATTGACTTCATGGGGCCATTTCCTTCTTCACATTTGAACCTTTACATTTTGGTAGTTGTAGATTACGTGACTAAATGGGCTGAAGCAGTGGCTACGCCTACTAATGATGCAAAGGTTGTGCTGCGGTTTTTGAAGAAAAACATTTTTACTAGGTTTGGTGTACCACGGGCAATCATAAATGATGGAGGATCTCACTTTTGTAACAAGCAATTTGAAGCTTTGTTGCATAAGTATGGAGTGAGGCATAAGGTATCCTTACCCTATCATCCACAGACCAACGGGCAAGCTGAGGTTACTAACAGGGAGACCAAGTGGATTCTACAGAAATCTGTTAGTTCATCCCGTAAGGATTGGTCTATGAAATTGGATAATGCCTTGTGGGCTTACCGGACAGCTTATAAGACGCCTTTGGGAATGTCTTCATACAAGTTGGTTTTTGGAAAGGCGTGTCATCTTCCGGTAGAACTGGAACATAAATCTTTTTGGGCACTTAAAGTTCTGAATTGTGATCTTCAGAAGGCCGGTGAGGAAAGGAAACTGCAGCTCCGTGAACTGGATGAATTCAGAGAGGAGGCCTATGAAAATGCCAAGATTTACAAGGAACGGACTAAAAGATGGCATGATAAATTGCTTATGAAACGGAAATTTCAGATTGGTGACCGAGTGCTAATATTCAATTCCAGACTGAAACTATTTCCGGGAAAGCTGAAATCTCGCTGGTCGGGTCCATTCACAGTTACAACTTTTTTTTTGATAATTAGTACGTTTATTGAATGGTAGCGAAAATACAAAAGTCTGTAAGGCTTACAACCCTCCTCTAGCCCATCCAAGTACATGCCTCATTAAAACCCCTATAGCCAAAACCCAATGGGAAAAAGACTATAAGGGAAAAAGAGTACATTATACTTGGACTTTTCAACAAAAATAGATCCCTGCAAGACATCACTTACAAACATCCTATATCCTCCCCGAGATTAGATGAGTTAATAAATAACTCGCACGACATTAGGAATTCTTGCCACCAGCTCTTTGTCCATCTCCAAATTCCTAGCTTTGCTCTGGTGACTATTTTGGTACTCGCGGGGGACCCTTCCTCAAAGACCACTTCGTTTCTTTCGTTCCATATGTTCCATATCCCGTAGAAGAAGGTGGATCTCCATACTTTCTTTACTTTCTTCCGGAGAGAGACACTCCACCAATCTTCAAAAATCTGGGCTGGGGTTTCTTTAAATATAAACTGTATCTTCCACCAACCCAGCAGAGCGCTCCATACTCTTAGTGCATGATCACAAAAGAATATGACATGTTCAACAGTCTCCATTTGCCGCTTACACAGAGGGCACCAGCTACCTCCAATTGGTATCACGTCACGCTCAAACAGCTTCGATCGCGTCAGGATTTTATCCTGCAACATGAACCACGCAAACAGTTCCAGCCTTGGTTCTGCTATGTTGCTCCATATCAGGTTCAGTGCACTATGCGCCCCACTCTCAGAGTTATCACTAATCAATAACTTATATATCATACCCGAAGAGAACCCATCTTCAGTTTGATTCCATGTCGTAACATCCCTGCATCCCTGTCTCAACATTTTCTCACGTAGCAACTCCAAGAGGGAGGTCTCTTGTTCTAACTCATATATGAATAACTGTCGACGCCACTCCATCTTCCATTCCCATCTCTCCTCCGCCCAGTACCCCATCTCCGCCACCATGCCATTCTTTTTCTCGCTAATATCATACAGACGTGGGAACCTCTCTCGCAATGTCCAACTACCCAGCCACCTATCATTCCAAAAATACGTAGTGCAGCCATCACCCACTTGCCTCTGGACTTTTTCATTCCATAGTACCGCTAATCTCTCATCCTCCAGTTTTGTCTGTTTAACCACACCAGACCAGATGCCGCCAAACTGCAGCAATCGTAGCCTCCCTTCCTACGTGTCTAGACCTCCATCTTTCCCATATACTGTTTGCACAATCCTTTCCCACAGTGATCCACCTCTGTTAGCGAATTTCCACCTCCATTTCGCCAACAAGCTCCGATTCTTACTTCGTAGATTAGTGAACCCCAGACCCCCTTCTGTCCTTGGTCGCGCAAGTTTCTCCCATGCAACTGGCACTAGGAATCGTCCTAGCCTTTCCCCAGAAAAATCTACGTTGCATGGTAATGAGTTCCTTTCGTACCTGGCTGGGAATGACAAATAGGCTTGAATAATATAGTGGTATGGCTTCCATGACTGATTTAACTAGCACCCCTCTTCCAGCCTTTGACAATGTCTTGAGTTTCCAGTTCGCCAGTTTGGCTTCTGCTCTCTGTATAACCGGTTTCCAGCTGGTCACTCTACTCATATTATCACCCAAGGGACAGCCAAGATACGATGTCGGTAATTTCTGGACACCACACCCAAAAATATCCTTCACCATCTTCTCCTCCTCATCTGTCGCATTCAGACAATATGCTACGATTTTATCCATATTAAGCTGGAGTCCACTTATACTTGCAAAGCACAGCAGCACACGGTATAGCTCCATAATTTCCCTACGGTCTAGTTCACAAAACAGCATCGTATCATCCGCAAACTGTAGGTGGGAGAGCTTCACTTCTTGTCTTCCTATTTTCAACCCATTAAACCTTCCAGTATTTATCATTCTATGTATGCCCCAGCTTAATGCTTCCACTACAATCACAAACAGCATTGGCGAGAGCGGGTCACCTTGCCTCAAGCCCCGACGTGGTTTGAAAGGTTTGGTAGGAGATCCGTTCACCAATACGGATATCCTTGCACTCGTCACGCATTCCATAATCCATATTCTCCACTTTTCGCCAAAGCCAAACTCCCTCATCATGCTTTCTAGGAATCCCCACGACACACAATCATATGCTTTGTGGAAATCTATCTTAATTAGAGCACCCTTCTTTCTTCCTTTCTTCATCCACCGTATTGCCTCATTTGCAATAAAGGGCCCATCGAGAATATTCCTCCCTTTGACAAAAGCAGTTTGAGTTTCCCCAATTATCTTTGGCAACACCCGACTTAGGCGGCTAGCTAGGATTTTTGCAATTACCTTATATATACAACCCACCATGCTAATGGGTCTATACTCATTTAAGCTTGCCGCCTCTGCTCGTTTTGGGATTAGGGCTATCCATGTCATATTAGTCCCATGCTCCAACTTGTTCGTGACAAAGAACTTACGAACATCCCTAGCGAAATCAGCTCCCACAATATTCCATATCTCCTTTATAAATCTCATATTGTACCCGTTATAGTCGGGAGCTTTTGACCTGTCACACGCAAGTACAGTACGGATTTCTCCAAGGGTTGGAATCGCTTCCAGCAAGTTCCTCTCCTCCTGTGATACCACCGGGTGTGCTATCCTTGGCGGCCCAATATCAGGGGTCTGCATTCCATCGGGGCTAAAGATGCCCATGAAGAATGAAACAATATGTTCCTTAATTTGATTAGGCTCTACTAAAGAGCGCTCTCCATCCTGTAAGCTACCAATCTATTTCTTTTTGCGATTTAGCGTTGCCCGACGGTGGAAGTATCTTGAATTTCTATCCACCTCCTTGATATGCTTATCTCTAGCCAACTGCATCCAATAGATACCTTGGTTTCTGATAGCCAATTCGAGTGCTGATTTAATACTTTCCTTTTCTTGTACCACTTCATCCGTTCTTTCTCCCCTTTCATACTTGGCCTCCACCTCCCTAAGCTTGAACTGTGCCTTTTTAACATTCTCCTCCAGCTGTCCAAAGACCTCTTTATTCCACACTTTTAACTTCCCTTTGAGTTTCTTCAGTTTTTGTTGTGTGGATCCATACTGCACTTGTCTCCATTCGTGGCAGACCATTTCCTTAAACTTCGGGTGTTCAATCCAAACATCTAGTGATCTGAAAGGCTTTGGTCCCCAATTTAAGCTGCCAATATCAACTGCTAGCAACCTGTGATCTGAAACTGTCCACTCCCCGATGCTAAGTTTGAGGTCTGAATAGTGAGCATACCATTCATCGTGAGCAAACACACGGTCAATTCGGCTGCACGATCCTCTTCCCTTCCATGTAAATTTTACGTCGGTCAAAGGAACTTTCGTGAATTTCATCATATCTATCCACTGTCTGAATTCATTTCTACTACCCGCGTCACTCGTGGCTTCTCCATGCGATCTGTCATTTGGTTCCAAAGTGGAATTAAAATCACCCAACACGATTAGTGGCCTATCCCATGTCTCTCTAGCTAGTATGATCCCATCAAACATATCCTTTCTCTCCCTCCTATCACAGGGTGCATAGATAAACAAGACCGCCCCTTTGAATCCATCTGCGAGAATCGTCACCTCAAGCAAAATCCATCTGTTTGACTTTTCCACCTTTTCCACCATTATTTCTTCTTCACTCCACATAACAACCAATCCCCCTGATCTCCCCTCTGCAGAAACTTCCTCCCAAGCCAGGCTGGCCCTCCTTCCCCCCCAGAATCTCCCGATTCTACTGGCAACCGATCGAGAGACTTGCGTTTCCACCATTGCTATCATTGATATTTTCCTCACCCTGATCTCCCTCCTTATTGTTACTGCTTTCAGCTTGGACCCCATCCCCCTGATGTTCTGCAACCCCAGTACTACCATGACGCACGTCCTGTTTGATGTTTCTCCTTATATTTTCTATAAGGTTTGCTTCTGCCTTCCCTGGGTTTGGGACATCACATCCCAGATCAAACAGCAACTTCACACACTCTACTGCCTCAGCTTGTACATCGATAATTCTACCCCGCTCATCTCGAGCCTCAGTTCTTTTTTCGCTCTCGCACAGTGGTATGTTATGGGGTAGTTCAACAAACAAGTTTAGATTACCTTCAGAGTGCAAATTTCCGGTGGGAGGAGACTTGCCATTTGGCGTTATTCGTGCCACTCCACCCTCCTGCATGCTTTTATTTATCCTTTCTGTCTCCTTGGGATTAGCCAACTCTTCCCATGCGATTCTTGGGAATTGATCAGGTTTGTCGTTCCCACTGTCACTTGTCATTAATTGGGTCATTGCCCCTTCCTTAGGTTGGGAGAGATCATTATTCTCCCCTATGAGTAGACAATCATTCTCGTGTGTCAGACTCACCCCTTCAGGCTCCACGACGGTTATTCCAGGACTGCTTACCGTTCCATTTCCATTGTCGTTATTGTTCGCTTTTTCCCCTGTCCCCGTCTTGGGAGTTGAACTCCCATCCATGCCATACACCTTCTCTAGGGAATATGACCCGTTCCCTTTATTACTATCCGCCGTCTTTTCAGTGATTTGTTTTGTCTGTATTCGAGACATGCACCCCTTTTCGAAATTTCCAGATGCCGAATGGCTTTCTTCTTCATTGCCCTGACTCTTTGCCTTCATTCTCCTGTTCTGGGCAACTTGGATGATACTTTCCTCCACTATGACTTGACTTCTTCCCTGATCAGGTGGGTCAGTCTCGACTATTGCTACCGGGAATTCTCTGTCCTTGACTTGCACCATGACTTTGAGATTAATGAACTGTAATGTGGACGTTTCGACTTGGACTTTTATTTCAGCGTTTTCCACCGTCTCTGCCTCCCCATCCTCCATTTTGACTACATCACCAACTATACCAGCGATGCTTGTTATATTTTGTTTATTCCATGCGTGTATAGGGACTCCCCTGATGACCACCCATGTTTTCCTTGTTTCCACCTGGTCCTCCACATTCCATTCACGTAATATAACTTCTGTGCTGACATCCTGAGATGACAGAGCTCTTCTGATTGCATCCCTACTATTGAACACCATCAGGACCTTTTTCCTAGACAGAGCCAAGATTCCGGCTATCTCTGGCCATGTTTTTTGAAGGAAGAGCATAGCGTTGTTGGCCGTTCTTTCATCCCTTAGTTCCGCAACCAGGCATCTAGTTAGGCATCTCCCCATCTCCTCATCTTGGCTCACCCTGATTGATAGCCTTTTCGTGGCTGGCTCCCATCTTTGCCGTAGATCGCCGGCCCTACCGAGCCCTTTTTGGCTTCCCACGTGGTGTGATTTCTGGTCTTTATCCTTACTGTGGTGCTCTACTAGCTCCTGCCTTCTGTTTCGGTCCCTCACTCCTTGAAATTCCATTCTAGCTCTTAGTCTTACGCCATTAGTACTCCATCCATTTAACCCATCGATTATCTTCCTGGCCGTTTCAACGTCCTTCACACCCACGAAGGCACACACATGTTTGTTTCCGGGTCTCATCTTTCGACTCACAAACATTCGTTCCCAGGGCACAAATTTGTTGATTATCTTCCCTAGCTGATGCTTAGATGTCTGGCGCTGCACATTGTCTACAAACACCGTCGTAAGACTTTTCACCCCGCTTCTCATTTGGCTATTCTCCATTCCATTCCACTCTAGTGACTGATGCTTTCTCCCCTCCATTCCATTCCACCCTTGTGGCTGATGTTTATTCCCCCCTGGCCTGGCCTTGTTCGGCTGTCTCCTTTCTCCTCCTCTGTATGTGTTCCAGGTTTCCTTTCAGTATCTTCCTTTTACGTACATACTTGCATACTCCTATCCCTTTTTCCTTTTTTAGTGGCAACCGGCGGTAGGGCAGGCTTTTTGTGGTGGTTCTGGATGGTATAGAGTTAACGGGTAAGCTTCTGGCGATGGCACTTTTGAGGTGGTGGTGGTATTTTGTGTAATGTATAGAAGTGACGAATCGGCTTTTTGGATTTGGCTAAGTCATGGTTGTGGTTGTGTTTGTGAGGGCGGTGACGGAGGTTAGACATGGCTAGGGCGGTTAAGGGAAGGAGATAGGAGAGAGGAGGGAGGTAGGAGAGGAGACATACTTCCTACGAAACGCTTTAGAACATTGACAGTTGTGTGGACTGTTTCCCCTTATGGAGTCATTGGTGTGGTCAATGAGAAAGGGGAAGCATTCAAGGTTAATGGATCATAGCTGAAGTTGTACCAAGGGAGCGATGTTGATATGGTTCATTCAACACTTTGGCTCCGGGATCCTGATTCTTCAAACTGATGCACCAAGGTCAAGCCAAAGACCGAAAAGATGGGCAGCTTGGTGGGAGGCAACCCACCAGTATAAATCTCTTCTATACTTTCCTTTTGCTTGATATAATTTCCTTTTAATCTCTTGTGAATTTTTACATTTTACTATTTTACTGCAAAAGCCCCGACTCCCCTCTTTCAATAAATAACTCTGCCTGGTTCACTTGAGTTCTCCTGGTTTTGCAGATTTAATCTTTCAGGTACCTCACTTTGATGCTAAACTGAACTCAAGTGTGGGGGAATATCACGGCATTGTTCATTGCATATCAGGGAGTCCTTTAACACTCTTGCTATTTCATTTCTGCATTTCTTGTGTTTGTTTTATTTTTGCTTGATTTAATAATAGTTCCTTTTTATTTTTAAACCAATGAGGTGTTTTAGAGTAGTGGTTTTTAATAAAATATATAAATAAATAAATTTAAAAAAAAGAGGAAGTTTCAACGTGTCCGGCTAAACTTAGCCGGACGCCAATCCGGTCACAAATAACAAGACACGTCCGGATCCGGATGGAAATCCGGACGTGACTCAATTGCGCGCCGTTCGCGCTTTTCTTTCTTACTTTCTCCCTTTCTTTCTTTTCTTCTTTCTTCCTTTTTCTTCCCCGTCGAACTCGAACCCAGAACGCACTCCTCTTTTCTTCTCCCTCCAATTTCGCTACCACCACAACCCAACTACCCACCATCAGTGACACCGCCGGCGACACCAGGAACCTCCCCGACGCAACAGTACCGCCGACGCCCGTGCTTCTTTTTCCACATTTCGAATTCGAAACCCTAACCAACCAGGTTCTGCAATTTTTGAAATTTTGATTCGATTTACAGTCAAAATGCAGTAGATTAGGTAGTTGTTTGGTAGTATGATGTTAATTTAATGATTGAGGTGCGAAAACGTGGGTTTTTGTGTGAAATTTGGGAGTTTCTGGTTGAATTTGTGTGTTCGAACATGTTTGTTCGCGGCAAAATTTTTTTAGGGTTCTGAGTGCGTCCGGATCTGCGTCCGACCCAGGACACCCGGACGTAGATCCGGACATGTATAAATTTACAATTTTTTTCTGAAATTGTTTCTAGGTTTATGTTCTACTGCTTAATGCTATTGTTTGCTATGTTTAGATGTTTTAATGCCTTGATTCCCGTGGATTAACTATGTGCAAGAACTTGTTCAAATAGAACTTGCTGCTCGATCGGTTTCGGGTATTTGTGTGTCTTTTGCTTCTTCTTTACTGCTTCATGTTGTTTTTGGCTTCTTAACGCATTTGTTTATCGTATAGATGGCTAGAACTAGAGGAGGCGGTGCCACACGCAAGGGATCCTCTTCGAGAGACCCACGCCCAGACGATCAGTCAGAGCCAGCCTCTACCCCACTTCGCCCTGATGGTTTCATCTCTGCTGCCTCCCGGGCCTGGTTCGAGCAAGGCGGGGCATTTGTCATTGAGAGGTGCATCACCTCAGAGGCATCAGCGGCTACTAGGCTTGAGGCTATCTTTGCTGGTTCCGGTATCGATAGCATCTTGCGCATGGGCGAGGGCGTCTTCTCCCCGTCTCTGGTACGGGAATTCTACGCAAATGCTGAGGCGAGCGACACGACAAACATCATCACATCTTACGTGTGCCAGTTCCCAGTCGAGGTAACCCCGAAGACCTTCAGTATTATTTTACACCTCCCTGATAATGAGGCGGTACATTTAGATTTTACGGAGGATGAGCTTAGGCAGAGTAAATCTAGATAGCTACAAGAGGTCGGGAGTACTACTCGCCGACGGGGTGAGGAGAATAAGACCGTACTCCCATATGCTACCCTCCCCTCCCTTCCCCAGAGGACCATCGCAGAGATCCTCAGTCATCAGATCCGGCCTCATGCCGGAAATGATGCTTCTGACGAGGATTGTGTTCTCCTCGACTATCTCCTGGCTGCACCACCTCCACTATCTCAGCAGGTCTCGCTCCCCTTCGTGATGTTTAGGCAGCTGCACAAGGTGGTGACATATTTGAAGACGAAGAAGAAGAAGATCACCCCCATCTTTCCTATCTTTCTCCAGCATCTTCTTATCTCCACACTCCCCGAGGATGTCTTCACCGATCACAAGATGAGGGAGGGAGAGACACCCATCACCGTACAGACCTTCAGGAGATGGGGCTTCTTGTGCCTCGATGATCGCAGCTGGGTTAAGGGCAGCTCTGGCCTAGGGTCCACCGGCACCTCTACGAGTTCTAGCTCTACTGCGGCACCTACTACTACCATGGTGCCTCCTATTCCTCCAGTGATGAGCATCCCGCCGGAGATGCAGGCTATGATGGACTCCATTCTCCAGCAGCAGCAGAGGATGGAGCATCGGTTTGGGGATGTGCAGCAGCAGGTCAGGGATGTACAACAGCGCCAGGTGCGCATGGAGGGACACATCGATGACATCCGCCAGACTCGGCAGCACCTCCAGACAGAGCAGACTACTCTCTGAGACACCCAGGCTCTGATCACCCAGCGCTTGGAGCGTAGTGATGCCTTTCAGAGAGAGACCGCATAGTTCATGGTAGAGGCATCTGCTCGGCAGAGAGAGGTAGCTCAGTTCATGGCCGACTCATCCGCTCAGCAGGCCCAAACTAGCCAGCTCCTGCAGATGCTCCTTGCCCAGATGGGCGCGGGAGCTCCACCACCACAGCCCCCTCAGTGACAGCCATCCCCTCTTTATTGCTTCCTTTTATTTTATTTGTTTTTCCGTACTTTTCTTTTTGAATTGCTTTACTTTTGTTTGTTGAAACTAACGCTAAACACGAAATTGACAGGTGAAGTGGTAATGTTTATATTTGGCAGTGCTTTAATTCTGAAATGCTAAATTTCCTGTTTCTCTGAGCAGTGCAGCATTCTTAACTGATTTATTTACATGTCACCTCTACTGCGAAACGAACGGCTATCTGTACAAGAACTGGAACCACATTACTCTCGAACGACTGCTAAGCTAGAACTCTGGGGAGTATTCTTTCTCTAACATTGATCATACAGTTTAAATACTCCCTATCGTTCGAGTTAATGCACTTTATTCTGTGGTCATACATGTCAATCGAAAACTAGCAACTTTTACTCTGCACAATAGGAACTTTGTCTGTGACTAAGTGAGGAATATCTCGACCCCTGCAAAGCTTCAAGTGTGAGGAAGGACATCTTCCTCAATCTATGATATCAGGGGAGTCTCAGTCCCTACTTTAACATAGTGATGTTCCGCTTTTTCTTGCGTTGAGATTTAATTATTGCACATGCATCTATTATGAGTATCACATGTTTTGAAAGGTCTTTTATTTGCATTTCTTTTATGACCAATGAGGACATTGCTCCTCTTAAGTGTGAGGAAGGAAAGACCTTTCCCTGAAAACATGCTAGTTGTTCTTTAATGCCACACTTGCTTTTTGCTGCTCTAATGCCTGTGCACACCAATTGAAATTAAACCAAGTGACAACTGTAAGAATCATTTTGCTTGATGAGGTTTGGATAAATAGTTTTATTTTTTAAAAAAAAAGATACTCTCTTTTCACTGAAATCAGGTGGATTAGCTAGTTGTGGAAACCAGATTATTTTAGCTTGGGAATTTGGAAATGAAGTAAATGTTTGGAATGAAAAGGATAAGGCAAGGTACTCCGCTGATCAAAAAAAAATTTCCTAACAATAGCAGGCCTCGTCAATCCGGTTATTAAGTCTTAAGGGTGTCTTAACACCTATCTACCTAAGGTCTCGGGAACTGGGATAGTTGGCCCAACACCATCTCAAGGATAGAGAGAAAAGTCTGGGTTACAGAATAACTCTGCAAGATCTTAAATATTAGTTTGTTTTATACATAATTCTTGAAGACGAATGTTTTCACTTACAAAAGAGATAATTGCAGTTAAATTTATGCTTTTGATCATGAGTGCGTGGTGTTGAAAGGTATTGCGGAATAAGGCATTACTTCACACCCCTTGTCATCCAAAGGTTAGAGGAATGAAAATTGGTGGAAAGTCCCAGGCGAAACTAACTTGATTTTTGCAATCTAGTTTCTCTATGCTTTTACAAAAATGTTCTTCCTTCACTGTTTGTGAAAACCTACCTCTAAAAAGCAAGATTATTCTTTCATTTGTCACTTTGCTTGATTTCCCTCTGCACTTGTTTGATCTTGAGATTATTTAACGGTTTTAGAGATATTCTTATTCATTATTTGCTTGAGGACAAGCAAAAGCTTAAGTGTGAGGAAGTTGATAAGTGTGAAACATATAGGCTTTTTAGGGTCTAATTACCTTATAATCTGTAATAGTTTAGGCAATGTTTCCCACTTATTATGTATTTTTCCTATGATTGATGTTTTGATATGAATTGACGCATTTTATGTGTTAAATATAGGAAAAACCCATGGAAATGAAGATTTTACGTCATAAGGATTACAACGCAACAAACGGGGAACAAATCAGGAAAAAGAGGCAAAAACTTGGCCACGTCCGGCCATCTTTACCCGGACGCAAATCCGGACGTCCGTTAAAGGACGTGTCCGGATCCGGACGCAAAGCTGGACAAGACCCAAGACGCAGATCCAAAACCTCTGTCTCATGTCCGGAACCGGACACAAAACCGGACGTGACCCGAGATTCAGATCCAAAAGTTCTATCTCACATCCGGATCCGCACAGATCCGGACGTCACACTGAGACGAAAAATAAAAATGCATCACACTGATAATTAGGCTTTCAGTGCAATTATCAGCCGAAAGCAGAAGTTTAACCCATGCTCAATCAGTTTAGCCGATGCCCATGCTCAATCAGTCTTACCCAACTCACCACTAACCAAAGTTTTTACTTTCAAAGCCTATTTAAACTCTCATCCAGCTCCTAATTCATTCGCACCAGACACTCCCGTCTACACACTACACTTTCCTCCTCTCCCTCCATATTACTTCCTCGTTCACGATCAATCCTTCATCTCCATTCACAAAACTTTCTCCATACTCATTCCCCCTCGGTTAAAGACAGAAACCTGCTCACGGCGCTTCATTTAGCCACGTCCGGATCTACGTCCAGATCCGGACTGACCCTGAACAGCGCGTCCGGATCGACGTCCGACCCCAGATAGCCGGACGTGACACAGACAAAAGTGGAAACTGCAGAATCGGCGACGGCTTCTAAAATCAGTTTTTCTACTAAATCTCTCTATCCTTATGCTGTTTAAATTAAGCATTGTTATTATGTCTATGGCTGAGTAGTCACTTTTAATTTCAGTTTACTATGTATCTCTAGATTAATTATTTCTGAACCTTTGTGATTTTCTGCAGTACATTAGAATATAGTTCTTTTCCTTATGAATTCCTAAACTTTTTAATCTGATCAATTATTGAGTTTATCAGTTTGTTAGCTTATAAGTGAGAACTGCGGCTATCAATTGACTACAGGGAAAGAACCAGTTAGTATAGAGATGGTAATTCCTCTAAACCACTAGCTGACCATTAATCTAGACTATGCTTAAAGCAATTAGTAAACAGTGGATTCATAACGAGAGTTAGGATTCGGTCTTTGCTAATTAGAATTCATTGAGCGGGAGACCGAATACGAATTGTCCTTATTCTAGGGTTTTATTCAGAATACTGTAGAAATCACTTAGGGAAAGAAATTGCAAATCTAGAGAGAAGCAGTAAACCGGAATTTCCCTTATCAAACAAATTCAAATCAGTTATTTACCTGTTATTTATTGCGTATCGAACTCTTTTACAGCATTCACCATCACATACAAAAACCCCTAATTTCCTGTTATTTTTATATTATTCTAGTTTTGTGTGTAAGTAGAAATTAAACTAGACACAGCCTCCTTTGGTTCGATACTCAGGGAATATTCCGAGATTTAAACTTGATATAATCAACCGGTACACTTGCCGTTAGGTTAAGCCCCCAACAACAATTTACCGTTAGGTTTTTACCCAACACTTACCCCACACACAGACTCCCGGGACAGTTTCGACTTTACCCCTAAAGTCGTCAACCCTCTCCTGACTATCGGCCTACGATTCACCGACTGTTCCCCGACCTGTCGTTCTATCAAATACCCAATGTATTGATACTCTAACCTAGACCTCTCTAGCTCACCAACTCTCTAGCACTTACACACACTCCTAAGCCTGATTCACACTTGCCCAGATTATCTCTCTCTTTTTCTCTCGTACAGGCCTGCTTACATATGGAATAAATGCAAGTATATATACACGGTTGTTAGGAAGTAACTACCGATCTATTAATCCCTAGACTTCTAGGAGTCGACTACAACTTCGATTATTCACATAGCAACCACACTAGACTTGCAGAGATTCTTCAACTTGATCTAGAGGCTTGAACCACGTGTCGCCTCATGGTTGGTCAAGTTGGCGGAAGCCCTCTTGATAGGTCAATCACCACTTGTGTGCCCCACTTGTCTGATTCTGTCTGGTTCATTAAATGCTCATAAATGCCCTCTTCTCAATTCATTATGGCTATGTAATGATGTTCATTTATAGCTTTGTTATCTGGTGCATTAATGAACTTCTTCTTTTGTCGTGAGCTTGTCGTAAACAAGTTGCCTAAGTAAATGTATGTGCTTTATCTGAATCTGTCGATCCCTTGCAGTCTTCTGTCTTTGATATTCATCTTTAAGCATGAGAGATATCTTCATGCGGTGTCTGACTGGTTGTCTGTGCTAGAAGTCCTCCGGAGCTCTAGCAGAAAGGTGCCCGACTGGTTGGGCACATGTCGTGGATTGAGCGCGCTTGCAACCTTTCATGCTAAGCCACTCATGACTTAAGTGCGCTTGCAACCTTGCGTGCTAAGCCACTTGTTCACCTGTCTATCTGAATCATGAAACTTGACAAACGCATTAGATAGACAATACAAGGTTTTCTATCATCAAAACTAAAGGATCTTGTCTTAACAATGAGTACTAAGAGGAGTGGTTTAGATGGATACATATAGGTTGACTAAAACAACAAGGTCTTCCAATTTTAGGCCCAAGTGAGGACAAATGGATTATAATGGCTAGTTTTCAAGCCTAAATGGCTTGGGAGCTAGGTTGTTGGACAGTTACCTATATGGGGTGTTACATACAAATGGTATCAGAACTGACTCGAGACAATGTTGGGATGGGATACCTGGCACCCTACCAAGGAGGTCCATGGGACTTGAATGTTATGCTTTCGATGAGGACGTCATGTTCTTTGAGTGGGGAGTATGTGATACCTACATCCCAAATCAGGATATAAGTACTAACATGAGTGGTTTATATGGATACATATGGGTTGACTTCAACAACAAGGCCTTCCACTTTTAGGTCCAAGTGAGGATGAAGGGCTTAAAGTGGATAGTTTTCAAGCCCAAATGGCTTGGGAGATAGTTGTTGGACAGTTTCCCATATAGGGTGTTACAATAAAACTGGTTGATTGGGTTAGTATGTGGTCATGGGAACTCTATAAGAAACTAAGAAAATAAACCTTCAAACCGAGGTCTGGGAAGGCTTTAAGGGTGCTCTTAAGTCATTTGTGGATTACCGAATGGTGTATTTGTATAATTTGATGCATTTGGGTGTTCTACTAAGATGTATTTTAAGGTGGGCTTAAAAGAGGGCAGTTCATGCCTAATGAAGTGACCAATAAATTGATAACTTTAATTGGAGTAAAACTTTAACTTTGAGCTTGGATGATCTATCCTTGGATCTATGAACAGTATTGTACCTATTGATATGTTTTTGGTTTGGATTATACTGATGTTCATGATTATATAACATCCTTGTAACTATTGTTCCTTAGTTTTAATGGCTAATCATCACTTTGTGGTTAATGCTATGAACATTGTTCATCTTTGAGGTTGAGCTTATTAGTTTGTATGAAAGATTAAATGACTTACCAATCATAATTGGTATTGCAACTGAACTTGGGAGTGGAAATAATATGTCCATGTGATGGTATAGATTGCTATGGCACTGATTGCCCTGTTACATCTATTTCAGCTCATAGTATGCCTCAGGCTCCATGGGACACTCTATGGTTTTTTTTACTCTATAGTTTAAAGGTATTGTAGGGGTGTGCACATATTTTAGGCCTTTGAGTGCATTTGGAAAGGTAGGATCATCCAAATGACCAGGTGTCAATTTATCACACCTAGATGGAGTTGGATCGCCCATTAAAAGATCAGGGTTTATCCCTAGACTTGGATGGATGTCTTGATGGACTTGAAATGACTCTCATGAGTATATGTATTTGCTTGTTTTGATAAAGTATTTTCTATGAAGGCTTTGAATTACTCAGCTATGCTGATTTTTTTTGGTAATTTGCGATGTGGTCCTTTTTGTGTGTTACTTGATACGATGATCAAATGTATAGAGGGGAGTGAAATGACCCCTAAGTGCTGACTTCCACAAAGTAACTATTTTACTTTTTGAACTGTAAATTAATGAGATATGGTAATATGATTACAACTTTTGTTATGATTATATAATATAGTTGTAGTAAAAAAATAGTCTTAGCATTCACAGAGGTCGTGAATGTGGCGGTAACTCCCAATATAGGATTAATGACTTCTGCTGCTAATCAATTTAGATTATCTGTTGAACACTGGCTAAGTAAATAGTTTAGAAATTTAGGGGGGGTTACATAAGATTAATTTAAGGGAAATTTCAGGAGATATCCCTAAGGTTTGAGTGAATTTTATGAAATATCCCTGATGTTTCATTTTCATTACGAAATAACTCTAAGGTTTCATTTTCTTTACGACATACCCTTGAGGTTCCATTTTCATTACGAGATAACCCTAATGTTTCAATTTCATTACGAGATACCCTCCGTTCAAATTCTGATATATTATATTTTTAATATCCCCATTTTACCCTCACACCATATGCCCCCATAATAACCTTAGGGATTTATGGTCAAATTCTAAAAAATTAAAATATAGAAAAAAACACAAATAATATTATTAAATATACAAAACACAAAAATAGGTAAATAAATGGAAATGACTAAATAATAAAGCAATAATTTATTTTGAAAATAAACATAAATTGTTAAAGTGTTACGTAGCAATGACTTAAATCATTGAAAAGTATAACAATAATATGAAAAATATTAAAAGTAATAATTTCATATGGTACATAGAAAACTCATTATTTAAAATTAGAAATAAAGTATAAAGAAACATAAAGTACAATCAATTTTCTTGTGATGTTAATGTATTTGTTATAACTATTTTGTGATTTTAAGTATCCACTACAATAGTTTTGTAGCAATTTATGTTTTTTAAATAAATTAATTTTTATTGTTTAGCCATTTCTATTTATTTTTAATATTATATGATTTAATTATTTTTATTTAATTATATTCATTTTTAAAAATAGAATTCAAAATTTATATGATCTTTAATTATTTTTGTGTATTTTTTATATTTTTAATTAAAAAAATTAACCATAAACCCTTGAGGTTATTATGGGGCATTTGGTGTGAGGGTAAAATGGGGATATTAACAATATAATATATCAGAATTTGAATGAACGGGTATCTTGTAATGAAATTGAAACCTTAGAGGTATCTCATAATGAAAATGAAACCTCGCGGGTATTTTGTAAACAAAATGAAACATCAAGGGTATCTCATAATACAAATGAAACATCAGAGGTATTTCATAAAATTCGTTCAAACCTCGGAAGTATCTCGTGAAATTTCCCTTAATTTAATAATAATAAAAAAATGAATTCTATTACATAAAATAACATAAGGTGAATTATTGAAATTTTAAGTGGCTTTGTATAAAATATGCCTTGTTTCTATTAGTGGTCAAACAAAATTGTTTTTTATTGGAATTTTTGATATGTTTATAAAAATTTATTCTCAATCGTTTACTTTATTAATAGTAGACATTGACAAATATTTTATTTGCACGGTAAGAAGAGGATTTTTTTCCTAACAGGAGGACTTCATTATAAATGAAACATAGGGTTACTAATTTGAAGACTCATGCCAACTACCTAGTCCTGATGTTATAAGCAAGCTATTCATGTATGAAGGATGCATGAGCAACATATTAAAATACCCTTAGTTTATAAGCTATGATTAAGGGTAGTATGATGAACTCTATTCTCAACTAAGAAGATAGTAATGGTCCTTGATATCTTAAGTAAGAAGCTTTTACGACTCAATATAAGCAAGTAAAGGCCTTTTGAAGCCTTAAGACCTAGTTTTTAAACTCAAGAGCATGTTGAGTGCTAAAAAGATCTTCAACATTATCCTTGTCTTATCTTAGTTTCTTTCCATTAAAATACCTTCTTCCTGGCTGACTTAGATACCATTTAGAGGCTAGTAATCAAGCCTAACCTTAGTTACTCCTTAAAGCACATTTTTGGAAGTATTGGACTAGAATGCTCCAATAGGATCAAAAATATAAAAAAATAAAGAGGTGATGCTGGTGCTAAAGATGTCAGCAAGCATGAGATGGAAAGCTAGCATGAGGTGGAAAGTGAGCATGAGGTTTAAAGTAAGCATGAGGTGGAAAGCAAGCAATCATGAGGTCACTTAGCAACTCCACAGCTGCCGAAATATGTAGCATTCAGCCACCATTTGACCACTTTTGGTCCAATGACAAGATTCCACACTTGGAAGGAAATATGGTACAATTAGCGTAAAGCACATTTTGGTGAAACAAGCTAGCATTGTGGTGGTGGCCAGACCTTCATGTTGTTTTCAGCCTAAGATGACACACCATAAGTCTTATAGATGGTTGACATATGGAGCATGGCTTTCCTAAGCTTAGTGCTTCCTTAACAAAGAAGATAATGACTCACCCTCTACTTGGCCTCTATATAAACCAGCCATGCCCTCTCTTAACAAATCATTCAGTACTTCATCTCACTCACACTAAAACTACAATATAAAGAAATAGAGGAAGTCAGCCGAGTGCATAGGAAAGGAGAAGAAAGGTTCATCCTTTGTGTGTTCTTGGTGACCGGTTGGTAGGTTGTTCTTGGAGTAATTCTTGTGTTCATCATTTATGTGTTCTTGGTGGCGGGATGGTAATTCTTGTATTCATCATTTACGTGTTCTTGGTGGCTGGTTGGTAATGCTTGTGTTAATCCTTTATATGTTCTTGGTGGTGTTGGTAATTCTTGTGTTCATCATTTATGTTTTCTTGGTGATGATTTGGTAAGGTGTTCTTGGTTGATTATATATATGTGCAAGCTTATATTGGTATTCTCTTTTATTGCTCTACATGGAATTGAAGTTATTATCTTGTATTTGGAATATGGTGTTGGCTGGTTTTGTATTGCCGAGATTGTTCTTATTTATCTTCACAAGGTTATGTCATGATTTGGTAATGGTTAACTTGTGCAAGTATGTTGGTATTTACTTATGTCATGAACATGATGTTATACTCTTATTTTTTTGGTCTTCTGACATGTGTTTGTTATGTGGTTGACAAGAAAAGTTGATAAGGCCATATTGGCAAAGTCTACACTGAATATTCTCCACTACCTATGTATTGCGGTTAAGCCACTATGATCTACCCTCTCGGCTATCAATATCGTTTGGCGGTGTGCACACTTAAGGACATGGGGTGAGGTGAGGGGTAACTATTTGCCTAAGGGGCAGAGGGTCTTTGTTCCCTTTGTCTTTGGACTGATGTGCCCGAAGGTTGGTAAGAAAGGTAAGTTTGCCTAAGGGGCCGAGGGTCGTTGTGCTCTTTGTCGAAAGACCCATGTGCACGAAGGTTGGTATGACGTGATGGTGTTGATACTCTTGATGAGTGTTTAAGTTGTATGGTTGTCATATGTACTAGTTTGTTTTAATATTGTTATACATATGGAGCAAGCCTCGCTATGTTTGATTTACTTGTTATTATAGCATGTGAAAGTATTTCTTAAAATACAAATGAACTTGACAAGATGAAGCGCGAATTACTCAATTTATCTGACTTTGTCTGCGACCTCTTTCTTTGCATATGGTTTTATGGTTGCAGGTTGATATGTGCATGGCATGACTTTTTGGGTTGGGTATGTTTAAGTAGTTTTATAGTTTTGTTATATACTTATGTATTGTTGTAAATATCCTTGGGGCATGTCTCAGGAGAACTAGGGCTTTTTTTGGGCATGACTAGGTAGTGCCTGGGTAATTAGGGTTTTGGAACGAGTACAACCGTGCACGTGTTGACATAGGCACAAGGGAGCTTGTTCCCTTGGCATACTTTTGGTTATGATTAAATGACTTTTACTTAGATGACTTAGCCTTAGTATTCACATGGGTGAGTATGACGATAACAACTGACTAGCTTGGTGTATATTCCACTACAAATTTGTTAAATGAGTTAGTTTAAAAAGTAAACTAAAAATCGGAGTGTTACACATATGGAACGACCAATCTATACCAGATGGCCATAGAAGCCTAACATCCTTGACAACATAAAAACTCCAATCAAACTAGTAGGATTAGCTACACTAGTACCACTTAACAAACCAAAAGTACTAAAGTCATAGACCACTATCCTAACCCAATTATGGACTAAACATAATAAATATATTATAATCAAATGCTAACAAGTACTCCTTAGAGACACCTCCTATTGGACCCTTTTGGTTTGCATAAGTAATAGGTCTATGTGGCCTGTCCCAAACACTTTAGTGCTACTACATCCACCATTTTGGCACATCACCAACATTAGCCCAATAGAACTACTGCAGCGACTTTCTTCCAGTGTTGGATTTGCATCTTCAATGCCATCTCATGGCAAAATCAGTCCCTGACAATTCCCTGAACAAGTGTGTTGTCTCATATGGTCAAACGAAGGAACAATGGGTGAAGATTGTCGCTGCAAATTGAAGTTAAAGTGAAGAAAAATGTTCTGCTTTAGCTGAAACCCCATTGCTGGTTGCTACTTCTGTGCTCCACCTTCAAGCTGCCACACCAAGGGACAAAACAAATAGAGAAAGTGTAGAGCATGCACACCGACATATTTCCCTATTTAGACATGACCACCACCTGCACAATTGCGCAAAGGAAGAAATGAAGGAAGAGTATGACTCCCCCTCTGCCTACTTAAGCAAAAATCCCTACCAGATGAGACCGAGAGTCAATACCGGTTGTTCCCTGTCATCAACACTCAACATTATGAAAGATCGACCATTAAAACCCATATCAAGTAAGCATCGATAGTAAACTTGCCCGTTGCAAGCATGAACAACATCTCCTCCAATCGCGGTCGTCCTCCGTTGTTACCCACATGCATCCATATCGTGCGCATCCCAGTGAAAAAAACATTATTGTTCTGTTCCGGCTGACCGACGACGAAGCTCTAAAAAACAACATTAAAGATTGACACTGCATACTTAGATCCACCAACAGAAGCTCAGATAAAACCACCACCATAAACACGATGATTCATAGGGCCAAGCTACAACATGCAAGTTGAAATATGTTGGCACCACCCTTGGCTCCATCCCTCATACACCTAAAAACTCGGATAGATAGGCGTAAACCAATGAAAATGGACATTATAAAAACTTGCATAAGGCTGTTAAATACAAAAGATGGACAAAGCGGGAACCAAAGACACTACCACCAGTAAGATACTAGCCAAAAATCAACAAGAAAGAACCCATCGGAAAAAGCAGCCATAGTTCAAAGGACTCAACGGAATTGTGATAGCAAAATCAAGGAGAACTACTTAAATCTATCGAAGATGGTGGAAAAGTGGAAATGCTAGAAACTCCAAATGGAGGGAGAAAGATAGCTCCAGCAAAATGATAATGAATAATTTTTACAAGAAAAAATTGTTGTTGTGCTCATCTTATTTTAATGTAGATCATTTTATTTATATTATTTAACTGTAATATACATATTTGAGGAAAATATTTTTATAAATTGATATTTGATAATATAGTTTTTTTGAAGAAACGTAACCATTTTATTAAGTAGAACATAGCTTCAATAAATGTTCCGGAATCTCATCCGAACCCCATGAACACCGTTGTTGAGAACAACGTGCATGGTTAGCAAGTGAATGCGCTGACATGTTATCAATTCTAGGAACAAAAAACCAACGAACATCATTAAATTGAGTAGTGTTCCTAGATAATCTATTAAGAATAGTCAATGTCGATTGTAGAAGTGATGAAGCTCTGCCAGTACTTAAGTAATCAGATATTGCCTTACAATCCATCAATACCCGAAGATGTCAAAAATTTGTTGATACAGCAGCTTGAATACCCGCTTCAACTGCCATTGCTTCAGCATCTGTTGGTGTAAACTCCCCTTTATCTCCATGTAGTCCAGCCATAAGCACTTTGTTTTTACTCCGTCCAATGTATCCATAGCCCATAAGGTATCTCTGATCGACACTAGCATCTACAGAGATCTCAAATCAATCCGGGTAGAGCTCACGTTGTCTTTGTAAAGCAGTAGTTGAGGAAGGAGCAAAAGAAGTGGAACGTTGAATGAAAATATCCGCTTGGCACCAACCATAGGCAAAAGAGTTTGTACGGCCAAATTTGAATTGACACCGTGCATACCGCCAAATAAGTTATGTTATGGAATGGAGGTGAAAGTTGTTGTTTTGGACACATGCATGGAAGTACCATTCTTTAAATCCTTGGTCAGTGCAGATAGATTGTGGGAAAGGGAAGTGCATCATTTTCCAATAAGGTTGTACTTGAGGGTATCTAACTAGAGCATGAATCATAGTCTCTGGTTGGCTACATCCTTTACAAGACACATCAACATGACTTTTAATTCGATCATGGATCACTGTTTTTGTTGGGACGAATCCCACTAGAAGTTTTCAGCCCAATATGTAACACCCCAACCGTTAATACTGTCATTACCGTCTAATGTCCTCGTACTTCCAGATTCACGCAGCGGTACATACTTACACACGGTGGGTGATACAATGTCGTTAGTCACCCACGTGACTAACAAAGCTACTACTATTACATACAGCATCGGTCAGATGGACCGGAATCCCGAGTACTACACATATACAATACATGCTCCATTTACCAATCACATACTACTATGCTCCATTCAACACATTACTCCATTACAATACCATACGATACAATGTACATAACCGAGTTTACTAAGTTCCAAACACAAATACAATACTCCTTCCAAGTTCATATATACTCATCAAGAGTCTACAACTACCCATTCCTCACAACTACATACAAGGCTCCAAGCCCTTTACGATTCTCTACTAACTACAGTTCATCCTAGCTATCCAAGTGTAGTCGCTGGTCTCTTACCGTGATCATGTCTGCTTCCGGTACCTGCGCACTAAAAACGTTCCCCCTAAGGGGTCAGCTTACGCTGAATATGATAACCGCATACCCCGCATACTAGCGAGGGTACGCCAACCATTTGGTCGAATACATGCAATTCATTTTACAATACATACATACATACATGCTTTCATTCACGATACTACAATACTACACAAGGTATACATACATACGCACAGTACAATACATGCTTGGAAGACAATACCAGTCAACCAACACTTACTTACCATCTTCCACAATACACATACACAATACATACTCGTTACATACTCAATACGCAATACGGAGATACACTTCTCCAATTCACACATAAGGCTTGTTAGCTTCTTCACACACCCGGGTTAATCGGGTGTTCAATACTCATTTACTCAAGGTCAATGACTTACAATAGCCAAGACCGATACACATACAATACTTACTTCTTACTTACTTTACTCTAGTTAAGTCGGTATGACCTCCGGGCAGGGATTACTACATCCCACCACCGGGCTTTAGGGTGGCCCACCAATCCAGGATGCTACCCATTCAAGGGATTTGGTCCATGGAAAAGATTACAGCCAGGATTCGGATCCAACCTCTTGTGTTTCCTTATCCTCACGCGTGGCCGAAACTATATCGGACTTCTACTCATTCCATTACTCATTACTCATGTTAGGAGTTAGATTGTTAGGAATTAGTAGAAGTCAGTACTTCATTTCCATACATCCATACAATACCCAAGTACACATTACTTACACATACTCCTCATTCCCATTCATACATTTCATGAATTATACAAACTAAATGTTCAAGAAGATACACAAGAACAAATAGTTCAAACACAGTTAAGTGCAATATAAGTCTGATTCGTGCATTTATCTTATTGGCGATCATATAAGCACACAAATCAGGGTAACCAGGTTAGGATACAGAGCATGAAGAAATCATACCGTTCACCATCGTACTTGTGTCCCAACGTTCCTCCGGTGTTCACAAATCAAATCCTATGATATGCATACAATCGAGTGATTAATCTAACTATCATTAACTTAACTCGACTACTCTTACGTTTTCTAGTTCACACTTACTAAGTCTTTACATTCTTACACTTATACTTTGTTTACTTACTTTAAGTTATCTCTTTACTTACAATGGTGTTCTTGCATATATATGTACTTATGTACATGTGGGCATACATATATATATACTTATTATAATTACCTTTGTTTGTTTTTTTTGTAAGTTATGGGTCGTCCAACCCACCGTCCGACCCACGCCCTGGGTCGGTCCCTTCCAGTAGGTTTACGTTCTCTGAAATTTCTTCCGACCGACCTAGAACTATTCCGACCGACCCATACACCTCTGGGTTGGTCCATCCCAGTACGTTTCAGTCCCGTTGTGCAAGCTCCGACCGACCCACTTCTGGGTCGGTCGAAGTCAGAAACTTCGACGACAGGAAATTTTGATCCGACCGACCCACGACCGACTCACGGCTCCTGGGTCGGTCCGTTCCAGATTCTTTATTTCTCGTTACTTAAGCCCCGACCGACCAACCGACCGATCCAGGCTCTGGGTCGGTCGGTAGTAGAATATGCTACAGACCTTGTTTTTCAGTTTTCTTTCTTACCCATTCCTTCCCCAATCTTCCTACATACATCCTAACATGTTTTAGTGCCATTTAAGCTCCCTAAAATACCTCAATTCATCCACCAATCCCATTACTCAATCCATCAATCAACTTACACAATTTCCTCACTTTCCTTTGAACACTTACAACCGTTTTTCATTCCTCCAATGCTACAGATTTTTGTTCCAACTTCTACCATTCAATACTCCTACTACCAATACCATTACTAGCATCCTCATTACATTATCTTTTCATTCTAGTTCTTCCCATTGCCTAAATCCTTTTTAATTTGTTTCCGAGGTATTAAACACTCACCTCAAGTTCTCCAAATACATTAATTCCTCCTAGTTTCTCCAATGCATTCCTAGCATTCTTTGCTACAGATTTTGCATCCTTATATCCTCATACTACAATTACCATTCCATGGCCATTAAACATCTCTACTATCCCCAATACATACCTTGGTTCTCCCATTCACCAAGTCATCCATTAATGCACAATTCCTACTAAAATTTTGCCATAGTTCACTTACTTTTCTTACTTATCCACATACACACTTTTTCATCAAATTCATTCCTAATCTAGCCACACCCATACAAGGTCCTACCAGCACACAAAGCTATATAGATTCATCTCAATACATCAATACCAATACTCCAATACTTCCATCAAACAACAATGCCAATACAAATACTCAATACTTGGCTCTAAGGCCTACAATCCAATTACAAGCTCACAATTACTCAAACTTCCACAACTACAATCTTAATACAATGTTTTGGGTTCTTTAAATTGGTTTACCCATTCCCATTACTCTAATGAATTTAAAATAGAGCATTAAGAAGGAGCTCTTACCTTGAGCTTATTTTTCCTTCATTTCTTTTCCCATTCTCTTCTTCCTCTCTTTCTTGCCCAAATCGGCTACATGGGGAATGGAGTTCCCAAACTCCATTCCCATCACCCAATATACACAAAATAAGTGAAATTAAACTACTAACCCTTAACACTAAATCATTGAAGTTTTAAAAATACAAATTCTAGGGTTTACCTTTGGAGTGTTTTAGGAGGGGTTTTAGCCCTTGGTTCAAGAAGGAGAATCCACCACCATTGCAAGGTGAAATTTATGCTCAAAAGAGAGAGAGAAAACAAGGAATTACAATGGGCAAAAATCGGTTACCAAAAGGAGGTGGAGAAAATATGGGATTTCCATGAAGATTTTTACCTTAATGGAGAGAGGGGACTCCAAGCTACACATTGATGCTATTTTCTTCACCAACGGGGTATACCCACGAAATTGAACTTCATCATTTTGGAATTTTAAAAAGAGGGAAGTGTAGAGGAGAATGAGGGGAGCAAGAATATACATTTATTTTTGCATTTGGAGCTCACATGGAGGTGGAGCATGGAGTCAAAGTGGAGAAGCCATTGGAGCTTCTTGGAGCTTCAAAAATCGTCCAGAATAGGAGGGAGAAGAGAGAGAAATCACTGGAAGAGAGGAGGAGGTGAGAGAATAGAGAAAGGTGAGGTGAGAGGAAAAGTGGGTACCTTTTTACTTTTATCCTCTTTTGCTTTTTGACTCCCTTATTTAATTGGCTAGTTACATGTGTGTGTGGGGGGGGGTTATTTGACTTAATAAAAATCGGCCCCCCTACTGTATTACTGGTTGGAGCGTTTTTCGTCTTTTACAGAAAACGCTCGTTATTTTACCCGGTTTAGGTACTATTCACTAACCGGGCCCGTTTTCCGGAATTTTCTCGTTTAAATATTCTTATTGGTTATTAAGCTTCCGTCACTGCTTAATAATTATTATTTAATGATTTATAATTTTTACGGGTCCGTTTGACCACTTAAAGCCACGTTTTCGGGTTTCCTCGAAAAACGTGCTCTAAAGCTCTATTAGCGTTTTAATACATTATTTGAATCCGTTTTCTTCGGGAGTTGTTCCCATATATTATTTAGGTCTTATTATACCTTTAGAATTCATATAATACGCTAACCGAGGTCTCATACCTCCTATGGTTATTTAACGCTTATTTAGCGTTCTTCGCTTTTTAAGCGTTTATTTATTTCTTTTGGATTTATTTTTCCTTACCAATATTACTCAAGCATTATTAGGCTCTTAAATACGGATTAGAATTATCTTAATCACTATATTTAAGTTTGGGGTATTTCAATCTACCCCCCTTAAGAACTTTGTCCTCAAAGTTGCTCAAGGTTATAGGATTACAATACTTGCTCATTCTTACTTGTCTATGCCAAAGGTCGTACATTCTTCCTCCTTACAATCTCTAAATTCATTACTCCAGGTTCCTACATTCCATACAACACAAATATACCATACTTACTTCCATCCGCATCACATCCCACCATCTGGTTCCGCATTACAATATTTATACATACACACGGTGCAAAGCTATCCCCAAAGCAATGCAATACACAGTACCATCCCACAGGCACTCAGGTCATTTAGACACCGGACTCCTCTACGTCCCGCTGCCCTTGGAATAATACAACATGATACACTACTACCTTCTCCGGTATATGCTTCTAACAAATCCTTCAACTCCAAGCTAGGAAAATTCTTTCGCAACTACTACTTAGAAATTTTCCTAAAGCACACAACTCCAAATTCCAATTTATATTCATTGCTTCTATCCTAGGTGTGATTCTTGTGACCACTTGAGGGGAGCTTCAAGAATCATTCGACCCTGATGTGATCAGCATCAGTGTTGAACTATCTTTCCACCCCAATTTGTGTTCGGTTTCCCTTGATCTGATCAGGATCAAGTTCGACTTCCCACATCAGTTTCAAACAGCAGATAATTCAATCATTTTCATTTTCTACCTTTTTACTCTTCCTAGTCATAATTACAATTTCATACAACTCCAAAGGATGGAATTCAGTCCATCAATCATTCTCAATCTACTTCCCAAATACTTTCCTCGGAATTCAATGCCTAAGTGCTCATTTCATCAATCTTCTCTACTTTCTTCCATTACTCTCAATTATCTCTATTATTCTAACTAGGGAATACAATACTTATGAAATTCGGCTGTCCTCTATTTACCTCCAATAGCATACTTACGAATACACACCCGTGGGCTACATTCCTCTACTACTCATAATCAATCCGTACTACTTCTTTAAGGTTACAATACTTGTGGAGCTCCATCCACTACTCATTCTCAATTGTATCAAAACAATCACCTAGGGAACTCACTTTCCTCTAGGTTCTACATCGGTTTTATACCGACTCATGCATCGTAATGCCATGTCTAACTTCAAATAGACACACACTATAGGGATTATCATTTCCCCAAGAGTTACTCTACTCTTCTTTACTAATACCCTTACACTGGGGTTACAAGATGGGTATATTCATCCTATGGTATTCGCATCTCTCGTGCCTAATTACCACAGTTACAATATGAATGAATACGTATGTTTATTTAACATAAGTACCAATCATTAAATCAATTCTAATTTGTGCTATGCACATTATAGTTTACGTGTTTTATATGTGATACTTACATTAAGCAGTTTTCGCTCTACCCCCCTTAAAAGGGATTACGCCCACGTAATCTCCCATATGTTAATATTAACATTGGTTTACTCGATTTGGGCAATCTGAAGCGTTTAGCTTCACTACGATATACTATACAATATGCTCTGGTCAAAGGGTCTTAACCATACCAATGGTTTGGTCTTTGCACCGAGGATTCCTATATAAGTTTATTTAACTCATAATCAATTCGGTTCTAGCCTATCTTGCCTCAAGGCATCGATAGCCATTCTTTCATACTTACTAGGTGTATTACATTTCCTGGCTAGGGCCCACTAGCTTCTGCTGCGCGACCCTGATAACTTGGGTTACTCACCCTTCATGTTATCCTCAATGTGTTATACATCACCTTTTTATCCCTCTATTGTGGGAATAAGGTTTACTAAATAAATGTGGTATTCTTTTTACCGTGTTTGAACTCACGAGTTTTAGATTCATAACCAGCTCTCTGGCAATCTATTATACATATTATTCGTACTCCCACGACTATTCAGTGGTTTCCTCCGACTTATTGTCGGGTGGGGTTAAGTCACTACTTAGTTTTAGTGCTTCCTTAGTTGTCACTAGCTTCTGAATTATACCAGTTCTTCTGGTTCAGTACAAGTGTTCTTTACTTGTATGACCTTACATTTTCTATGCGTTGGTTCTAGTGACTTTCTTCGGTCTCCTTTCACCTTTTATTCCAATGGAATTCACATTTGTGATTGTTAGTGTGTTTCACACTCTTCGTGCTTCTTTGGCCTCAGGCCGCACGGTTTGTTGCTACACTAGCTTGACTGGCTTATACCATATTTGTTGGTGAAAAGAAGGGTTTACTACGGTTTACATTTCCCATATTCCTAGCTATCCCATTAGATCATTAGCTGCGCTAGTGCAATACCAAAACACTCAGTCATACAGAGTGCAGAGGCGTAAACGCTTGACAGTAAATCACTTATGTGATCGCATAGGAGTAAATATTTCTGCATGTCTTCTCATACTTATACTCCGTGTCATTGCTTAACTACTTTCTCATAGCGGTCGCTTGTTGCGCACCGTATTCTTACTCATGATACAACATTGTTCTTCTGATTTCGTTACTGTGGTAGTTTGTCTTTACTCATTGCCATTGTCATTGGCACCATTTCCTTATGGTGTGAATACACTAGGAGATTCCTAGTTCACGTATATGACGGTCGTCGTAGCATACCGCAATACCATTATCTTCCCCTTGTGGGGATGTTTTATTTCAATTTAGGTTTCATGTGTAGGTTAGCTTACCTCACATTACTTCCTCATTCATGATATAGTTTGCCAAATAACTTGGTTGACCAAGGATGAAGTGGTTTATCGGGTTACAAGCTCTCTTGAGCGTTGGTCATTCATGGTGTGCAATGTGCACACACATTGATTGTTTTTGACAATTACTGTCTCCATAGTGCTGAGCGTTGATCATAGGCTCTAGCTATGCAGTTTTACTTTTGCATGTACATTACCGGGACATCCCAAGAACTTCGAGGGTTTTCTGGTCCCGTTCTCCAATTGGAGGGTATTCTCTCACTAACAAGTGAAGGTTATTGTTGAGGGGTTGTCTCCACTCATAGGTCTCATGACGAGGTTTACTATGTTAGTCTTTGTTTATGTACTTCCGCCATTCATACAATGGTTCACCATGTGCTTGGTTGCGTATGGAGTATGCTTACTCCTTTAAGTCGTAATGGTTTGGAAATCTTATTTCCTTATTCCATCGCCCCTTGGCAATATCTATAAGCGTAGGCTTTACTGTTATAATAGATGGAAGCCTTTCTAAGGGTTCACATCTTCACCACATTGGTGGTCTTTGGCTAACAAGGGGTACCTTCCCTTGGGTTTCTCGTAGTGCCCAAGTGTGGACTAGGCCGATGTTGGCATTATCATGATTCTTATGCCTCTGTGCTACCATTGCTACAGAAGGCATGAAGGTACTTAAAATCTTGTCAACTGTATACTAGACTGATGCCCTAGTGACAGTGACGCTGAGTTGGTCATTACTCCAAGCCACTTAGAATGTTGGGCTTGCATTGATGGTCCAGTTGTTGATTTCTTGTCGTATGAGACAATATCTCCTGCAAGTCTTGTTATCAAATGGTGTGGGTTATGCAACCGTCAAGGTTTACATAACATAGCTGTTTATGGCTTTTGAGCCTCATTGCTGCGAGCTATGCTCCTTGCAGACTGTTTATACATGTTTCCATCCCTTACATACCCTTTTATGGTTAGGGTATTACTGGGCTCCATGGCAAGTCGTGACATCACGCTTCCGTTCATAGGAGGCCCCCTCTAGGCATTCTGATGTCAATCAGTGCCTTTCGGTGGTTGAGGGTATTTCTTGTTACGTGAAATCCCTTCAGTGTCCTAACCGGGTGTTCGTTGTAGCTTTCGTGCTCTTATCATGACGCTTTGTTCAAATGTTGTTAATCCAGACACCCTTTAAGGATTGCTCCTGGGTGTAGTTGGTTACGCCGTTACATACGGCTAATATTTTTGATATGTCGTGTCTACTATACCGCCTTGTGGTATTGTATTGAAACTATTCCCTTTTGGGTTATAACGCCTCCCGTCGTTGGGTAGACCGTTTATACTTGCTCCTAGTGCTTGAGACTAGGTCTAAATATCTTCTTCGATAATGGATTATATTTAGTGGTAATCTTGTGATCGCTCTTGGGAACCTTGTCCCGTTTGTTGAGCATTGGTGTTCACGTTAGGTGATTGCCTTACTGTGTTTCGGCTGGGTATACTTTCCAGCTATCACGTATTTGTCTGTTGTCCTTGAGACATATCCAATGTCTATACTTACTAGTTTGTGCTTCTCGCACTTTCTAGTTCTTACTCCTTACTTTCAGATGGATTCTCTGAGTTCCTTTATACTTGGTTGTCTGAGGTGTCCAGCTGTTCTGATTTGAACTTACTGATGGTCCATAGAACGGAGTTGACTACTTCCCGTGTTTCGTACACTACATGTATACATACGTGGGGTACCATGTTGATACGTTGCCACTTACCCAACTATATGTCAGGCCCGCAAGCTCCTTCGGAGTGCGGTTGTCCCACATCCCGTAATTGGGTACACTCGTAGTGTTCGTCACACGCCTAAGTGAAGTATTCTATTGTCAACTCCTCTTGTATCATTCCATGATACTCACCGTAATTCTGTTGGTTTGGTTTTAAAATCCAAGGTTTAAAAGAAAGTTTGTGGTTTGAAAGAAAACTTGGTTTTGAAAAAAAATAACAGTTCGGTGTTAAAAGAGGTTCTTCATGGCATAGCCATGTTCGAAATCTTGACCAAGTCCAGCTTCCCGCTGACTGGTGTATCCCTTGTACAATGGTCAGGCCGTCAGGCCTTTCCAAGGTTCCATTCTTCCAGTTTTTAGGATGTGTGATCCTGTAGTTGTTTCATTACGGCCACAGTACATTACTATGTACTTGTGGTGTGTTAGGGTTCCTCTACATGTTTCTGTCCTTACTGCACTTGCCATGGCAAGTGCGTGGTACTGGTGGTTTTTGGGTAATCCTATACCGGTCTTGGTATGGTTTCCACTCGTATTTGGGTAGTCTTGTTGACTCTTCCCTTGATCTTATTGATCTATGTCTTGGATACTTGGTCTTTTAAGTAGTTCCTCCATGATCTTGACATGACTGTCATTGATCGGGGTACTTCTCCAATCCTTGGCGATCCCCATTTATTTAGTTTGTGTTTTTCCTTGTTGCTCGTTCCCACTGGTTTACCGTGGCGATTGAGCCTTAACTGGTTTAGGCACTACCCTTGTAGTCCTATCGGTTCATGTCCCGCGGATATCCTTGTAGCTGTGTAAGCTATGTCGGCCAGGTATTGTAACCTTTTGGTGTTATATTTTCGGAGTTAGCCACTCCTGACTATGTCCTTAGTCAGCTAGCATACCATTGGTGGTATTACTTAGCTATTACTGTCCCGTAGACTCATGTCTCGGGTTTTGTTACAGTTCCTTTTTCCCGCTTCGTTGTGCTGGGTGCTTCTTTTCCTGCTGCTGGTTGGTTAGCCAGGTTCTGCGACTGCTAGGCATGTCGCCCCATATTGTTGCATATTGTAGTCTCCTTATGGTTGGAGTTCTCATTCTACCGCCACTAAGTGCGGTTATTGTTGTTCAACCGGGGTCCATTTCTGGGACTTCCAATTCTTGGAATATACTGTGTGTTAAGTTCTTTCCCCTTATAGGATTATCTCACTACTGCCAGATCGGGTTTTCCCGAGTATGAGAGGTCTTTCCTTCTCTCTGGCGTTCTTTCCCACGTTATACAGTGGGGTTTGAGGTGGGCGGGACTGGTATTGTAGGTATCCGGTACTCACCGGTGGTCCTAACTAGCATATCTCTAATGCTAACACTCGGCCCTTAGCCCTAAGCTTCTACTTCCTAACTCGGTATTCCTAAACTCGGTATTTCCAGTCATCAGAGCGACACTTCGCTCTGATACCACTTTTTGTAACACCCCTACCGTTAATACTGTCATTACCGTCTAATGTCCTCGTACTTCCAGATTCATGCAGCGGTACATACTTACACACGGTGGGTGATACAATGCCGTTAGTCACCCACGTGACTAACAAAGCTACTACTATTACATACAGCATCGGTCTGATGGACCGGAATCCCGAGTACTACACATATACAATACATGCTCCATTTACCAATCACATACTACTATGCTCCATTCAACACATTACTCCATTACAATACCATACGATACAATGTACATAACCGAGTTTACTAAGTTCCAAACACAAATACAATACTCCTTCCAAGTTCATATATACTCATCAAGAGTCTACAACTACCCACTCCTCACAACTACATACAAGGCTCCAAGCCCTTTACGATTCTCTACTAACTACAGTTCATCCTAGCTATCCAAGTGTAGTCGCCGGTCTCTTACCGTGATCCTGTCTGCTTCCGGTACCTGCGCACTAAAAACGTTCCCCCTAGGGGGTCAGCTTACGCTGAATATGATAACCGCATACCCCGCGTACTAGCGAGGGTACGCCGACCATTTGGTCGAATACATGCAATTCATTTTACAATACATACATACATGCTTTCATTCACGATACTACAATACTACACAAGGTATACATACATACGCACAGTACAATACATGCTTGGAAGACAATACCAGTCAACCAACACTTACTTACCATCTTCCACAATACACATACACAATACATACTCGTTACATACTCAATACGCAATACGGAGATACACTTCTCCAATTCACACATAAGGCTTGTTAGCTTCTTCACACACCCGGGTTAATCGGGTGTTCAATACTCATTTACTCAAGGTCAATGACTTACAATAGCTAAGACCGATACACATACAATACTTACTTCTTACTTACTTTACTCCAGTTAAGTCGGTATGACCTCCGGGCAGGGATTACTACATCCCACCACAGGGCTTTAGGGTGGCCCACCAATCCAGGATGCTACCCATTCAAGGGATTTAGTCCATGGAAAAGATTACAGCCAGGATTCGGATCCAACCTCTTGTGTTTCCTTATCCTCACGCGTGGCCGAAACTATATCGGACTTCTACTCATTCCATTACTCATTACTCATGTTAGGAGTTAGATTGTTAGGAATTAGTAGAAGTCAGTACTTCATTTCCATACATCCATACAATACCCAAGTACACATTACTTACACATACTCCTCATTCCTATTCATACATTTCATGAATTATACAAACTAAATGTTCAAGAAGATACACAAGAACAAATAGTTCAAACACAGTTAAGTGCAATATAAGTCCGATTCGTGCATTTATCTTATTGGCGATCACATAAGCACACAAATCATGGTAACCAGGTTAGGATACAGAGCATGAAGAAATCATACCGTTCACCGTCGTACTTGTGTCCCAACGTTCCTCCGGTGTTCACAAATCAAATCCTATGATATGCATACAATCGAGTGATTAATCTAACTATCATTAACTTAACTCGACTACTCTTACGTTTTCTAGTTCACACTTACTAAGTCTTTACATTCTTACACTTATACTTTGTTTACTTACTTTAAGTTATCTCTTTACTTACAATGGTGTTCTTGCATATATATGTAATTATGTACATGTGGGCATACATATATATATATATTATTATAATTACCTTTGTTTGTTTTTTTTTGTAAGTTATGGGTCGTCCAACCCACCGTCCGACCCACGCCCTGGGTCGGTCCCTTCCAGTAGGTTTACGTTCTCTGAAATTTCTTCCGACCGACCCAGAACTATTCCGACCGACCCATACACCTCTGGGTCGGTCCATCCCAGTACGTTTCAGTCCCGTTGTCCAAGCTCCGACCGACCCACCGACCTACCCACTTCTGGGTCGGTCGAAGTCAGAAACTTCGACGACAGGAAATTTTGATCCAACCGACCCACGACCGACTCACGGCTCCTGGGTCGGTCCGTTCCAGATTCTTTATTTCTCGTTACTTAAGCCCCGACCGACCCACCGACCGATCCAGGCTCTGGGTCGGTCGGTAGTAGAATATGCTACAGACCTTGTTTTTCAGTTTTCTTTCTTACCCATTCCTTCCCCAATCTTCCTACATACATCCTAACATGTTTTAGTGCCATTTAAGCTCCCTAAAATACCTCAATTCATCCACCAATCCCATTACTCAATCCATCAATCAACTTACACAATTTCCTCACTTTCCTTTGAACACTTACAACCGTTTTTCATTCCTCCAATGCTACAGATTTTTGTTCCAACTTCTACCATTCAATACTCCTACTACCAATACCATTACTAGCATCCTCATTACATTATCTTTTCATTCTAGTTCTTCCCATTGCCTAAATCCTTTTTAATTTGTTTCCGAGGTATTAAACACTCACCTCAAGTTCTCCAAATACACTTAATTCCTCCTAGTTTCTCCAATGCATTCCTAGCATTCTTTGCTACAGATTTTGCATCCTTATATCCTCATACTACAATTACCATTCCATGGCCATTAAACATCTCTACTATCCCCAATACATACCTTGGTTCTCCCATTCACCAAGTCATCCATTAATGCACAATTCCTACTAAAATTTTGCCATAGTTCACTTACTTTTCTTACTTATCCACATACACACTTTTTCATCAAATTCATTCCTAATCTAGCCACACCCATACAAGGGTCCTACCAGCACACAAAGCTATATAGATTCATCTCAATACATCAATACCAATACTCCAATACTTCCATCAAACAACAATGCCAATACAAATACTCAATACTTGGCTCTAAGGCCTACAATCCAAATACAAGCTCACAATTACTCAAACTTCCACAACTACAATCTTAATACAATGTTTTGGGTTCTTTAAATTGGTTTACCCATTCCCATTACTCTAATGAATTTAAAATAGAGCATTAAGAAGGAGCTCTTACCTTGAGCTTATTTTTCCTTCATTTCTTTTCCCATTCTCTTCTTCCTCTCTTTCTTGCCCAAATCGGCTACATGGGGAATGGAGTTCCCAAACTCCATTCCCATCACCCAATATACACAAAATAAGTGAAATTAAACTACTAACCCTTAACACTAAATCATTGAAGTTTTAAAAATACAAATTCTAGGGTTTACCTTTGGAGTGTTTTAGGAGGGGTTTTAGCCCTTGGTTCAAGAAGGAGAATCCACCACCATTGCAAGGTGAAATTTATGCTCAAAAGAAAGAGAGAAAACAAGGCATTACTATGGGCAAAAATCGGTTACCAAAAGGAGGTGGAGAAAACATGGGATTTCCATGAAGCTTTTTACCTTAATGGAGAGAGGGGACTCCAAGCTACACATTGATGCTATTTTCTTCACCAATGGGGTATACCCACGAAATTGAACTTCGTCATTTTGGAATTTTAAAAAGAGGGAAGTGTAGAGGAGAATGAGGGGAGCAAGAATATACATTTATTTTTGCATTTGGAGCTCACATGGAGGTGGAGCATGGAGTCAAAGTGGAGAAGCCATTGGAGCTTCTTGGAGCTTCAAAAATCGTCCAGCATAGGAGGGAGAAGAGAGAGAAATCGCTGGAAGAGAGGAGGGAGGTGAGAGAATAGAGAAAGGTGAGGTGAGAGGAAAAGTGGGTACCTTTTTACTTTTATCCTCTTTTGCTTTTTGACTCCCTTATTTAATTGGCTAGTTACATGTGTGTGTGTGTGGGGTTATTTGACTTAATAAAAATCGGCCCCCCCTACTGTATTACTGGTTGGAGCGTTTTTCGTCTTTTACAGAAAACGCTCGTTATTTTACCCGGTTTAGGTACTATTCACTAACCGGGCCCGTTTTCCAGAATTTTCTCGTTTAAATATTCTTATTGGTTATTAAGCTTCCGTCACTGCTTAATAATTATTATTTAATGATTTATAATTTTTACGGGTCCGTTTGACCACTTAAAGCCACGTTTTCGGGTTTCCTCGAAAAACGTGCTCTAAAGCTCTATTAGTGTTTTAATACATTATTTGAATCCGTTTTCTTCGGGAGTTGTTCCCATATATTATTTAGGTCTTATTATACCTTTAGAATTCATATAATACACTAACCGAGGTCTCATACCTCCTATGGTTATTTAACGCTTATTTAGCGTTCTTCGCTTTTTAAGCGTTTATTTATTTCTTTTGGATTTATTTTTCCTTACCAATATTACTCAAGCATTATTAGGCTCTTAAATACGGATTAGAATTATCTTAATCACTATATTTATGTTTGGGGTATTTCACAATAACTTGATCCTAGGAGGAAGATCAGTTAACCATAAGTGTTTACATGCCTTACCAAGTAGAGAAGAAGAAGAGCTGCACATAGACTCATTTTGTCAAGCTTGCAAATCTGCATGGTAAGATGTTTTGACCGTGTATTAACCAGATGAAGAGAGTCCCAATACCACTTGTCAGGAGATGGGAGTTGAGTTATATTGTTTTGTCCAACTGTGATTGGAATTTTCAAAATAAGAGCCACATCTGCTGGGGTAAACCAACTGTTAATGAGCTCCACATTCCATGTATTAGCTGAAGTAATAAGAGTTGCCACCGAAGCATGTTGTCTAACTACTGTGGGGAGCAGCCAAATAAATGGTTATCCTCCTGGTTTATCACCTAACCAATGGACTAAAGTTTTTGTAGTTGCACCAGAGATGATTTCTTTTAGACCCCAAAGCTCTATTAAATCTCGTATGCTAAGAAAATCTTTCCAAATGAGACTAGCATTGGTTGTTTGCTGAACTTGCATCAGAGGAGTTTGTGATAAATATTTAGCATGGTAGAATTTGGACAGCAATGTAAATGGTTTAGAGATGATCCGCCACGACTGTTTAACAAGAAGTGCACGATTGAAGCACCTTAAGTCCCTAAATCCCAAGCCCCATGCATCTATTGATTTGCACAAAGCTGCTCATTTCTACCAATGAGTGCTAGTTTTTTGGGTTGAACTCCCCCACCAAAACCTCATCATCAGTTCCTGCGGTTGTTTGATCAAACTACATGGCAAGGGAAAAACAAACATGATATATGCAGGAATTGCTTGTAACACAGACTTTATTAGCACTGTCCTACCATCTTGTGATACTTTATGGCTCCAAGTTTATATTCGCTTGGTGACTCGAGCTCTAATATAACTGAAAATGGAGGAGTGATTCTTGCCAATTGAGCTTAGAAAACCCAGATATAGACCAAAGTCCTTTACCTCTCGTGTACCTAAAATATTGGCCAAGTTATGTTTCAAAGAAGGTGTATGATTGTTGGAGAAAATAACACCTAATTTATCCAGATTAATGCATTGTCCTGAAGCTTGTTTGAAGGCATCAAGAGTATCACAAAGAATTGCAGCATTTTGAGGTATGGCTGTTCCAAATAGAACACAATCATCTACAAAAAGCAAATTGTTGATAGAAGTGGGTAATTTCTACAATTGGAAACCATGACAGAGGCCCACATCATTAGCCAGGTTTAGGGATGAAGTTAAAACTTCCATACAAAAAATGAAAAGAAATGGGGATAATGGGTCCCCCTACCTTATTCCTCACTAAGGATAGAAAGTTGAGCCTGGATGCCCATGGACTAGCACAGAAGAACTGACTGTAGTAATACATTTGTGGACCAAAGCTGTCCATGAAGGGTGAAAACCCATACTTGATAGAACCTGAATTATAAAAGACCATTCAAATTTGTCAAAAGCTTTGGACATATCCACCTTAAAAGCAAAATGACCTCACTGCTTGGCCTTCGATGTTCTTATAGCAAAGAGTATTTCATGACCTATCATGATTAGATCTGATATAAGTTGATCACGTACAAAAGCAGCTTGGTTGTCTGAAATGACGTATGGCATCACTGAGGTAATACAGCTTACCAAAACTTTTGAGATAACTCTGTAAATAGTATTACATAAGGAGGTAGGCCTGTAGTCAAAGATGGAAATAGCTGAAGGTTTCTTAGGAATAAGTGCAATGTGCGTATGATTGATATCCAAGGGTAGAGAATCTGTTTAAGAAAGATAGGGTAGTACTCGGGAAGTCTTCACCCATAATTGGCCAGTAAGCACGTAGGGAAGTGTCATTAATACTGTCTGGGCCTGGAGCTTTTCCTGGATTAAGTTGATTGTAGGCCATCAGAACCTCCTCTCTGGTATAAGGCAAACCTATTGAAGCATAAAAGGTAGCTAGAACCCTCCCTTCAACGCAAGCCAGAAGATGTGAATCTTGTTAGGGATTAGAAGAAGTAAACAAGTTACCAAAGAAAGTGTGTGGCACAGTTTCAATTCCATTCCAAGATGTCTGTGAACCAATAGAATCAAAGCACAGGGAATGTATTGCATTATTCCCTGACCTCATTTTATATCGGGCAAAGAAAAAGGTTGTGTTCCTATCACCTGCTAAAAGCTAAGATTAACGGGCTCTCTGATGTAGACGCTACTCCTCCTTCAACAACAAAGAATCCACAGAATGACAAAGTAACTTCCATCTGTCAAAATGATGTTGTGTAGGATAAGCAGATGCTAAAGTGTCAATGTCCCTTTTTGTTTGAGTAATCAACTTTTTTTTCTATCCATATTGGTTTACTACCCCACTTACTAAGACGTTCCCCACAAGTCTTGACCTTTAACATGTAATCCTGTCTCTGATTTCCCCTCACTGTTTGCACTGTTTGTTGAAAAAAGGGATGCTCAACCCAACAATTCTCAAACTTGAAAGGTTTAGGGCCTCTTTTAGTTTAAGGAAAAAACACCAATTTAATAGGCTTATAATCTGATTTTCCCAAAGGAAGATGAATATTGTGTGTAGTAGGAAATTGTTGTAGCCATTGATCATTGCAAAGGAACCTGTCCAATCTGCTCTTAACATTGAACTGTGATCGAGCTATATTAGTGTAAGTGTATTGCGATCCTTTGTAACCTAAATCTTGCAGATGACAGTCAGTGATACAATGATGAAAGGCTAACTTAGCAGATCGTTGCCTAGTACCTCTCCTATTGTGTTCTGAAGCATACAAAACTTCATTGAAATCACTACCTAACAGCCACGGACCAGACCATTGCACATTCAAATAACACAAAAGATTACAGGTTTTCCATTTCAGACTATGATCAGCCCATCCATACACCCCATAATTCTCCATCTTAAACCCCTTGGAGACAAAATAAGGCAATTTACATGCCTGCTAGAAAAACTGAGCAAAGTTACATCAAATTTTGCCTCCCAAAAGAAAGCCACACCAGCTTTCCTACCTACGCAATCCCCAGCAACCCAATTAAACTGTCTAAACTTAGAAGCCATAAACTTCATCTCAAAAAAAGACAGCTTTGTTTCAGCTAAAAACAAAAAGGTAGGAGACCAAGTCCTAACCAACTCCCTAACTTAACAAACTGATGTAGCTAAACCAAGTCCACAACAGTTCGCCACTACAAACGACATTATGATGGGCGACCCTAGTCATCCCCCAAAGTCGCCTGTGATGTTTCACCTAGATCCTCACCCTTGCCTTTCTTAGAAACTTCCTCCATATCAGCTAAATCACATAGCTCTGCCTCTGTTGAAGATGACTGGACAAAATCCATCTTGTGCTTACGACCATTGGTATGTAGAAGAGAAGATGGGAGAACACCAACTTGATCAATAGAAAGGTCGGCACCAGCATCCATAGTTACCTCATTAGTACTGTTTTGATTAACTTGCATAGCAGGAGATAACGGGATTTCACTTTTACTCGAGCAGCATTGGGATCAACCTCCCCACCTTCGCCAACAACCATATCCATATTGTCCAGCGCAGCCACCTAAGAAGCGTCAGTAGATACAGGTAGGGGAGTACGCATGTCAAAGAGACTCACACCAGACTCAGGAATCTTATGTCTTGAGCGACCAATCCCCAAAAAACATACCTTAAGCCACAAGCCATAGTTAAGCTCAACCAGTGTAGCTTCAGTTATGTAAGGGCAGTCACAGACAACATGTGAGAACCTTCCACAGAAAACATAGATTAGGAAGACGTTCATAGGTAAGTCGAAGAATAATGGGCTTCCCTTAAATGAAATCTTGATAGAACACAGCAGAGGTTGGGAGACATCAATGTTAACCTTGACATGCATGAAAGAGCCTGATTGTCAATGATCAAGGGCCACATACTCAATGAAAGTACCAATACGATCCCCTATTCTCTTAGTAAAAGTTGGGGTCATGAACCACAATGGAACATCATGCAAACGGACCTTGAATGGAGCCCAGCGAAACTTATGCTCCCTTAGCACTTTTGAGTGGTCAACCTTGGATAGCATAAGAAAACAGCCATCATATGTCCATGGTCCACAAGAAGGAGCATCAAAAATCATCTCTTTGTGAGGGAGATCAAAGAGGAAAAGATTGGCCTCCAGACCCAGTTCATATTCACACTTCCACGCTTTTGATAGGGTACGCTCACTGCTGAAAAAAAAAAGAATAAACAACACCCTTTTAAAAACGGTTATAATGTAAATCATTTTTTATCATATTAAAGAACGATTATAAAGTAAGGCATTGTTTTACTTTAAGGCCGCACATTTTAAAAAGACGTTTCACTTAAGAAGCATTTTTTATTGCATCACGCCAAAGACATAAATAACGCTTCACCAAGGAAGCGTTTTTTATATTTATGAACGCTCAGCATAAAGAACGCTTCTTAAGTAAAGCGTTCTTTATGTTACTTAAATTAATTCACATCTCTTCGCTCAAAAAATTAATCTCTCTCGCACTCTCTGTAGAACCTCGATCTCTTCTCGATCAACACCGTCCGCTACTGCCATCGCCGCCACTGCCGTCGCCACCCGCGCCTCTCTTCTGCTCTTCTTCATTCACAAATTGCAACCTAAACTAGTGAAGGAACATGCGTGCCTATCGCCTCTCTTCACTCTTCGGTAATGTTGTAACTCTGCGTCTTTTGGTTTACTTCTTCCCAGGTCGGTTTCTTTTCTGCTGCTTCAAGTTTATATGCATGTCACCTCTTTTCACTCTTTATAATTAATTTGGCAACCTGCGAACAGGAACATACATGCATGTCCAGTAATTTTACAACCCCAACTGGCAAAAGGAACATCCACGCTCTATCGCCTCGATCTCTTCTTCATTATGCTGGAGGTAATTTTGCAAACCAAACTTCGATCAGGAACATACATGCTCTGTCAGTTTCTCCTCTGTAATTTTTGCAACCTGGCTAACTAACAGGAACATACTTGTTCTGTCTGAAAGTATGGGGGTTTGAAGGAATGATGCAAAAATTAGTGTTCAATTAACATGATTTAATTGTTTCTGATTTTTTTTAATTAGGATTTGATCGATGGGAAACGGGTGTTTTGGCGATGAATGTGTGTGCTGATTTTCACTTGTTGGTTGTGTCCAAATGGACTTGGGATTAATGTGTTTGATTAGGCGAGAAATATAATGCATTTGAGCATACAAATATAGCCACGAAGTTGTGGCAAAATTTCGTTAGAAATTTAATGGGGATTAAGTGTTTTTGAGACTTTTTATGTTTTTAAAAGGTTATATTATTATAGTATAACCTAGGGTGCAAATATTAGATGACTATAGGCTGTTTAGAGAAGATTGAATTGATGTTTAATTAAGTATTAATTTGAAAATGCTAGATAGAGGAGATTTACATATTCTCTATAATTGATGCATGGTTGATTAGTTGGGCAAATTATAGGAAGATGCATTTTGTTCGATCAAATATATATTTTTTACAACGTTCTTAAGCAAATGACTGAAATTCGTGTGTATTGTGGTTGATTATTTCTATTGTGGTGTAACCCTGTATTTTTAGGGGGATTCTGTCAGATTTCCCAGAAAATTTGGTCAAACTATTGAATTATTGGATTCAATATTTAATTATTGTTGTGTACAAACTATCTCCAGGCATTGGTAGTACTTTTCATTGTCTCACACCTGATACGGGCCGGTTGAAGTCTAGCTCTTTCACATCAGGACTAAAGACTACTACTCACAAGATTAGGTTAGTTTATAATTTTTGTCTGATTAATTCTTAATTGTTCATATAGTGTTTCTTTGAATAGCTACTAAATCTACTCGAACATAGTCACTCGTCTGAGATATACCTACAAGAGGTATATCTTGGATAGTCCCCGTCGGGACTGTCCAATCACGTTTCATCTCACCTTCTAGGTAGTGAACAAGTTTATAAAAAACAGGTTGTTGAAAATTTTGGCAGCATTTCCCTTTTGTTCTTCGAGTGTATACATTCATATATACTTATTTTATTCATGTTTTACTTATTTGATCTAATTCATAATTTACATGTTTTTTGCATGTACAAGACTGATGAGGGTGCAGAATCTTTTCTTGCCGAGCCTCATAGTCAGGATGATCCATTGAACAAAGCGCATGTGGTTCTGACCGTAACACCGTCTCTCATAGCTTGAACCACCTTATGCTTTTGTCTTTATTGTTTTTATGTTAACTCATATTTCGAAGCTGAAGTTGATTTGTTGTTGTTTGAACTTGTAGCAATCACTGGTGTTGGTTGGTGTACTTACCATCAACCTGTTTAGTGTTTGACCCTATTGAAGGAATAAGAGAAACATCTCTATTTCTTTGTTGAAATAGTAAGTAATGTGCATATTTTCATTCCAATAAATTGTATACTTTTTTTATTACTTGTCACTTAAATGCTTGTTTAATTAATTTCAGCGGTTTTAGAGATGCTATGACCGGTATTTATGCAATGAATTTTCCATTGGATATGAAGTATATAAAGGTAAAAATCATTCCATTTAATCATGCATACTTAAATATATTTTGTATATTAGTGTATATATAATAATATAATTTTATTGATAATAGTGTCCCTGGCAACCGGATTGCAGCAGTTGTGGATATTTTGTGATGCGATACATGTACGACATCGTGGACAATATTGACACCATAAACAATGTAACTCAGGTATGTTTTATAAGTTTTTCTTTTGAATTGGTAATTTAACTATTTGTGCATATTTGAATTTGTTTCAAATGGAGTACTTGCTTTTATATTTCTAGCGCGTAGCTTGTTGATTTCTTCTCAAAACAAGGAAATACTTATTCACAAGCCGATCTCGAGGTTGTCAAGGAGCACATGTGCTCTTACTGGTTGAAAGCAATACTTGATCAGAAGAAGTCATGAGTTGTAGCTATCTGTAGCTATCTTTTATTTTTTAAATGGTTGTAGTTGTGAACTTGAACCATTTAGTAGTTTGGTTAATTAGTTACAAATGTTGTAGGCATGTATTGATTGGTGTACGCTTAAGCATTGCTGTGCTGATATAATGCAAACAAATTGTTGCATATCTGTTATAAGCTGTGGTGAATTAAAGTTCCTCTGTTGACAATGCAATAAAACTATTGCATTTTGGTCTCACATGATGAAAATAATGCAGTTGTTGCATTTGATTATTTGTACAGGTTCTGCAAAATGCCAATTGTTGTTGTTGCAATTGCATCTGTGTGTGTTCTATAGCACTTATGTAAAATGTGCAAGGTAAATTCTGAATAAAAAAATATTTAAAAAAAGGACCACATAAGAAACGCTTATACATATAAGCTTTTCTTATACTCTCGCGCCAAATGTCATAAAGAACGCTTATAGTATATAAGTGTTTTTTTCATACATAAAGAATACTTTCTAGCTGAAAGCGTTCTTTATGCCCTGTCGATCCCCGCCTCCTTACACACCTTAAAAAACGCTTCTTTAAAAGACCGTATAAAATACGCTTACAAAGCGTTCCATAAGGCAAATAAAAGCTTTTTTTATTCTTTTTTTTTCCAGCAGTGGCTCCAGAGCTTTGACATCAACAAAACGAGCTATTAGAATCTTACCAAGCAGCGAGCACTGGAAATTCAGCGTTGGAGAGGATTGGGCTAGGTCGTCGACTTCCAAAGAGGTTTCTTCAACAACTGTCAATGCTAGACTGGCACACTTATTTGCCAAAACATCGATTCGTGAGGAAGAGGCAGCCATGGTAGCACGAAGAGGTGAGAACAGGGGGAGGGGTTATCCGAATTGGAGCAAAAATCTGAGTAGAGAAGAGAGAAAATATCAGGGTCAAAGAGTGGAATGATGGTGGTAAGGCAGAAGGCCTCCTACAACCTTTTTAAAGATAGAATTATGAAGGGGAGGTAAAAAGCCATGCACGATTAGGGCAGTAGGTGATAATGATTTGCATGTAATAGATTTAAAGATGGAGAATGGAGGTGTTTGTAACGTGTTGAGAAACAAAAAATGTTGAGCTAAGGTGTCGCTGGGCTGACAAAGGAGGACTGAAAGACAAGACCACCGGTGCATGACGAAGTAGACGAAGAGACGACTTACGACTTAAAAGAGGGGAAAGCCACTAGGTAAGGAAACCCACAACCCCACTTAATTTTTTAAAATCTGGCCAAATTTGATAATATAGTTAATTAAATAAAGAATTTACCGAAAACAGTTTACTGATGCATTTATGTTTTTCTAACCGATTAAATATTGAATGGAAAAATATTACAAAAAATAAAGCAACCAAAGTGGGTCAATAGTCACCGTCATTTTTGTATACTTTCGTGCTTTGTCCAATCAAACTACGTGATGCACAAACATGATTCTACTGCTTCACAGATAAGCTCCCCAGCTCACATCTCATGATCATGACAATCATAGGACCCTAAATTCTCATATAAAAAAAATGTCCAGTCCCCGTCTTTCATGGTACATCAGCACCGCCAGCACGCACATGATATGAGCACCAGGTAAACCCGAAATCAAAATCAAAATCAAAATCAAAATGAGAGATCTCGTCCGATAGCTTTTTGAAGACCTTTGGCTTTCACTGAATTAAACTGCTTTGGGGACCATCCCGTCTAGGAGTTCTGCATCAACGAAGAATCCCACTTCAATTACAACTTCGTCTGGAGGGGCCAACTCCATTACTTCCCTGTCTCTCCTCTTCTCGTCTCTGTCTCTCAAATCACGCTCGCGCGCGCCAACTGGCAGGAGGGACAACCCAGCCAGCCCCATCACCTAAATCATTCAATTTTAACCTCTCCCGTTGTTGGTATTCCGCAGCAAACAACAGCTTACTACCCTACTACCATTATTTTGTTGTTTAACCTATCTACCTACCGAACGAACGACCTCTCAAATCAAAACCCCATATTTCATTACTACCTCCTGCCTTAATTCTACTTATTGAGCACTTGCCAAAAGGTAAATTCAGAAGGAGGCAGCGGAAGTGATAAAGGGACGAATCAATTCGTTTTGGTGGTGGGAAGATCTTGGTGAGTACCGTGACTTAGAAGGTTTAGTGATGAAGGGTCTGTTCAAATCGAAACCTAAGACACCGGCGGACATTGTCCGGCAAACGAGGGAGCTCCTTGTTTACTTGGACAGCCCAGCTAGCAACCCGGACCGCGCTGGACCTAAGCGCGACGAAAAGGTTTGCTCTTTCCTTCGCTTTCTATGCTTCTGAAAATTTCACGGTTTCAGCAAAAAAGAACTCGTCAACTGTTGAAATTGACGGGGTTGCTCTGACTGACCACCCTTTGTCACTGCTCCAGAATTGGGATTCTACCCTTGATTGATTTTCAGCTTGATCCATCATCTGGCTGAATGAGATGAGTGTAACCATAGCTAGTTTTTTTCACGGTGACTTGAAATTCCCCAAATTTAGCCGTTGCTGTCAAATGGGACACTTGTTCCGGAAGTTCTGGGTTCAGGGGATTTCGTGGGAAAGATTTCTGATCTCTAAGTCTCGCGCTTGATTTTATTCTTCTTCTTTTTTAATACAGATAGACGATAGGTCATTAAGTAGGGAACAATGAGAAAAAGAGAGGGTGGTTGTTGCTGACTTTATTTGTAGATTGCTTTTTGCCACAAGTTATGTAAAGTAGGTTTGCTTTGGTTTGGCTCCAGTGCTGAAAACTGTTTTGCTCGTCGTTTTGCTTTCCATGTTCAGATTTCCTGCTTTTGACTAATTATTGTGAAATCTAATGTTATAGAACTTGGCTTCAGTGTTCAAATCTGTTTTATTAGTGGTTAAGCGCATCTGATGAGAGCGGGGATCTATGTCTCTATCTGAAAAAGGATATTACCGGTAGATTATACTTAAAACTATCTTTTATACTTTAAATAAATATCCAAAGTCGCTTAGATCTTGGATTTTTAGAAACACTGAAATTCTTTGCTATAGTGAGCTATGGCAAACACATCATTATGCATACTAGAGTTTGATCCATCATGACATGCCTCCGCTCATTCTTTTGTGCATGTTTCAGATGGCACTGCTGAGTAAATCCCTCAGAGAATTGAAGCAAATCCTTTATGGGAGTAGTGACGCTGAACCTGTGGCAGAAGCCTGTGCTCAGCTAACACAAGAATTCTTTAAAGAGAATACCATGCGCCTCTTGATAATGTTCCTTCCAAAATTGAACTTAGAGGTGAGTTTGGGTTGATGATTCTAGTTTTGCTGGTCAATAGATTGATTCTTCTGATTGGTTGTCAGGTCAATAATTAGTTTGTTTCTTTTACCCTTGTACTGGTCTTTGTGTGATGGGTTGTTGTGTCTTCTTATAGGCTCGAAAGGACACTACCCAGGTAGTTGCGAACCTGCAAAGGCAACAAGTTCATTCGCGTTTGATTGCAAGTGATTACTTGGAAAAAAACCTTGATCTTATGGATACTTTGATGTCTGGGTGAGCTTTATATACAGCCCATTGTTGCTGATGCTTGTATACTTCTGCTTGACCATCGTTAAAACTTGTGATTTTGACTGTAATACACTCTCATTTCCTGATCCCAAACAGGTACGATGACCCTAGTATCGCCTTACATTATGGTAGTATGCTGAGAGATTGTATTCGACATCAGAGTGTTGCTAAGTACGTTATCTAAATGGCTCTGCTCTCACCCACCCACCCCCACGTCCACCTCCCTGCGCTGAATTCATTGTTGATTCTATTTTTGTTGTTTTCTGTATCACAGATATGTACTGGGAAATCACTTACGGAAGTTCTTTGACTATATCCAGCTTCCAACTTTTGACATATCTTCAGATGCTGCAGCTACTTTTAAGGTCTGATTTCAGTGTTATCAATAATTTATATTCTTTTTCAGGATTTTCAGGTGTATCGTCCTTAGGTTTTCATGGTTACCCTGTCTGCTTTCTTCTCTTCTTTCCAGTTCTGCTGCTTAATTTTTGCAAAATTAGTGCATATTTTTGCTGTGCGGGTATCGAACCTCTGGCATCCCTGCTCCATGCAATTATGACAGTTTTCTACATCTAATAGCTCAAACACCTCATTGTTATCTGAAATTATGAATGAGTTGTGGAGAATTTCATATATTTGTAAACTATTGCCACTATGAATTTCTCTGGGGAGCTAAGATATTCACTATCTGCTTTACAGGAGCTGTTAACAAGGCACAAGTCCACTGTTGCAGAGTTCCTTACAAGGAATTATGACTGGGTAAGCTCCTTCAACTTTTGCTATGTTTCTTTTATAGTATGTGCATGTTTCTTCTTCATTGGTAGTAATGCGATCTTTCCCTTCTCTCCCTTGGGCTAGTTCTTTGAGGAGTTCAACACCAAGTTGCTTGAATCCAGCAATTACATCACGAGGCGTCAAGCAGTGAAGGTAAAAACTAGCTCTCACGTTCAGTTAACTTTCTTCATTCTGTGAAAAAGAATATTGGACTGAATTCATTCTTTTTCTTTTCAGCTTCTGGGAGATATATTGCTTGATCGATCAAACACCGCTACTATGGTTCGCTATGTGAGCTCCAAGGAAAACTTACAGATCCTCATGAATCTCCTCAGGGTAATTCTCCGCCAGCTGTAAGAATAGTTGGAGATGCATTGTCCAACTGGGTCATTCGTCGTTTTTGTTTAATCAGATAACCCATTTGTTCAAACCTAACTCTGGGTGCTTCTGACTCCCTGTTTGATGCATGGGATATATGACATCTTAACCTTGCTCCTTTCTTGAAGGGAAAGTTGAAGATTTATGGTTTAGATTGTTTTTCATTCTTTGTCGCAGGAATCAAGCAAAAGCATACAAATAGAAGCATTCCATGTCTTCAAGGTAATTGCTCTAGATCTGTCCAAGTTATCTGCTTAGCACCCAGATGGCTGTATGATTTATACTTTTTATTTCTGCAAAACTACAGTTGTTTGTTGCAAATCAACATAAGCCTGCGGAGATTGTCACCATACTGGTAGCCAATCGGAGCAAGCTGCTACGCTTACTTGCGAATTTCACTCTGGACAAAGGTAATAAAGAAGAACTCCTGTCCTGTTTCTTATTTCCGTAATATCTTGTCGTGATGCAAGGAAAAACAAGTTGCTTAATAAAGGCGGGGTACGTTTTGTTTGCAGAGGACGAGCAGTTTGAGGCAGACAAAGCTCAGGTTGTGAGGGAGATCGCTTCTCTTGAACCTAGAGAGTCTTGAAACTCTCTAACTCGCCCTTCTGATGATCACCAAAATAAGGTCTAAAATATATCTGATGTAATAAAGAATGGTCAAAGTTTCTGCACCTTTGTATTAAGTTATCTACAAGTCAGTCTGAATTCACAGAATTCTCCCAGATTGTTACTGAAAAAGGATCCGTTGTAAATGGTTTCACCCACCGCATCCCAGAATTGTCCCAGATCCACAAAAAACAGTCGAGCTGTTTCACTGTGTGGATAATACAAGAACCGGCGGAGCAAGTTACAAACAGATTTTGGGTTAAGTGGTGCTTTTATGTATCTCGTTTTCGGGCCTTTTCTTGTTGCTCTGTGGGTCCTTTTCGGCCTAAGAACGAAAAAAATTGGCACATTAGATAAGTTACCGCCGGTCTCAACCCTGAAGTTCACGATAATATGAAAGGTTAGGGATTTCCGATTCATGCTCGTGTTTTATTAGACGTTGTCTCGAATCAGACCTTGTCGTGAAGTCAATGGTTTTCATCTTCACGCTGGAAGCATTAATAAAAAAATGGGAAATTTAACCTTTTTCTTAATTCTTTTTAAAATTTTACAGGATAACACTAAGTTTTTATTTATTTCATCAGAGAACACTTTGTCTCATATTTTGTTAAATATTCTGTAATATTCCAGAAAATGACTAAATTATCCCTGTTATTAATTAACAACTTGAAAGTGATTTTTTATACTGATAAATTTCATAAGACACCACTTTTGTTTAACTATTTATATGGGTAGTTTAGTCTTTTTTCTAGGGATATTAATGAAACATTTAATAAAATATGAGCCAAAGTGTTATTTGGTGAAATAAGTAAAAACTCAGTGTTATTCTATGTAATTTTAAAAACACGGTGGTATATTGTGAATTAAGCAAAAACTCAGTGGTATTTGGTGAAAATTCCCTAAAAAAATTAATTGGTTAAAAAATTCAAAGAACTGTTTCAATAACCCACCGAAAGAGGTAGGAGTGAAAGATATGAGCAATAATAATTTAATCATCTTCAAAATGTAAAAAATTTAAGATCCCAGGTAAGGATAAAGCATTTCTAACATGGCGGACGACCTGTTACATAAGGGACAGTTGTCCAGCGGTTGGGACTGGGATAACCGTCCATTGGCTATAACAAGTGTAGCCGACCGGTGGTTAGGTCAGGATAGCCAGTCAACAGTTATGGCTGGGACAACCGCTGTCTTTATGTAGCCTGATGTCTGTTACCCTGAAATGCATTCTTTGATGTTTTAACTGGCATAGGGTGATTTTTAGGGTGTGGTTTATAAGGTATTTTTTTTACCTCGTTCTATAGTTTATAACGTAGTTACTGTAACGCCCCTAAATTACTAACCATAATATGATAATAAACTTGCTCAGATTAAATAAGCGGAAGCATAAGTCTTATAGGACGTTACCGCCACACTCACAACCATGTGAATGCTTAGGCTTAACTTACAACCAAACTAACTTGTATTACATAGGTTATAGAACAACCTAATACATTAGTCTAGAAACCAAGAGAGAATAAAATGATGGTCTTCTAGCCCCAAAAGCCCACACTCTCGAATGTCCCACAACTAAGGAGAAGCTTCTTCATTTCCTGCATCTGTGGTCATTCATACAATCACAAAGAAAGACCACAGGGCATAAAGCCAAAAATCAGCAAAGCTGAGTAAAATCAAAGCTACCATCAGAAAATAACTTAGTAAAGTACTTGATGGTATATACACAAACTTTGCTCAACCAAGAGTTCAAGCATTAACAATAAGGCATCCAAACCTGCACAAGTACATGTTAATCAATTCACATATTTTCCTTAGTCATCAATTTCTCCATTCCACACAAATCAGTTCAAGGGACGAATCCCGATCATTGAGGCGATCCAACCTTTCCCAAACGCACTCCAGGCCCTAAAAGATGTGCACACCCCCTATAGTACCTTTAAACTATAGTGTAGGAAACCATGAAGCATCTCATGGAGCCCAAGGCATACCATGAGTCCAATAATTCATAAGAAGGCAGTTACTGCTCAAGTTCCACATATGGCCATATATCTCAAATCCATTCCAATGAGTTACTCATTGAATCCTCATAATCAGAATATAACAATTTAAAGTATAACAAGAATCAATAGTCAAGTCACTTAACAAAGCCCATTTCATAATTTCAAACACAAGGGACATAATAATAATCAAACAGCACTTAAGGAAAGGCTATGATCACATAATCTTACATGGCACCTTCGGCCAGATCACACAGCATCAAATACCTCAGTTAACAATTCAAACAACCATAAATCATACCTTAAGAACAAGTCTTGATCAAACAAACAAATCATATCCATTTCAGTTCTATTATTAACTATCTCATCTAGATCAGCTTAAGACATAATTTAACTATAGATTACAACCTGAATCAAACCATAATTGGTTCCTAACATTTTCGGTCATAACAACACAATATTAACCAGATTAGCTTAGGAGTTAATCCAACCATAAACAACCTTCTAAGACAGTACATATAAGTTCCTAACATATTAGACTTTAAGACCTTAAGTCCCTTAGTTTAAACTATCATATTCATCCTAAAATCATGCTATACATCTCTTTAATAGTTCATGGCCAATTCTGCCATAATAGGTTACTAATGACCAGAACAATCAACAATCATGTTTTTAGCCCTAGGACACATCTAGTTTACACTAATTAACTTCCAACTGAAACGGTTGTACTAGACATCTAATTCACCAGATTAGCTCTTCTAGTAATCACACTTAACATTAAACAAATTCTATACTTTACCTATGTTACTCGCCATAATAATCAGATAGGTTCTAGGTTAGTTAAGCACCTAAAACACTTGATTAATGCTCTAGAATTCCACCCACAAATCTGGTGATTAAACAAAACTCTTTAAGACCATTTATCCTAGATTATAACAACACCAGATTAGACTAATCATCCAGAACAATCATAATTACCTCTAGGTTTCCCACTTACTAAACAGCAGCAAAACACCATAAACAAGCTCTTAAGCAATCAGTAATCAAAGGTAGGTTAAACACATCCTTTTCTTCCTTAAAACACTTTTCTAACTCTTCTAGCTTTAGGCTAATAAATACCTACGAATTTTAATTAGATAATATAGGGGTAATACTCCTGTACAACATACAGATTTATTAAGGGATGGTAACCATGAAGTTACCTTGCAGATTGCTGAAGAAAACCTTCCTTAAATCCTTGGAAAGCTTGCTAGAAGTTAGAACACCCTAAGACAGCTTTTAAGCTCCTAGAATGGACATGGAAATGGAGTGAGTTCCCTTGGTTTCTCCTCTGGTTTTCGGTGAGAATAGACTAGGAAAGGATGAAGAACACACCAGAACCCTTACCTCTAGATTGGAAGAAGATGAAGATAGTAGCTCTCCTCCTTCTCTTTGCTCTCGGCCAGGTGGTGGTGGTAAGCTTTCCTCTCTTTCTTTTCTCTTCTAACGTGCTAAATGTGAATGGAGGTGGGGGACGGTTTATATAAGCAAGGAGGACGGTTTAGGTTCTTAAGGTGAAGGAAAGGTGTGTGTGGCTGATTTCTAAGCCATGTCACGTCTCCAATGGGATGTTGCCACCTCCTACCAGCCTACTTAGGTGTCAAGCTCCTATTGGTTATAGTATGTGTCAAGTGTTTAAGTAGGTGCCAACTCATCATGCCACCTCGTGCTTAAAGACGTCCTACTTGCCTACTAGCTTGGTCGTGCTTAAGACGTCCTACTAGCTTGCTAGCTTGCTGAGTCACCTACTTGCTTACTAGCTTGATGAGTCACCTACTTGCTTACTAGCTTGATGAGTCACCTACTTGCTTGCTAGCTTGATGAGTCACCTACTTGCTTGCTAGCTTGCCCAAGCAGCTGCATCACCTACTTGTGTGTTTACTACATAAGCTAGCTGCTGCATCACCTACTAACTTGGTTGTCACAATGTTATTGGAGCATTCTAGCTAGCTACTTTTAAAACAATACAAGAAGTGCTATTAAGGACTTTTCTGGTCCAAATGTGTACTTATGCCAATATTAGGATTTAAATATGCTTAATAGCTCATTAAGACCTAATTAGCAAAGTAAATCATCCTTTAGAAACTTTGGGTATTTCATTCACTCCCCCTTAAGAAAAGCTTCGACCCCGAAGCTCTAACTATTCCCAAGATCATTCATACATTAAAACTATAACGCAACTAATAAACATTAAGTATTCACACCAAGTAATCAAGCATAAACAGAAGAACATTCATGAAAAAGGGTCTTAACATATTCATACCAAAGATATCAAGAATAAGAGTATCGAAGTCACTCCCCCTAAATTTTAAGTTACGACCTCGTAACTATAAATGTTACCTAGGATTCATCAAAAAGTTCTGGGTATCTTGTTCTCATAAAATCCTCTGTTTCCCAGGTTGCTTCCTCAATTTTATGGTTGGTCCAAAGGACTTTCACCATTTTCGTAGTCTTTGACGTGTCTCTCTGACCTTTGTGTCCAATATTTGTATTGGAACCTCCTCATATGACAAAGATGGGTCAATCTGAACTTTTTCAGGTTGGATGACATGAGATGGATCGTGTATGTACTTCTTCAACTGAGAAACATGGAAAACGTTGTGTACCTTGTCTAATTCTGTTGGTAATGCTAATCGGTATGCCAAAGTTCCCACTCGTTCTAAAATTTCATATGGGCCAATGTATTTAGGGCTAAGCTTTCCTTTCTTCCCAAATCTCATGACTCCCTTGGTTGGAGATACCTTCAAGAATACTTTCTCTCCCGCTGTAAATTCCAGAAACTTTCTCTTTTTATCAGCATAGGACTTTTGTCGATCCTGTGCAGCTTTCATCCTTTGCTGGATGAATTTCACTTGCTGAATCATGTTTTCAATCATTTCTGGTCCTAACAAAACTGTTTCTGAGATGTCATCCCAACATAGTGGAGTTCTACACTTTCTTCCATATAAAGCTTCATATGGAGCCATTCCAATGCTACTATGGTAACTGTTGTTGTATGAAAATTCTATCAAATGGAGATGATCAGTCCATGTACCTTGGTAGTCCATAATACAAGCTCTCAACATATCTTCTAATGTTTGAATTGTTCTCTGTTTGTCCATCTGTTGCGGGGTGAAAGGCAGTACTGAACTTTAACTGAGAACCCATAGCTTTCTGAAAGCTCTGCCAGAAACGACTTTGAAACCTAGAATCCCTATCAGATACTATACTTGTAGGAACTCCATGATATCTGACAATTTCCTTGATGTAAGTAGCAACTAACTTATCCATTGTCCAAGTATCTCGCATTGGTATAAATCTGGCTGTTTTGGTGAGTCGATCCACAACAACCCAAATTTGATTCATTCCTGACCTAGTTAAAGGTAGTCCCACTATAAAATCCATAGATATGGAATCCCATTTCCAAGCTGGTACTTCCAATGGTTGCACTAAGCCTCCTGGTCGACTATGCTCAAACTTTACTTTCTGGCAAGTTAAACATCTAGCTACAAACTCAGCAACTTCACGTTTCATTCCTGGCCACCAAAACTGTTTCTTTAAATCCTTATACAACTTATTACCTCCTGGATGTATGGAGTAGGGTGATTGATGGGCTTCTTGCATCAACTTCTTCTTAATCTCCCCACAGCTCTTAGGAATGCACCACCGACCTTTGAACCTTAAACTTCCATCTTTATGGATCTTAAAATCTGTAGCTTTCCCTTCTGTAATTTTCCTCTTGATTTGTTCAAGTTTCTCATCCCCTGATTGGTCTTTCCGGATCTCTTCGAATATATCCAGAGAAATGGACATTGGTGTAGACTACTTGATTGTGCTTCTTCTCCACTAACTACTAACTCCATGTCAGCCTACGAATATCTTCATACAACTTATCTGGGAGGATCCACATGGCTGCTGTTGAATGACTTCTTTTTCTGCTTAAAGCATCAGCTACAAGGTTTGCTCTGCCTTCGTGGTATTGAATATCCAGATCATAATCTTTGACAAACTCTAACCATCTTCTCTGCCTCATATTCAGCTCCTTTTGAGTGAATATATATTTTAAACTCTTATGGTCGGTGAAGATTTTGCAAGTGACTCCATATAAATAATGTCTCCAGATTCAGAGCAAATACTACTGCTGCAAGCTCAAGGTCATGAGTGGGGTAATTTTCTTCATGTTTCTTCAATTGCCTAGAAGCATAGGCTATCACTCGCCTATTTTGCATTAGAACACAACCCAGACCAAACTTCGAGGCATCACAGTAGACCTCCAGGCCATCCACTCCTTCTGGTAATGTTAACACTGGAGCAGTAGTTAATCTAGTCTTTAGTTGCTGGAATGACTGCTCACATTGGTCACTCCACTCAAATCCAACAGATTTCTTCATCAAATTCGTCAATGGCCTAGCAATTTTGGAGAAATCCTTGACAAATCTCCTATAATAGCCCGCAAGCCCCAGAAAACTTCTAACCTCTGTAACATTGGTAGGACGAGGCCATTCCTTAACAGCTTCAATCTTTGAAGGATCTACTGCTATACCTTCACTTGAGATAATATGGCCCAAGAAAGCCACTTCTTTCAACCAAAAATCACATTTAGACAGCTTTGCATATAACTTATGCACTTGTAGTAATTCTAACACCTTTCTTAAATGCTCGGCATGATCTTCCTGGTTCTTGAGTAAATCAAGATATCATCAATAAACACCACAACAAAACTATCCAAATATTGATGAAGACCCGGTTCATGAGATCCATAAACACCGCAGGAGCATTAGTTAGGCCAAACGGCATTACCGTAAATTCGTAATGGCCATAATGTACCTCGAAATGCTGTCTTTGGAATATCTTGCTCAGCTACCCTTATCTGGTGGTAGCCCGACTTAAATCAATTTTGGAAACACACTAGCTCCCTTCAATTGGTCAAACAAATCATCAATTCGAGGTAGTGGATACTTGTTCTTAATGGTTACTTTGTTTAGTCCCTGTAGTCAATGCAGAGTCGAAGGCCCCCATCTTCTTCTTTACAAACAAACTGGAGCACCCCAGGGTGATACACTAGGTTTTATATACCCTTTCTCCAATAACTCCTCTAACTGAGCTTTTAATTCCTTCATCTCCACTGGTGCCATTCGATAAGGTGCTTTTGCTATTGGTCCGGTTCCTGGCACTAAGTCAATGCAAAATTCAACTTCTCTTTTGGGTGGCATTCCAGGAATCTCTTCTGGGAACACGTCGGGTACTCAGCAACAATAGGAATTTCAGAAAGCTGATTTCTCTTTTCATTTAGATCTCGTACATAACACAAGTACACTTGTTTTCCTTTTCTTACTTCTGCTGCCATGGAGATGGCAGAAATGATCTCACCTTTGGCTGCCTTACTATCTTCCTGTATGATACCCGTTGCCCTGAAGGACTCTTTAACAAAATCCGCTGTTCATAACAATCTAACCGCCTTTGTACCGTTGCAGCCAATCCATCCCCAATATAATATCAAATTCCAAGCCTTCAAATACTACCAAGTCAGCTGGGAAACCTACTCCTTTAACAAGAATATTCACGTTCTCTATAATCTCAGAGCATTTTATCTTTTCCCCCGATGGTATTGTCACACAAATATTCACACAAGAAATACTGGACAACTTCAATTTCCTCATGAAAGCAGTAGAAGCAAAAGAGTATGTGGCACCGGAGTCGAATAAAACATGTGCTTCTAATCCATGAACAGGGAAAATACCTGTAATGACATTTCCCTGAGCTCTAGCCTCTGATTCATTCATCACATTCAGGGCTCCAGACTTCTTGTACTTGTTCTCATTCTTTTCAGCCCCTTTACTGCTACTTTGTCCACCACCAACTCCAGAAGCTGCTTTAAAGGTATTAGAGTTTGTCTGGCTAACCGGTGGCATGCCTTTCCTGAAGCTTCTTGACTCAGGGTTTCGGAAACATTCATAGGCCCGATGCCCCAGCTTTCCACAGTGGTTACAAGTCACGAACCTCCCTTCACAATCTTTTCCGGATGATTCTTCTGACATCTCCTACAGTTATAAGTTCTTCCACTTGGTGCTGTGGAAGATGTCTCCTTACCCTTGCTCTGGATACCTCCACTGAATCTTGTCTTTTGATTGAGATTGGGCTTCTTTACATCCGACCCCTCAGCTGGTCCACCAAAGGGCCTCTTTTTCTTCCCTTCATGGAACTCCCTTCTTTCATGCTGTACCATCTCAATGCTGGCAGCCTTCTCATAAGCTTCTTGTAATGTTTCATAAGTTGATCCCGCCATGAACTCCCGAATTCGAAAATTCAGCCCAAGTCTAAATTTTCTTGCCTTAGATTCTTCATCAGGGACTAGGTTTGGAGCGAACCTAGCTAGTTCCAGAAATCTGGTCCGGTACTCAGCTACCGACATAGATCGTTGTTGCAGGTTTAGAAATTCTTGTTGCTTCTTCTCTTTTAGATGATCCGGGTAAAAGCGAGTCCTCATCAATGTTTTCAATTCCATCCATCCAAAACCAGGTTGTTGAAGACAGCCCTCTTTTACAGCTCCCCACCATAGGTCTGCTTCATCTTTGAAGTAATAGGCAGCACATCCTACCTTTCTATCTTCGGGGCAGCCCACTGCCTCAAAGACTTTATCAAATTCTCGTAGCCATCCCTCTAGAATCTGAGGATCTTCCTGCCCATGGAAACTCTCGGTTTTATCGCAGTTATCTGACGCATAACATTATTCCTGTTTGCTTCTAGCTGTGCCATTGCTGCAGCCATTGCTTGAGCCATCTCTTGGATATTAGCTGCCATCTAATCTTGGCAACAAAAGGGTTACTAACACATACACATTCCCTCAAACATTAATAACAATCAAGCAGATAAGAGTATTATACTCCATATTCCTGCAGGTTAGTTAACACAACAGGAGCAAACACGTGCCTTACTCTCACAGCCCCATATCCCATCCTAATTTCATTTTTAATCCATCACGAGCAACCATGCTCTGATACCACTTTGTAACGCCCCTAAATTACTAACCATAATATGATAATAAACTTGCTCAGATTAATAAAGCGGAAGCATAAGTCTTATAGGACGTTACCGCCACACTCACAACCATGTGAATGCTTAGGCTTAACTTACAACCAAACTAACTTTATTACATAGGTTATAGAACAACCTAATACATTAGTCTAGAAACCAAGAGAGAATAAAATGATGGTCTTCTAGCCCCAAAAGCCCACACTCTCGAATGTCTCCACAACTAAGGAGAAGCTTCTTCATTTCCTGCATCTGTGGCATTCATACAATCACAAAGAAAGACCACAGGGCATAAAGCCAAAATCAGCAAAGCTGAGTAAAATCAAAGCTACCATCAGAAAATAACTTAGTAAAGTACTTGATGGTATATACACAAACTTTGCTCAACCAAGAGTTCAAGCATTAACAATAAGGCATCCAAACCTGCACAAGTACATGTTAATCAATTCACATATTTTCCTTAGTCATCAATTTCTCCATTCCACACAAATCAGTTCAAGGGACGAATCCCGATCATTGAGGCGATCCAACCTTTCCCAAACGCACTCCAGGCCCTAAAAGATGTGCACACCCCCTATAGTACCTTTAAACTATAGTGTAGGAAACCATGAAGCATCTCATGGAGCCCAAGGCATACCATGAGTCCAATAATTCATAAGAAGGCAGTTACTGCTCAAGTTCCACATATGGCCATATATCTCAACAATCCATTCCAATGAGTTACTCATTGAATCCTCATAATCAGAATATAACAATTTAAAGTATAACAAGAATCAATAGTCAAATCACTTAACAAAGCCCATTTCATAATTTCAAACACAAGGGACATAATAATAATCAAACAGCACTTAAGGAAAGGCTATGATCACATAATCTTACATGGCACCTTCGGCCAGATCACACAGCAAATACCTCAGTTTAACAATTCAAACAACCATAAATCATACCTTAAGAACAAGTCTTGATCAAACAAACAAATCATATCCATTTCAGTTCTATTATTAACTATCTCATCTAGATTAGCTTAAGACATAATTTAACTATAGATTACAACCTGAATCAAACCATAATTGGTTCCTAACATTTTCGGTCATAACAACACAATATTAACCAGATTAGCTTAGGAGTTAATCCAACCATAAACAACCTTCTAAGACAGTACATATAAGTTCCTAACATATTAGACTTTAAGACCTTAAGTCCTAGCTTAGTTTAAACTATCATATTCATCCTAAAATCATGCTATACATCTCTTTAATAGTTCATGGCCAATTCTGCCATAATAGGTTACTAATGACCAGAACAATCAACAATCATGTTTTTAGCCCTAGGACACATCTAGTTTACACTAATTAACTTCCAACTGAAACGGTTGTACTAGATCTAATTCACCAGATTAGCTCTTCTAGTAATCACACTTAACATTAAACAAGTTCTATACTTTACCTATGTCATTCGCCATAATATCAGATAGGTTCTAGGTTAGTTAAGCACCTAAAACACTTGATTAATGCTCTAGAATTCCACCCACAAATCTGGTGATTAAACAAAACTCTTTAAGACACCATTTATCCTAGATTATAACAACACCATATTAGACTAAGATCATCCAGAACAATCATAATTACCTCTAGGTTATTCCCACTTACTAAACAGCAACAAAACATCATAAACAAGCTCTTAAGCAATCAGTAATCAAAGGTAGGTTGTAAACACGTCCTTTTCTTCCTTAAAACACTTTTATAACTCTTCTAGCTTTAGGCTAATAAATACCTACGAATTTTAATTAGATAATATAGGGGTAATACTCCTGTACAACATACAGATTTATTAAGGGATGGTAACCATGAAGTCACCTTGCAGATTGCTGAAGAAAACCTTCCTTAAATCCTTGGAAAGCTTGGTAGAAGTTAGAACACCCTAAGACAACTTTTAAGCTCCTAGAACGGACATGGAAATGGAGTGAGTTCCCTTGGTTTCTCCTCTGGTTTTCGGTTGAGAATAGACTAGGAAAGGATGAAGAACACACCAGAACCTTACCTCTATTGGAAGAAGATGAAGATAGTAGCTCTCCTCCTTCTCTTTGCTCTCGGCCAGGTGGTGGTGGTAAGCTTTCCTCTCTTTCTTTTCTCTTCTAACGTGCTAAATGGCTGAATGAGGTGGGGACGGTTTATATAAGCAAGGAGGACGGTTTAGGTTACTTAAGGTGAAGGAAAGGTGTGTGTGGCTGATTTCTAAGCCATGTCACGTCTCCAATGGGATGTTGCCACCTCCTACCAGCCTACTTAGGTGTCAAGCTCCTATTGGTTATAGTATATGTCAAGTGTTTAAGTAGGTGCCAACTCATCATGCCACCTCGTGCTTAAAGACGTCCTACTTGCCTACTAGCTTGGTCGTGCTTAAGACGTCCTACTAGCTTGCTAGCTTACCGAGTCACCTACTTGCTTACTAGCTTGATGAGTCACCTACTTGCTTACTAGCTTGATGAGTCACCTACTTGCTTGCTAGCTTGATGAGTCACCTACTTGCTTGCTAGCTTGCCCAAGCAGCTGCATCACCTACTTATGTGTTTACTACATAAGCTAGCTGCTACATCACCTACTAACTTGGTTGTCACAATGTTATTGGAGCATTCTAGCTAGCTACTTTTAAAACAATACAAGAAGTGCTATTAAGGACTTTTCTGGTCCAAATGTGTACTTATGCCAATATTAGGATTTAAATATGCTTAATAGCTCATTAAGACCTAATTAGCAAAGTAAATCATCCTTTAGAAACTTTGGGTATTTCAGTTACTGACCCTGTGGATAATGATCTTAAGCCACAAACCCTAAATAAGTTTTCGACGTTTAACTCTTCAATGATGGTGTTTAGAGTGTGGGGTATAGGGTAATATTTTTTTTACTCATTCTACACTTTATAATGTCATCATTGAATCGTCACATGTGTAGGTTTTAGAGCCATTAGACCTTTAACCCTCCAGTACATACCCTAAAATAAGCCTTCAATATTTTAACTCACCTAGGGTGGTTTTTAAGGTGTGTGGTATTGAGTAATCATTTTTAACTCGTTCTATACTTTATAATGTAATCATTGACTCAGCGGTTTTTTAGGGTTTGTGCTTTAGGATTTAGGGTCATTAGATCCTAAACCCTTCACTACTAGCCCTAAAATATGTCAAAAAGACCCTAAACCCTCCATTACAATTCCTAAAATAAGCCTTTGATATTTTAACTCTTCTAAGGTGGTTTTTAGGGTGTGTGGTATAGAGTAATCTTCTTTTAACTTTTTTTATACTTTATAATGTTGTCATTGACTCGACGATTTTTTATGGTTAGTGGTTTAGGGTAAACCCTTCATTACAAACCCTAAGCCTTCTACGTTTGGACTCTTGTTGGGTGCTTTTTAGGTGTGTGGTATAAGGTAATCTTTTTTTAACTCTTTTTATACTTAATAGTGTCACCACTAGCTCGACAGATTCTTTGAGTTTGTAGTATAGGGTTTGGGGTCATTAGTCCCTACACTCTTCGCATACCCTAAAATAAGCATTCGATGTTTTCACTATGTTAGGGTGTTTTTAGGGTGTGTAGTATAAGGTAATCTTTTTTAAACTCGTCATATACTTTATAATGTTGCACTGACTCAAAAAATTTTTAGGGTTTGTGGTTTAGGGTTTAGAATTATTGGCTGATGTTGTCAAAAAAGAAAAACAATGTTAAATGAAAAAAATTCCAACTTCGGGTCACCTAGCTGACATTGAACAGATAGGCCGACCGTATAGGCTTTGGGCGCTTGTCAGCTATGGGTACTCTGGCCATCCAACGGCTAGTGGGATTGTAGACTGATGTCGGCTACCTCATATGCAACTGACGGTAGACTACATTTTGTTTTATTTTGTTTTCCATTTTTGATAAAAGTTTCAGTTTTATAGATAAATGGTTACAAATTATAAGTTAGTAGAAAATTTACAATTATTTTATAAAAAATGATTATTTCATTGACTACACAACGACACGGTTGATGTGCAAATAGTGTTAGCTTTGTTAAATCCTCTTATTACACACGAGAACTTTTCTAATCACTCATCAATGGGCAATGATTTTCTTTAGTAAAAAAAAAAAAAAGGAAGATAAAAAAAGTAACGAACAGCTAAGTTAATCTTTAACGCATCAATCAAAATACAGCCTAATTTTTCAGGCCTTCCAAATTTCCAATAGCGCAAACAAATCAATCTCTATGATACGCCAGTAAACTGTTCGTGGTTCCCCCAATTCAATTCAATTCTATTCTCTTGCCCCAACTTCGACCAACATCAAATTACTAAAAAAGTATTGAGCGAAGCGCAGCAGAAAACACACAACGCACAATAAAGCAAAGTTCCGAAATAGAAATGTTCTGCTACCCATCGACTCCTCAGAAGATGGCCGTAACAGTCAGTTGCTTCCTGGGCGGAGCGGCTATGTTCGCGGTGGGTCTTTACCTTTCCCACAAGAATGCGGCACCTCAACAAGCTCGGATCAAAGCTCGCGATGATTTCATCAGGGATCGTCTTAAGAAGAAATACGGCTATGATTTCAGATGGGGTCAATCAAAACCCTAGCTAGCAAACCAAACAGAGCGTTCCCCACTCTCAAGTTAACGTTTTGATTGGGGAAGAGAAAGGAACTTTCAGCAGCTTCACACTCATCTCGGGAAGCTTCTTTGCTTTTTGGGTGTTTCGTACTATGCGCGATTCTTCCTAGCCTGACGATTGCTTTAGCTAGGTTGTGAATCGTCACCTCACCAAGTGGTTGGATGTGTTTTTTTAATGTATTGGTTATTATGAGTTATGAAATGAAATTGGGATTAGTCTCTCAAACGTAGATTGTATTTTTGGGTGGAGAAATTCTTGGGTAAGCGTTTTGTTCCTGGGCACCTGATTATGAATCATGGAACTTCAGTGTGTGGTTCGTTCCTTCAGTTGAAATCGATTTCTCCCAAAATCTGCCATTTGAAGGCTGTGAGTCCCTCACAAGATGCACAAGAGGGGTGGCAAATTGGAGTCTTGAGGAAGTGTTTGTTTCTGATATCGTTGATGAATATATCAAGCCAATTGCTTTTGTGACCATCAATCTGTCTTTATTAATAGTCTCATCTCCACCCCGTACAGTTCATGAAGTGTAACTTTGCTGTAATGAGTTTGAACGTTTACTTAGCTCAATACTGTGCTTTTACTTCCATTTTTTTGTCTTGGCGTCTGCTATTAGAAGGTCCCCGTTCGCATCTTGAGCCTGACGAAGTTAAATGGAAAGGTAAAGGTAATGAGTACAATACCAAGAAAGCTCTCTCTGATCTGTTACTAAGAGAGAATCAGGTACTGGGTACAACGAATCTTCAAGAAATATGGAAAGGGTTGTGTGAATCGAGAATCAAAATTCTCTTGTGGATGATTTTGGTGAGAGATCTGTTGACCCGTGAAATTCTGTTCGAAAGGAACGTTATTCCAGTTGGACAGCTGTTGTGCCTGGTTTGTAGACGGGAGATTGAGACACTCGAGCACGCCATTTTCTTCTGCTCCCTGGCGAGAAGGGTGTGGGGAGCACAGCTCCTCTGGTGGAGAGTAGAGTTCCAATTTAAGAATTCTGCAGAAGAGATATATGCAGACCAGTTTGGGGTGCGGAGCATTGCTCCTCTGGTGGAGAGTAGAGTTTCAATTTAAGAATTCTGCAGAAGAGATATATGCAGACCAGTTTGGGGTGCAACTCAACCGTAAGTCTAGGAGAGTCTGGAGATCGACCTGGTGCTACGATATAAGCAGTATATGGCAGGAGAGGAATTTACAATACACAGGGTAATTAATCAAGCCAATATGGGGACATGGCGATCTACAGATCCCTCTCAAGTGCTTTGTTAATTCCAATTCTTTATGCAGTAGGCCGTTTTTCACTTCTTGCATTAGGCTGTTTTTCTCTTGTATTTCCGAATGTTGAAGGTGGGGTACTCTTTTTCCCTCCTTATGCTTTTTTCCCACCGGGTTTTGGTTAAGGAGGGTTTTAATGAGGCCCACTTAAGTACCTTATCCATGTAATCAATCAATTATTAATGTATGGTGAAAGCCCAAATTATCTAATAAAAAAAGAATAATACATTATAAATAAAGCAGTATCGATGCAGACTGAGTTGAGATGTGTTGTTTGAAAGTATATATGGGGTGTTCATTGTGGACAATATTATGAAATCTGCTCTATTTTGTTAGAAGGGCCACAAGGATGTCAATTACTGTGTAAAATTGTGGATAAGTTGATCCAGCGTAATGTTCAAACTCAACCAGGTTGCCATGTACAGAAACTGAAGTCCTAAGCACTTCCTTGATCCAAAAGAAAATATAAAGATGTTTGGAGGGAGGCTTTAGCTAATTCAATTTCTTGTAGCAGACTTTCCCTTCTTCTCATGTGAATTTCGAGATTTTTGCCTTCTTCCAAAGCTGTACCATCAAGCACCCGAGATGACACATCAATACGGCCAATACTGACCGGCAAGGACAAGTGATGATATGGCTGGCTGCCAACAAACGACAACCATGAAACTGTTCTTCAATGTGAGGAGGGTCCAGATTCTTTCCCCTGCTGCTTCCTCTTCTCCACTTTTCTTTCACATGGTTTTGTTCTTTCTTTGCTTCATCCCTAATCTCACCAACTTTCATGTCAATTATCTCATTAAAACTTGAACTCCTTTTGAAAGCGACAAGCTCACATCTGGCGTTCATTTCCCACCAGGAAGTATTATTCATCATAACTGATCACCCTATCAATTCCAACCAGTAAGATTTCCCCAGGTAAAAAAAATAAACAGAAAGAGAGTTAAGCATTCCATATTAATTACACTTACACTAGGCTGCAAAGCAGGTTTTAGAACCCCAGAATACTGCTACGACAAAACATTGAACAAGGGTTCAAACTGAGCACATGCTTTTTGCAAAAAAAATCAGTTGTTGAGAGTGGGATTTGAACCCACGCCCTTTCGGACCAGAACCTTAATCTGGCGCCTTAGACCAACTCGGCCATCTCAACTTGTTGTTATAATAGTTAAACTACACGAATAAATCGTATTTTATTACCGTTGCCATTTCCAAACACTTATTTAGTCTCTAAAGTCAAAACCTGCAAATTACTTTCTACCAACAACATATTGAAACTAAAGATTTGCCAGCACAAAAAAATTGCAAGCTACATGAACTATCGAAAAGGGGAAGGACAGTATCAGGGTCCTAAAGAATAACAAAACTGAAGATAAAATGACTACAATCTAGTTAGTATGTGAACGACGACACTGATGAGATGAGACATAATTAGGTGGCGGTTTGCTGCTTTCCCTTGCGCACTGTTTCTAGCTCGGTTTCAGCTTCTTTCAAACGTTCATTCACAAATGACACCCTTCCTTCTAGTTCTGCTGCAGACCCTCTCGTGGGTCTTGAAGGCTGATATGGTGCAAGGAAATATTGAGAGAAATATTTCAATGCTGGTACCCCGCAAACCTGTCAAACACATAATAAATCTCAACATTTTCATTATTTTCCTCTTCTCAAACATGCTAACTATGAACACAAGCATACATATTCGAATGAAACCCAAAAGCAGGGGGATACTAATTACCTCCTCTGGCAAGAGTGGTAGCTTTGTGATGTGGAACTCTTCATACAGTGCATGGAACTGATCAACATACTTCTGTTGCATACGCATTCTAGCCTTGAGTAGCTTCGATTCAACAAATTCTTCATCGAAGATCACTTGATTAATGATGATATTGTGAGTGTCAATCTCAAACTTAGTGAGTTCCTGAACCAGCCTTTCTGTCTCGTACAATGATAGGAACTCCGGTATGCAAACACATACAAACGTTGTCATGTCCTGTCAGTCAATCACCACAACACAAAGTTTTAATTAGTACTCAGCAGGATTAAGAACGAACCTTTCCTGAAATTCATAACCAAAAGTAGATTTATGGCTGCTCTTACTGGATCCATGAATTGCCTATTTACTTTCTCTATCACATCTTTCAGTCCCTCGAGCCTCCCCAAGATTGCATCTTCACCAAAGTCATCCCCGGCCCCAAATAGGGAAGTCAACTGCAGCATGATAAGAAGATAATCAATTAACACCAATCAATTAAACCTTCAAGGTTAAATTAAACTGATGATAGCATGATTTGCAGGCTCGAATGAATTTTCTCTATCAAGGACAATAGTATCTAAAGACGAAACACACACAGCATGTATATATGTTTTAACCAAAGGGGGTCTCTCAGTCACTCATATTGATCATGCGTTTCCACAAAGTGCCAAAATGTTAAACAGAAAAGTCTCAAGCTGGAATTCACCTGACTCAATAGGCCCCCGAATCTACTTTTCAAGGTGATCATCTTTGCTAGTGACTTCTCCAGTGTTGAAGGAAACTGCAATAAACGAAGTGTGTGGCCTGTTGGAGCTGTATCAAATACAATCACGGAATAGTCCATCGATTGAACTAACCTGCATTATGATGAGCACACACAGGGATAAGAAGATTGCAATTTTAATTATTGATTAACCAGATACTAATATAATTATCTTGTGCACCAGCTCATTGATGACCCATAATTGAAAAAAGGTGTTTCACTACAAGCTAATGGCAGCTCTTATAGAAGATAATTGGGAGTAGCTAGAATCAATATGTATGCATATCGTTGCTTGCTAAGAAATCCTATAAGTAGGAAGAAAATGAGAATAGATGAACTGGGAGATTATTGCTCATGACAGAGTATGAATGAACTGATCATAATCAAAATATCAAAGCAGGCTCTCCCACATAAAGCTCAATAATATTTATGAATAAGCGCCGTTGTTTGCATTTGGCTGCATTATATACCATATTGAATACTCTTCTAAGCTATCGATAATATTTATGATTAAGCAACCCTACAGCTCTGAAATAAGATATTCTATTGTTTACTTGTAAATATGTAAAACTCATGGTGTTAGTTGTCGACACAATAGTTTGGAACACAATAAGAATCCCGAGTTATCGATAACATCATATAATAATAGTATATACTCAGAATTTCTAAATAAAATCAGACTGGTGAATATATCAATTATACAACAAAAACGGGAATATTAATTTTTTAACAGCATCAAATTATATTCCGATACAACCGTTCAGTTAAAAATATTTTATCATCTAATTTATCATAGCTCTAACGCCTGTTAATATTAGTATATTATCAAGTAATAAAAATTAAATAATATATCCCTTTTAAACATATTTGTGTAATACATTTTTGAGTAGTTTATTTTATTAAGATAATTTTTCAAAACAAAGAGAATTTATATTTACGAAATGTGTGAGCAATTAATAATTTTAAAACTAGTATTAAGTTTTAGTTGATATAATTAATTCATATGTAATTTTATTATAATCATAAGTTTTAAAATTGCATTATTTTGTAAAAAAAAATGTAATATATTTTAAAACTAATTGATGATTAGAAATATTATTTCAGCTGTATAAATGATTTCCAAATGAATTTGATCAAACATTTAAATTAATTGTGTTGAAATTAATACTTTGTAAAGTATGATGCAAAGAACTAGTTTCAAGATCTGTAAATTTTATTATAAATATATATAATATTTAAGCATTTCGGATGGTACACGGCAATAATGAAGTAAGTAAGTTATTTGATACTTAGAATAAGGGAAGTTCTTGAATAGATGGGAATAACTAGGAATTTTAATATTATTCCTACCAAACATGTCGTTCTTAAAGATACAAGTAAAACAAGTAACTCATACAGAAAGTGATTGCGAGCCTCACTTGAGCATTTCTGCAAAGCTCATTGCTTCATCGATTCCTGGGATTGCATTTGCCAACTCTGACGCAATATTATCTGGTGCACCATCTAAACCATGAGCTTCTTCATTCTCCAGAGAGGGATCTACCTCCTTTTATAGAGAGATACAGAGTAAAAGAAATAAGGAACATAAAAAGCTTACTGATTTCGGTTCCTATTTAATGGAGTAAAATATAAGACACCTGCAAGCAAAGGTCAAATATAAAGCTTATCCCCAAACTAAATGCAAACCCAGAATACAATGACCGACAAAAATAGTAGTACAGAAACACTCTGCTTTCAGTACAGAGTCATTTTCCTATGTTCCACTTTGTCTCTTAGAATTAATACTAAATCTGTTAAGTTACTCTTGTGAAGTTAATTAGTTTTGTCATCCAATTAATTTATTATTTATGAAAAGTTTCACGGAAGTTGAAGATACATTAGTAGGAGCATTTATGCGGTGAAAATTAATGGCATCTGAAGCATGTAAGTTTCTAATATTACGAGGAGAGTTATGAGGAAGTTAAATCCTTAAAAGAAGAAGTTTAGACTTCTGGCTTTCTAGATACCCGCGTGTTAGTTGTTCCTAGGTGTTAATGGATTGTGCTAATGAGGTTGTAACCGTTGTAACTTGTGAGTCATTATGTGGCATTTGTTACTTGGTTAACGTTGGGATAAGTGAAGGGTTTAGATCTAGCACTATAAATAGATCTAGTAACCTGTAGCTTTGATCATCCCAACTTGTGGGGATCACATCCAAGAGACTTAAGGGTGGTTCTATGACAACTCAAAGGTAAAAACACCAACGGAAACACGGGAAACACGGGTTGATGAGTTGGTTGGATAATCCTCATGTAAACTTGTAATACTCATCTTCTTAAAGAAAGTTGTTCTATCTCCTCTCGTGGACGTAGGTCATGTTTGGACCGAACCACGTATATCCTTGCGTCACTATTTTATCATTACAATATTCTTGTGTTTTTTTTTCTTCTTTGGTAACCATGTCGATCTCACCACGATCCTGGGAAATGAGCCCGTAATCCTAACAGTCTCCTTATATTCTTTGTTGTTCTCAATAAACAACCTCAACTTTTTGTTATCTTGTGCACTTAGTGATATTGCATAAGTCGGTTTAACTGCAGATATTTGACTTTTTCCAAGAATGACCTGAATCTTCTACATCAAAATGAATCCCGCCTATGGAAATGTGATGCACTTAAACAATTCAGGATGACAATCACTTCAAGAACAATCGTATTAAGTTACAAGAGGCGGGATCAGGTTGTATCTGCAGGCTGCAGCTCCTTTATGGTGAACTGTGACCTTTTTCTCTAAGTTGTTACTACTACCACATTAAGAATGGGAGAACCAAACTATTCCAATCTCAAAATGGGATAAAAGAACGCGGATTGCAGGTCTAATCTTCCGGACAAGATAAAATAATTCTGTAAGAAACGTTTTTTATTAAGGGATGGTTCTACCCCTATGCATGTTTTAAAGTCCTCTATTTAAAAATTTTGCAGCGAATAACGTCAACAGTTATGAAGACCATCACTAGACGAACAATAACCGAAATCGCAATGCTGATGCACACATACCCAGATAAAACCACCAACATGGAGTAAATCAACAACATAGTAGAGATTAGATTACAAACCATGGCGTACAGATTGGAGAATCCAGTAACGAGAGTAGGGCTGTTAGTGAAACGTTGTTGGAAGGCGTCGCTGAGATTGTGGGCGGGATCCGTCGAGATAATAAGCACGGAGTTACGAACCTTAGCCAGTAGGATTGAGAGAATTGAGCTGCACGTTGTCTTCCCTACCCCACCTTTACCTCCGACGAATACCCATTTCAGCATATCCTGATCAAGGATATTCTGTACTGATCCCTCCGGTTGGTCTGGATCCGAAGCCATGAAGTTTCGTATCTAAAATTTTAATCTAACAACCGCTTGATTCTGGGAATCTGGTGATGGAATTGGTAGCCGGTGTCCGTGGCCTGGTGAGTGTTTGGACGGAAGCGGCCAGAGCGAAAATGGAAAGAGATAGAGGTCGTTGGCGTTGCCGGGCGTTTTTCTTGCCGAGATATCACTTCTGCATTTTCATTTTTTAGAACATTTTCAATAACAGTTTTTTTACAGAAAAATCATTTTAAAGTTGTTTTTACATCATTCTAGAAGTCATTCACTATTTTTCTATTTTCAGTTTATTTATGAACGTTTGATATAAAAGATAAAAGAGTAGATCTATATATAAAATGATGTCATATTATTTTAAGATGTAACTAATATTTTGTCAATATGAAATAGATCGATTTTAGTATGTTTTTGATTTGTTTCATACGGTTATGCAGATGGTAAATTTGAATACTTTAATTGATGAGTTTTTAATTCAAAGTTAACCTTGTGTTTCAACATTATAAATACATAAGTAATATCTACTAAAAAGCGTACTTGTGTGATTAGTCTGACACAATGTCATAAATTTACAATTATTTTTATCAAAAGATCTATTGAATAAGTATTTTTGCTATTAGGTAAGAATGACAAATTTTGCCGAACAAGTAAAACAACTCAATTCAGCAGCACGGTACACAAAACTCTCCGTTACTTTGTTGGATTAGCATGTACATCTTTCTTGGCGGGTAGTTGGAGTTTGGAACCGTAGCACGCTCATCCCCTCTTCATATCTTTGTGAGTTAATTGGTTGACAAACTTCGCTCCTTTCCACCTCCCGAACAGAGAAGCACTAACTCACCTGAAAGAAGACATCTGACCTTCTTCACTACGCCCCTGGTGCCGATTCTAGCAGCACGGTACACAAAACCTTCTTATCCTTTTGGTACCAATAAATTTGGTTAAGTTTACCCTCAGTACTTAACTCTGATCTATTGCTTCCAAACAACGTAGTACAAGCTAGCATGTTCCAACAACATCATTTTCAAGCCTTCATTTTTGCACGTATAAGGATGTATCCTAGACGTAGGTAGTCTACTAGAAAGACCAACCTTCAACCACTAATTCACAATACAGCCAAAAGCAGCTGCAACAAACAAGCACTGAAAAAATCAAATAGTCAAGTGTTCCAACTTCTTGGAAGAATGAAAAGATGATTAATCACCCATTGATTCATTGGATTCGATACGATTCAAACATCTTAATTAAGGATCATCATGGTCAATTGTTGATGCCGCTCTCACGGTGCAGTCGTCGAGGAGGCATCATTGGAAAGAGATGCTGACAAGATTCCAACGGGTTCCAAAGTTGAGTCGGCTGCAATACGCAATAGTAATGTTGATGAAGGAAAAGAATGGGCAAGGAATTTAGTGAATGGGGTACAATATGTGCCCTGGAGTGGTGCGTCTTGTGCAGGATGGGTGTACCCGCCGGTTGGATATTGGCCTTTGTATCCAATGTAGAGTTGTGATCAATATGGTTGGTGGGGTCAATTGCAAGGATGGGGTGGTGGTTTTAGTTCGCCGTATGATTTGGTTTGGCTTGGAGGTGTCCTGGACATGGGCAGGCCAATCCCCTTCCCCCAGCTCTGAGCGTGCCCGATGGCTCTAACGGGGTACTCAGTTATGGGGCAGCGGGGCCTGGTGTTAGGGAGCCAGTTTCCATTTGTAAACCGTTATTTGGAAGGGGACCGGACCCCGATCCGGTTATAGAGGATATTGTCAGAAATGTGAGGGGAGAAGCGGAGGAAGATGTCATGGGGTTTGATAAGATGGGTAGTGGTGCAGAATTAGGGGCTGATCTTGGACCTTGTGGAGATTTTGACAGACCGAGTTCTGAGCATATTGCTCCCCAGGCTCAGAGGATGAAGGAAGAAGTAAATGATATCGGCCTTAGGAACCTCTTCGAAGACCTGGAATTTCCATTAGGTTTCAAGCCAGTTGGGGGGTCCTTTAGATCGGATGATGATCCCGAGGATTCGTTTGTGAAAGAGGAAACGAGACAGACGCTCATTCTTCCGAAGAAACTTGGATGCTCTATCTCTGATGAGGATCACACCCTGAGCAATTTTGAAGGGATTATTCGTGAGCAGAGAACAAGTTATCATCAGAGATGTCAGGCTGCAAGAGAAGGGTCGAAAGAAGATTCCGATGGGTGCTCAAGGAACACCTTCAAGGAGAGGTCAAGAAAGGTTCTTGGGACAAGAACTTTAGCCTTTAGTAAGTTGTCCTGTGTAAGCAAGGTTGCCATGAGAGGCAAAAAGAAAGCTAAGTAGAGATAGGATTGGGTTCCTCCTATAGTTTCTTTGAAAGGTTGGACTAGAAAGGTATGTGAGGCTTGAGTCGGTTTTGCCTTGTTGGTCCCTTGTTTTGCCCTTGGGGTAATCTAAGCCTTGTGCCTATAATTATAAAAAAATTATCAAAGATCATAAAGATTTCTTGAGATCTTACTACGGGAGAGTGAAATGCGCGCTAGCGGATGATCATAATGGTGTTGTCTTAATTAGGCATTTAAAACGGCTTGGTAGGATGAGGTTGAGGAGTCTCGTTCAAGATCAGTGTTGAGAAAATCCTAAAATTCTTAGCATCATGAGCTGAGAGTCTGATCAAGAGCACTTGACTTTGTCTAGGATGACATTATAAGTCTTTCGAGGGAGGTTTGAGACATCCTCTTTCTTCCAGTATTAAGCTATATATCTATCTATGTACATTGATCCATGACATTGGATTTGTCAAGTGTAAACCTCAATAGACTTTAAGAACAGGGTTTTGTTGATGAGTATTGAAGTGACTCTGTGTCACAATAGATGCATGAACCATGTCGTGTCGAGTTGCCAACAAGAACTGAAGAGGGAATAATGAATTAAAATGTTGAACTCATACGCTCCCATATAATGTGGCATCAAATATGTGCGGGACATGACCGTTGGGTATGACAAGATTTAGGTCGTATCTAGGCTGGGTCTGAGTCATAATTACAAAGAGAAACAATTATAATTCCTGTTAAACCCTTCAGTTAGAGAGACTAGTTATGTTTTTACCCGCTTGTTCCAAGCTAGAAATAGTTGAACAAAGTGTGTAGGAGGCTCTTATTCAGGTGTGTTTGCACTTGATTGCAAGTTTAGGTAAATCACAACTTGTTTTGTCTTCCACAATTGTGGAATTTAGGCCTTCTAGCCTCTAATTATTGTAAAAAGTAGGGGTGTTCATGGAAAACCAAAATCGCCAAACCGGAACTGGTGAAACCGAAACCGGAAACCCGTCCGGTTACGGTTATTGATTTTGACAAATCCGGTTAACTGGAAAATCCGTTTAAGCATTTAATTTTTTAATTTTTTTGAGTATAAGTATAAAACTATATGGATAATTATTAGACTTACCAAAAATAAATATACAATTATATAGTTAATGGTTAGAATTATACCAAAACCAATAAAATCTTATCAAAATCGGCGGGTAATCAGTTTAATATCACACCAAAACCGGAAAAACTGCACATTGTTTACTAATAATAAGAAAAAAACACATAAATCTATATCATTTCAGTTAACCGTTAAACTGGTAAAACCGCACCGAAACCAACAGTTAACCGGTCCCAGTTAACCGCTTCTAAATGAACAGGTTACAGTTATCAAATTTGACTAACCGATAATCCGGTTAACCAGTTTCTGATTAACTGAAAAGTCTGTTAACCTCTTATGAACAACCCTAGTAAAAAGAAACTTACTAGCGAGTTCAAGGGAATTTTGATTAGATACAGTATCATTTATCATAAAATATTTATCATTAGTGATTATTTTTGTCTCAGTGTGTTTTTTTTTTCACTTTTTGACGCCTACTATTGGTTTCAACGGGTGTGCTCTTGATTGTTGCATTACACCTAGTGTGATAATGATATCATGATATTTAAACCCATAACTCAACTATCAACAGTTAACTTGCACAGATCGTTTGTAACTTCCTTCTCTCACATGTGTCTTTTTTTTTGTAACATCCTTTTCTCACATGTGTCACTATAAACATAAAATACCGGCAAAAGTCTTCAGGTTTGAAAATGGGTGGTGTTTGGATTCTAAATGTGCAGAGATAGTTGTTGATGTCTGGAGTAACAACTATCCTAGTATTATCACCCCTCTGGAGTTGTGTGCCAGGAAGCTTAGTGAGTGGAAAGGTTGGTCTATATCCAAGATCAAATGGAAAATTAACAATAAGAGGAACGAACTGGGTAAGATTTCCATCAGTGATAGTTCTTTGGGTGCTATTAATAATAGGAAGAGACTCCTCCTGGAAGTTGATTTACTCTCCTTCCGTGAGGAAATCTGGTGGAAGCAAAGATCTAGAGATAAATGGATAAAGAAGGTGACAAGAACACGGGTTATTTTCACGCAAGGGCTACCTCGGCGAAAAGACCCAAAGAGATCTTTGGGTTAAAGGATTCAAGGAATACTATGCAATACTCTTGGCATAGGATTGAATACATTGCTAGAGAGTACTTCCAAACTCTGTTTACTACAGTTTATCCCCAGGCTGACAGTGATTTTATTGAGGCAGTGGATGGTCGTCTCAATCCTAGATTTGTCAATGAACTCGCGAGACCATACTCTAGAGTTGAAATCTCTACGGCAGTGAAACAACTGGGAGCTAACAAAGCTCTGGGGCCAGACGGATTCTGAAATACCCTGAACTTAATTAGGGTGATTAAATTACTCTAATACGATATTGAGGGCCTATTAGTGCCTAATTAATTTTGGTAGAAAGAATAAATCCAAAAGAAATAAGAAAAACACTTAAAAAGCGAAAAACGCTAAATTGAGCGTTAGGTGACCCTAGGAGAAATACAACCTTGAATAGGGTATTAAATGAATTTAAAAGGCTTAATAATGCCTAAATAATATATGGGAACAATTCCCGAAGAAAACGGACCCAAATAATGTAATAAAACTCTAATAAAGCTTTAGCGCACGTTTTTCGAGAAAACCCGAAAACGTGACTTTGAGTGGTCAAACGAACCCGTGAAAATTATAGTTCATTAAATAAATATAAATAAACATTAATGGGAGTATAATAACCATTAAAATTAAAGAAACGAGAAAATTCCAGAAAACGGGCCCGGTTAGTGAATAGTGCTAAACCGGGTAAATAAACGAGTGTTTTCTGTAAAAGACGAAAAACGCTCCAATGTGAATATATTAGTGGGCCGGTTTTATTAGTGTAAACAGCCCCCTCACACATGACTAGTTAACTAGTTAAATAAGTCAAAAAGCAATAAAGTAAAAAGTGGAAAAAGTAACTTATACCCCCACCCACTTCTCTCTCTCCTCTCATTTTTTCCTTCCCTCACGTGAAGCTCCTCTCTTCCTCTCTTTCCTGGCTCTTCTTCTTCCTCACGGTAATATGCAGCTCCTCTTGGACTTCCATGGCTACTCCACTCTCTCTCTCTTCATGCCCAAGCTTCATTTAAGCTCCAAATAAAAAACAAATCACATATTTGAACTCCTCTCATCATCCTCTATCATTCTATCTTTTCAAAATCCAAAAAGGAAGAACTTCATCTCCATGGGTTTTCCCCATTTGAAGAGAAAATAGCACCAATGTGTATCTTGGAGTCTCCTCTTTCAAACAAGGTAAAAATCTCCATGAAAGACCTCACTTTTCTCCATCTCTTAAGTATGGCCGATTTTGCCCTCTCTCTCTTACCTTGTTTTTCTTCTTGTTTTTGAGCTTCATTTCAACCCTACAATGGTGGAGTAACTCCCTTCTTGATTCAAGGGTGAGAACACCTCTCAAAAATCTCCAAAGGTAAAACCCTAACTTGTGCTCTAAGCCCTTTTTATTGAATTAGAATTCTCTAAGGGTTTAGAAGAATAATTAAAATGCATTTTTGTGTTTCTTGGGTGTTGGGATGGAGTTTGGAAACTCCATTCCCTCTTGGCCGATTTTGGATCAAGAAAGAGAGAAGAGGAGAATGGAAAAGGAACTTGGAAGATCAAGGTAAAAATCTACCTTAAACCTTGTTTCAATTGCCTTAGGATATGGGATGGGTTAAATAAATTAATGAACCTAAATTATGAATTGAAATCCATGTTGGATAATGTGTTGGGGAAAGCTTGAGAGAGTTTGTAAACTTGTGTTGATTTAAGGGCCTAAGTGCCATTGTATTGGAGGCTTGAGTTATATTGTTGTCTGAAGAGATTTTGATGAGTTGTGGATTTATATTATGTGCTAGTAGGACCCTTGTATGGGTGTGGCAAATTAGGAATAAAATTGGTGAGAGTTGATGATTTGGGATATGTTAAAGTTATGGGGAGGTTATGGCGAAATTTTGGTAGAAATAATGTGTTCTAGGTGTTGTAATGAGTAAGAGCAACCTAGGGAATGAACTAGGTATTGGAAGGGATCTATTTGGATTAGTTAACCCCTCTTGAGTGGATATAAGGGTAGGAAAAGGAAGAGGCAAAATCTGTAGCAGAGGAGTATTGGAATGCTTTGGAAAAGCAAGAAAAAGAGTTAGTGTTAGAATAGTGGAAGTGAGAGTTGGACTTAGGTTTTAGTAGTGCCTTTATCTAGGAATGAATTTGGGATGGTCATTAGGTGATTTGGTAAGGTTGGTAAAGTAAAAACAAGCAAGAAGGAGTTAGAAATGCATAAGTGTGCAAAATGCAAGAAGGTGAAAAGTGAGTTTGTTGAATTTGAGCAAGAATTGGGTGGTGGATTAAACCAAAGATTTGGAGTGGTTTAAGGTGTGTTTTGAGGTGTTTAATTATGTAGGAAACTTGTGGAAAGTTTATGGAAAGATTAGGGGTGGATTAAGGGTTGATTAGGGGTTGAAAATTAACCTTAATAACAGTTTTTAGCAGGGTCCGGGACTTAGGATATGTACCAAGTCCCGGACCGCATCAAAAAACAAGTCGAAACTGAAAACAGGGGGTGGTCCGGGACTATAGTCCAGGACCAAGTCCCGGACCAGATAAGAAAATCAGCCGAGAGTATGTTAATGCATTGGTCCGGGACTAGGGACCCGGACCATGTCCCGGACCATGCCTGAAATGCACCTGTATGTGTTTTTAAGGGGCTAAAACATGGGGGATTGAATGGTATTGGTTTTAGGAGTTATTTAGGAGTTGTTTGGTGACCTTTAAAGGTCCTAAGAAGTATAAACAAAGGTTGGAGGTGATTGAGAAAGTTGTGAGTTTAAGTACATTAAGTTAAACCGAAATAACGGGATAACAAGGTAAGTACGGGAGTAGCAATTATGCACCTACCGTAACACTTTAATATTAATTGAACCATTTGACATGTAACTAGTGGTTCAAGTGTAAGACACGAGGAACGTGGGAACACCCGGTAAAGTTAACCCCGGTGAAAGGTATGATTTCCTCATGCTCTGTATCCTAACTTGGTTACCCCGATTTGTGTGCTTGTTTGATTGTGTGATCACCTAACAAGATAAATGCACGAATCGGATTTTGTGCACTTAATAGTGCTTGTATTGTATTGTTGTTTGTTGGATTGAATTTAAACTAAGTTTGTATAATTCATGAAATGGATGAATGATGAATGAGTTGCTTGCATGTGATTGTGTACTGTAGTTCGACTCATAGTTGAGTCTTGTTTGATTAGAGACTCGAAGGGAGAGTTAAGTTGTGAAATAATTAAAATGATGCAACACACGATAACCATCGATTAGTGGTCAATGATAAATCAACTTATAAATTGACTCAAAACAAGAACAAGCGACACATGGGACTAGTGAACGTCCTTAACTTCAATAGTCGACCTCCTATGCAAGGATGTGACTCAATGTTAGGAAACGAACATAGTTCCTAAGTAATGGAGGTGTAGGGGCGACCCTTAAATCGGCAGATACAACGAGATAGGAAAATATCCTAAGTTGTATGATAGCATCGAGAAAGATGCGGCTGACTGGTATTTATATATGTATTTATATATGAGTACCTATTGTTACTAACGCGAGAGCTGGGTTAGGGGGATTGTGAGTCACACGTGCAAGGAAGAGGAAGCAACAGAGCGTATGTTTCCGAATCCATGGTCGAACTCCCTTGTTACCAGGCCGTGTGCCACATAGTGGTGCCCGACTAGAGTAAGACTCGCAGTGCTTACCCGTCTAAAGAGGTAAGCTGGGTATTGTGGGATAAGAAAGGGGAACATGAGAGAATGTTTCTAATCCCGTATTGAGATTATAAAAGCCCGGTGGTGGGACCTAAGTATGTCTCTGCCCGGAGGCCTTCGAGGCTTAACCTAAAATTATTCAAGAGTAGAATAATTAAGAAACTAGATCGGGACCGAGGGTGTCTAATGATCTAGGAGTTAAGTAAACTACCCGGTAGGGGTGGAAAGTTGGTAAATGACGAGAATGAAACTCACTTGAGATATGGTCTCTCAAGGTTTAAGAATAAGGTAAATGAATTTACCGAGCTGGATGTGATAACTGTGTGGATTGTATTCCTGGATGGAATGTGGAGTGTTGTGTGAATGTACATGTATGATGTATCGTTGTATTGCATGCTGTTTGAACTAAAATGAACCGCATGCTCTCGACCAAATAGTCGGTGTACCCTCGCTAGTACGCGGGGTATACGGAAGTCATATGCAGCAATTTTGCTGAGCCCCTTGGGGCGATGTTTTTATTTTTCCAGGTACAATGAAGCCGGTCACCGTTCGAGAGTAGGACGAGGTTGTGATTAAGCAAGGGTAGTTGATTATTTGTACTGTTGTGTTATGGAAATGTAAGACCGAATGGACATTAATAATATTGTAGATACTCGGTATAGTATTAAATTGAGATTGTATTGTTTACCATGGGATTGAATGTTGTATTTGGTTTGTGATTTGATAAGGGAATGGAATGTATCATTTGTATAGTGTACTCGGTAGAGACCCATCAGACCGATAGTGTGATGTACTGTTTGTTTGGAATTGGCCTTGTTAGTCACGTGGGTGGCTAACGGCATTGTTTCACCCCCGGTCGTATTAAAATTTCCGCTGCTTACGTGTTGATAATGGAGACGGGTTAGGAGTAATGGTGTGATTACCGGTAGGGGTGTTACAAAAAGTGGTATCAGAGCGAAGTATCGCTCTGATGGTCTGAATACCGAGTTTAGGAAAATATCGAGTTAGGAATTAGAGACTTAGGGCTAAGGGTTGAGTGTTAGCGTGAGAGGTACGCTAGATAGGAACATCCAGTGTGATCTGGATACCTACATAACCAGTCCAGCCCTCCGCAACCCCCGTTATAAGTTGGGGAAGGAACACCAGAGTGATAGAAAGACCTCTGTTACTCGGAAAACCCGATCTGGCAGTTGTAAGATAGACTTGTGAAAAGAAGAAACCGGACATTCGATAGATCCCTAGAATTGGAAATCCCAAAGACGGTTCCCGTTGGAGCAACAATAACCGTACTTAACGGCAGAAGATTAAAGATCCTAACCAGAGGATACTTAAATTTGTGGCACCATGGGGCAACGTGCTTCGCAGTCGCGAGAACCATGTGCAGCCAACAAGAAGGGAAGCATAACTACGCAATGAAGCAAAAAGCCAGAGTAACAAAACTGAGACAAGAGAGTCTGTGGACTGCAAACGTTGACAATACCGTCAACAACACGCAACCGACGATGGAAATAGTCAAGGTTGGATAACTCCAAACCTAAAACGCCAAAGGGCGGTAATACCCAAATAACATAGTGCGGACAACTATGGAAGTAATTATTAAGCTTACACTAACAGGACTACCATGTAGTTCCTAATGATCTGATAAACCTCAGTAACCACCGCCAAGTGTGGGAACGAGCTATGGAGCAAGGTACATGGAGTACCACAAGGATCGGGAAAGCACCCGTATCAACGACAACCATGTCAAGAACACTGAGGAGCCACTCGGGGAGTTGATCATTAAGATCAAAAATGGACGGAAAATCCAATAAAACCACCACATACTGATGAAAACAACTCCGTGATCGGTACATGACAACCTGAAAACCGACGTACCCGCGCACTTGCCAAGGCAAGTGTAGCAACAACAAGACAACTGGAAGACCTCGGGATCACTAACAAGTACTTACTAAGTACCACTATTACAATGGAAGCAAATGAAGGATCACTAATCCTAAGGAATTGAAGAATCGACCTTGGAAAGGCCTAACGGCCCGACCATTATATTAATGAACATACCAGTCAGCAGGAAGCTGTACTTGGTCAAAGACCCCAAGCATGGCGATGCCATGAAGATTTTCTTTCAAACTCGAGATTTTATTTCAAAACCCAGAAATTTTCTTTCAAACCACAACTTTTCTTTTAAACCTCAGATTTTTAAAACCAAACCACAGAACCACGGTGGGTATCATAGAATGATACCAGAGGAGTTGACAATAGAATACTTCACCTAGGCGTGTGCCGAGCACTACGAGTGTACCCAATTACGGGATGTGGGACGACCGCACTCCGAAGGAGCTTACGGGCCTGACAGACCATTCGTGAGTTAGTTGGGTAGGTGGCAACGTACCAATACGGTACCCCACGTATGTATACATGTAGTGTACGAAACACGGGAAGTAGTCAGCACCGTTCTACGGACCATAAGTGAATACAAATCCGAACAGTTAGATACCTAGAATAATCGAAGGAACCCAGATGAGCTTACAAACTAAAGGAGTCAAGAACTCACCTCAGGAGGATAAATGAGAGTTAAAAGTGCGAGAAACACTAGTAATTGACTAAAGACATTGGATATGTCTCAAGAACTAGAAACAAAAGCATGAAACAGCCGGAATGGATACCCGGTCTAAAAATAATGAGGCAAACGCCTAGCATGAACACACAAATGTTCAAAGAACAAAGTGGAATACCCAGAGTGATCATCTAAGGTACCAGAGGATACCGATCACCACCGAAGGAAATATCAAACCTGTTATAAACATAAGGAAAAGCATCAACGGCCTACCCGAAGGACGGGAGACATACAACCCTAAACGGGACAACGAATAATCCAGAACCGCATTGCGGAGGCGACATAACATACTCAAATGTTAGCCGGATTTAACGGCATAATCGACAACACCCAGGAGCAATCCACAAAGGGTATCAAAGTCAACATAGTTGAACGAAGTATCGTAATAAGAGCACCAAGGCTATAATGAACACTCGGTTGGAACACTGAAGGGATCCCACTTAGCAGGGGATGCCCTAAAACAGATGAATGGCACTCATCGATACCAAAATACTTAAAGGGTCTCCAACGGACGGAAGCGTGATGCGGTGAATTCATCACGGAGCCCAATGCTACCTCCAACCGTTTAACGGTATAAGGAGAAGTAATTATGTGTAAACCGCTTATAATGAGCAGAACTCTAGCGACATGGCTAGTATGCCATCGGACTATTACAATACATAAATCCAACGGTTGCAAAACTGGACGTGAACCATATGGGAGTTGTAAAGAATGACGCCAATAAGATCGTTTAATAACTAACAAGCAAGGATACCCCTCGTTATTGTGATACCGCAAAAACGAGAACATACGGATCCTAAAGAGGAGGATACCATCAATGAATGTCTGAAAATATATCTCTTTCAGAATTACTAATGTAGTGAAGCTTGAGCATCAAATCATTGCCAAGCGAAAATTGTAACAGATGAAGCCAAAGAAAGCTTTGATTGCAGTGGGCAGTAACTAAGGAGTAATCGGTTAAGAAGTAATACGGGAAGTATGAACCGGAAGTGGAAAACCAATAACGCTCAAGGAGCTCAGAGATATAAAAGAATGTCATATGCTATAATCAGCCAAGTAAATGGCAAACCATTGAATAAATGGTAGAAAAACATGTGCAGAAGCTAATGAAATAGCAGATGCCATGGAAACCAATGACGTAAATAAATACGAACATGGTGCGCAGCAAGCGACCAATACATGTGGATAAATCATACAATGAGATGGAGTTGATGAATAAAGATGATAGACAGACCGAGAAACAAGGAAACAATATTCACTCCTATTGCAATCTCACAAGAGATTTACTGCCCAGGGGTTTACGCCTCTGCACTCTATAGGACTGAGTGTTTTGGTATTGCACTTGTGCGGTAATGATCGAGTGGGATAGCTAGGAAGTTGGGAAGATGAAAATTGTGGGAAAAGGTAGAAAAGAAACGTGCGAAGTCATAAGGACCGAAGCATAGGAAATGTAAGGTCATAATTGAGAAGCTACTGACAATAGAGGAAACACTATAACTAAGTAGGCTCACCCTCAACTGACAATATGTCGGGAGAACCAAGTGAATAAGCACTCAAGTACACAATAGTATGTACATGGATTCCAGAGAGCTGGATAGAAAACCTATAACTCATTGAGTTCGCGTACGGTAAAAGAATACCACGCCTGATTAATAGACCGTGTTCCTAAGATAAAAAGGATATTGTATAACACATTAAGAGTAACGAAAAGGGTAAATAAACCCAAGTTATCAAGGTCGCACAGCGGAAGCTAGTGGGCCCAAAATTCTAAAGGATTAATACACCTAGTGAATGAATGCATGATTATCAATGCCTTGAAGCCTCTAAGGCTAGAACCGAACCCGGTTAAGAGTTAAATAACTCCGATGAAAATTCTTGGTGCAGGGACTAACCAACAGTGTGGTTAAGACCCTTTGACCAGAATACATTGTATAATAGACCGCATGGAAGTTGAACCACTCCACGACGGCTGAATGCCTTCGACCTATGACCAATGTTGACACATGGTAGATTACGTGGACGTAATCTCTTTTTAAGGGGGTAGAGCGAAAATCACTAAGTGTATGTTTCACGTGATAAGGGCGTAAACTACTATGCGCATAGCGCAAAAGAATTTGTTTTGATGATGGTTACTTATGTTTTGATGATGGGTACTTATGTTACATAAACATTTGTACTCACTCACTGTGGAAATTATGATTATTTGTGAGATTTGAAGTGGAAAGGAGTAGAGAAACTTCAGGGGAATTAGAGCCCCGGTGGCATATGTCTATTTGAGATTTGACATAGTATTTGATTTGGGATTAGATATGGTGTGGATGAGTATATTTGGGAAATTTATTGAGGAGTACTAATCGGTATGGAACCGATGTTGAACCTAGTGGGAAGTGAGTCCCCTAGGTAACTTGATTTGATTGTATGTGTGTATAATTTGAGGATAGGAATTGATTGATTTTATTTGGGAATGAATGGAGGATAGAAAACCGAATGGAGTTACAACAGGTATTGAATTTCTTAAGGTAGGTATCGGGAGATAATTGAGGATGATCGATGGACCGAGTTGCATCGTTTGGAGATGTTTGCTTTGTTTTCATGACTAGAATGATTAAAAGATAGAACATGGTAAAAGATTGAATTACATGCTTGTTTGAAATGGAAGTGTGAAGTCGAACTTGATTTACTAGTGATCAAGGGAGATGGAACACAAATTGGGGCGGAGAGATGGTTCATCACCGATGCTGATCACATTGGGGTTGAATGATTCTTGCGGCTCCCTGTAAGTGGTCATAAGTAATCCTGCTAGGATAAATGCAGTAAGCATGGATTGGGTTTAGTGTGGGGTTGTACTGTTACGTTGCTTGTGTTGTACTGGCATGTACACACGGTTAAATTGCACTAGGATAATTATTTGGTGTTGCACCGGTATGTGCATGGTTGAAAATTGTTTTGTGTTGCACTGGTATGTGCAAGGGGTAAATTGTTTGTGACGTACTGATATGTAAGCATGTTTGCATGGTACCGGGGAAGTATGTTGTGTGGTGTTGGTAGGTACCCACGGTTGTTAAATTGCTTGTTGAATGATTTGGTGTGTACCGGTATGTAGACACTGGCTGGACTGACTTTGAGCCTGTAGGGTTATAGAGATAATGACCTCGGCACACGATATGTCTAAATGACCAACAATCTTAGACTCACTAACTTTGTGGGCAAAGTTCTTTAAGGGGGTAGATTGAAATACCCCGAACTTAATTAGGGTGATTAAATTACTCTAATACGATATTGAGGGCCTATTAGTGCTTAGTAATTTTGGTAGAAAGAATAAATCCAAAAGAAATAAGAAAAACGCTAAATTAAGCGTTAGGTGACCCTAGGAGAAATACAACCTTGAATAGGGTATTAAATGAATTTAAAAGGCTTAATAATGCCTAAATAATATATGGGAACAATTCCCGAAGAAAACAGACCCAAATAATGTAATAAAACGCTAATAAGCTTTAGCGCACGTTTATCGAGAAAACCCGAAAACGTGACTTTGAGTGGTCAAACGAACCCGTGAAAATTATACTTCATTAAATAAATATAAATAAACATTAATGGGAGTATAATAACCATTAATATTAAAGAAACAAGAAAATTCCAGAAAACGGGCCCGGTTAGTGAATAGTGCTAAACCGGGTAAATAAACGAGCGTTTTCTGTAAAAGACAAAAAACGCTCCAGTGTGAATATATTAGTGGGCCGGTTTTATTAGTGTAAACAGCCCCCTCACACATGACTAGTTAACTAGTTAAATAAGTCAAAAAGCAATAAAGTAAAAAGTGGAAAAAGTAACTTATACCCCCACCCACTCTCTCTCTCTCCTCTCATTCTTTCCTTCCCTCACGTGAAGCTCCTCTCTTCCTCTCTTTCCTGGCTCTTATTCTTCCTCACGGTAATATGCAGCTCCTCTTGGACTTCCATGGCTACTCCACTCTCTCTCTCTCTTCATGCACAAGCTTCATTTAAGCTCCAAATCAAAAACAAATCACATATTTGAACTCCTCTCATCATCCTCTATCATTCTCTCTTTTCAAAATCCAAAAAGGAAGAACTTCATCTCCATGGGTTTTCCCCGTTTGAAGAGAAAATAGCACCAATGTGTAGCTTGGAGTCTCCTCTTTCAAACAAGGTAAAAATCTCCATGAAAGACCTCACTTTTCTCCATCTCTTAAGTATGGCCGATTTTGCCCTCTCTCTCTTACCTTGTTTTTCTTCTTGTTTTTGAGCTTCATTTCAACCCTCCAATGGTGGAGTAACTCCCTTCTTGATTCAAGGGTGAGAACACCTCTAAAAAATCTCCAAAGGTAAAACCCTAACTTGTGCTCTAAGCCCTTTTTATTGAATTAGAATTCTCTAAGGGTTTAGAAGAATAATTAAAATGCATTTTTGTGTTTCTTGGGTGTTGGGATGGAGTTTGGCAACTCCATTCCCTCTTGGCCGATTTTGGATCAAGAAAGAGAGAAGAGGAGAATGGAAAAGGAACTTGGAAGATCAAGGTAAAAATCTACCTTAAACCTTGTTTCAATTGCCTTAGGTTATGGGATGGGTTAAATAAATTAATGAACCTAAATTATGAATTGAAATCCATGTTGGATAATGTGTTGGGGAAAGCTTGATAGAGTTTGTAAACTTGTGTTGATTTAAGGGCCTAAGTGTCATTGTATTGGAGGCTTGAGTTATATTGTTGTCTGAAGAGATTTTGATGAGTTATGGATTTATATTATGTGCTGGTAGGACCCTTGTATGGGTGTGGCTAGATTAGGAATAAAATTGGTGAGAGTTGATGATTTGGGATATGTTAAAGTTATGGGGAGGTTATGGCGAAAGTTTGGTAGAAATAATGTGTTCTAGGTGTTGTAATGAGTAAGAGCAACTGATAAGTGTGAAACATATAGGCTTTTTAGGGCTTAATTACCTGATAATCTGTTACAATATAAGCAATGTTTCCCACTTATTCTGTTTTTCCTAAGATTGATGTTTTGATATGAACTGATGCATTTTATATGCTAAATATAGGAAAAACCCAGAGAAATGAAGATTTTACATCATAAGGATTGCAACACAAAAACGGGGAACAAATCCGGAAAAAGAGGCAAAGATTGGTCACGTCCGGGTCAGAAGGGCCGGACGCAAATCCGGACGTCACACGTCCGGATCCGGACGCAAGCCGGACGTGACCCAAACTCCAGATCTGAGAGTTCTGTGTCTTGTTCGGATCCGAACAACGATCCGGACACAACCCGAGTTTCAGATCCAAAACCGCTGTCTCACGTCCGGATCCGGACACAGATCCGGACGTCACACAGAGATGAAAAATAAAAATGCAATCGCGCTGATAATCGGGCTTTCGGCGCAATTATCAGCCGAAAGCAAGTCTAACCCATGCCTCAACGATTATTAATACACAACCATGCTCAATTAATCACTCACTCACCAAACTTCCACTAACCTTTGTTTCATTTCTAAGCCTATATAAACCCAGCTTCAGCCTTCATTTCAATTCGTCCCAGACTCTCAGAGTCTAAGCAATACACTCTCCTCCTCTCTACATATCCTCTCATTCACGACTCGCTCCATCTCCATTCATTAAACTTTCCTCCGTAACTCTTCACCCTCACCCACAGACAAGAAAACTGCTCACGAGCTTCATTTACCCGCGTCCGGATTTGACGTCCGGATCCGGACAGCACCAGGAGAACGCGTCCGGATCTGCGTCCGACCCAAGACAGCCGGACGTGACTCAAACGAGTGTGGAAATTGCAGAATCGGCGACGGCTTCTAAAATCAGTTTTTCTGCTAAATCCCTCTATCCTTATGCTGTTTATATTGAGCATTGTTATTTTGTTCATGGCTGAGTAATCGCTTTTAATTTCGGTTTACTATGTATCTCTAGAATAATTATTTCTGAACCTTTGTGATTTTCTGCAGTACACTAGAATAAAGTTCTTTTCCCTTATGAATTCCTAAACTTGTTAATCTGATCAATTAAATGAGTTTATCAGTTTGTTAGCTTATAAGTGAGAACTGCGGCTATCAATTGACTACAGGGAAAGAACCAGTTAGTATAGATATGGTAATTCCTCTAAACACTAGCTGACCATTAATCTAGACTACACTTAAAGCAATTAGTAAACAGTGGATTCATAACAAGAGTTAGGATTCGGTCTTTGCTAATTAGAATTCGTGGAACGGGAGACCGAATACGAGTTATCCTTATTCTAGGGTTTTATTCTGAATTCTGTAGAAATCACTTAGGGGAAGAATATGCAAAGCTAGAGAGAAGTAGTAAACCAGAATTTCCTTTATCAAACAAAATCAAAACAATTATTTACTTGTTATTTATTGCTTATTGAACTCCTTTACAACATTCACCATCACATACAAAAACCCCCAATTTCCTGTTATTTTTATATTATTCTTGTTTTGTGTGTAAGTAGAAATTAAACTAGCCACTGCCTCCTTGGATTCGATACTCAGGGAATACTCCGAGATTTAAACTTACTATAATCGACCGGTACACTTGCCGTTAGGTTAAACCCCTCAACAACAATTTACCGTTAGGTTTTACCCCAACAGCAACCTAGGGAATGAACTAGGTATTGGAAGGGATCTATTTGGATTAGTTAACCCCTCTTGAGTGGATATAAGGGTAGGAAAAGGAAGAGGCAAAATCTGTAGCATAGGAGTATTGGAATGCTTTGGAAAAGCAAGAAAAAGAGTTAGTGTTAGAATAGTGGAAGTGAGAGTTGGACTTAGGTTTTAGTAGTGCCTTTATCTAGGAATGAATTTGGGATGGTCATTAGGTGATTTGGTAAGGTTGGTAAGGAGTAAAAACAAGCAAGAAGGAGTTAGAAATGCATAAGTGTGCAAAATGCAAGAAGGTGAAAAGTGAGTTTGTTGAATTTGAGCAAGAATTGGGTGGTGGATTAAACCAAAGATTTGGAGTGGTTTAAGGTGTGTTTTGAGGTGTTTAATTATGTAGGAAACTTGTGGAAAGTTTATGGAAAGATTAGGGGTGGATTAAGGGTTGATTAGGGGTTGAAAATTGACCTTAATAGCAGTTTTTAGCAGGGTCCGGGACTTAGGATATGTACCAAGTCCCGGACCGCATCAAAAAACAAGTCGAAACTGAAAATAGGGGGTGGTCCGGGACTATAGTCCAGGACCAAGTCCCGGACCAGGTAAGAAAATCAGCCGAGAGTATGTTAATGCATTGGTCCGGGACTAGGGACCCGGACCATGTCCCAGACCATGCCTGAAATGCACCCGTATGTGTTTTTAAGGGGCTAAAACATGGGGGATTGAATGGTATTGGTTTTAGGAGTTATTTAGAGTGTTGTTTGGTGACCTTTAAAGGTCCTAAGAAGTATAAACAAAGGTTGGAGGTGATTGAGAAAGTTGTGAGTTTAAGTACATTAAGTTAAACCGAAATAACGGGATAACGGGGTAAGTACGGGAGTAGCAGTTATGCACCTATCGTAACGCTTTAATATTAATTGAACCATTTGACATGTAACTAGTGGTTCAAGAGTAAGACACGAGGAACGAGTGTGAACCGAGGAACGTGGGAACACCCGGTAAAGTTAACCCCGGTGAAAGATATGATTTCCTCATGCTCTGTATCCTAACTTGGTTACCTCGATTTGTGTGCTTGTTTGATTGTGTGATCACCTAACAAGATAAATGCACGAATCGAATTGTGTGCACTTAATAGTGCTTGTATTGTATTGTTGTTTGTTGGATTGAATTTAAACTAAGTTTGTATAATTCATGAAATGGATGAATGATGAATGAGTTGCTTGCATGTGATTGTGTACTGTAGTTCGACTCATAGTTGAGTTTTGTTTGTGTAGAGACTCGAAGGGAGAGTTAAGTTGTGAAATAATTAAAACGATGCAACACACGATAACCATCGATTAGTGGTCAACGATAAATCAACTTATAAATTGACTCAAAACAAGAACAAGCGACACACGGGACTAGTGAACGTCCTTAACTTCAATAGTCGACCTCCTATGCAAGGATGTGACTCAATGTTAGGAAACGAACATAGTTCCTAAGTAATGGAGGTGTAGAGGCGACCCTTAAATCGGCAGATACAACGAGATAGGAAAATCTCTTAAGTTGTATGATAGCATCGAGAAAGATGCGGCTGACTGATATTTATATATGTATTTATATATGAGTACCTATTGTTACTAACCCGAGAGCTGGGTTAAGGGGATTGTGAGTCACGCGTGCAAGGAAGAGGAAGCAACAGAGCGTATGTTTCCGAATCCATGGTCGAACTCCCTTGTTACCGGGCCGTGTGCCACATAGTGGTGCCCGACTGGAGTAAGACTCGCAGAGCTTACCCGTCTAAAGAGGTAAGTTGGGTATTGTGGGATAGGAAAGGGGAACATGAGAGAATGTTTCTAATCCCGTATTGAGATTATAAAAGCTCGGTGGTGGGACCTAAGTATGTCTCTGCCGGAGGCCTTCGAGGCTTAACCTAAAATTATTCAAGAGTAGAATAATTAAGAAACTAGATCGGGACCGAGGGTGTCTAATGATCTAGGAGTTAAGTAAACTACCCGGTAGGGGTGGAAAGTTGGTAAATGACGAGAATGAAACTCACTTGAGATATGGTCTCTCAAGGTTTAACAATAAGGTAAATGAATTTATCGAGCTGGATGTGATATCTGTGTGGATTGTATTCCTGGTTGGAATGTGGAGTGTTGTGTGAATGTACATGTATGATGTATCGTTGTATTGCATGTTGTTTGAACTAAAATGAACCGCATACTCTCGACCAAATAGTCGACGTACCCTCGCTAGTACGCGGGGTATACGGAAGTCACATCAATTTTGCTGAACCCCTTGGAGCGATGTTTTTATTTTTCCAGGTACAATGAAGCCGGTCACCGTTCGAGAGTAGGACGAGGTTGTGATTAAGCAAGGGTAGTTGATTATTTGTATTGTTGTGTTATGGAAATGTAAGACCGAAAGGTCATTAATAATGTTGGGAATTGTAGATACTCGGTATAGTATTAAATTGAGATTGTATTGTTTACCATAGGATAGAAGGTTGTATTTGTGATTTGATAAAGGAATGGAATGTATCATTTGTATAGTGTACTCGGTAAAGACCCATCAGACTGATAGTGTGATGTACTGTTTGTTTGGAATTGGCCTTGTTAGTCACGTGGGTGGCTAACGGCATTGTTTCACCCCCGGTCGTATTAGAATTTCCGCTGCTTACGTGTTGATAATGGAGACGGGTTAGGAGTAATGGTGTGATTACCGGTAGGGTGTTACAGATTCAATGGTAAATTCTTTATCACTTGTTGGCACATTATAGGAGATCAGATTATCGATGTAGTGCTGCCCATTCTCAGAGGATCCTCTCTCCAGGATTCTCTGAATGATTATTTCATTACCCTCATCCCTAAGATGGTGGGGGCCACCGACATCGACAAATTCAGACCTATTGCCCTATTTAACTTCGTCTACAAGATTGCTTCTAAGACCTTGGATAACAGGATTCAGCATATTCTCCCCCACCTTATTTCCCACAACCAGTCTGGGTTTGTGAAGGACGGGCTTATCACAGATAATATCATTTTAGCTGGGGAGTTGCAACACTTTCTAGAGAAGAATCAAGCCGTCAAGAATGGTTTATTTGCTCTCAAACTGGATCTCAGCAAGGCCTATGACAGATTGGAGTGGTCTTTTCTGCAAGATGTGTTGTCCTCGATGGGTTTCCCTCCGAATTGGTTAAATCCAGTCATGAATTGTGTGCGATCAGTCAGATGTTCGATCCTCATCAATGGCAAGCCAGGTGACCCTATTAGGCAGTCCAGAGGCATTAGGCAGGGGGGCCCTCTCTCCCCTTTCTTATTCATTCTAGCGCAGGAAGCTTTTTCTAGCTTCCTGAACAAATCCGACCTTACTGGAGTTTACCAAGGTATTAAGCTTTCTTCGAACTGCCCTTCTATTTCGCATCTGGCTTTTGCGGATGATCTCCTCCTCTTTGGTAGAGCTAACCCCACAAACATCTCCCATCTCAACCAAATCCTTACTAAATTCCTTCAAGCTTCTGGGCACCAAATTAACCATCACAAATCAGAATTAGTGTTCAGCAAAAAATTATCCCCCTCCATCAAAGAAAACATATCCTCCTTGCTAAATGTCCAAGAGGTACCTTGCTTCTCTAAATATCTAGGCCTCCCCCTTAAGATAGGTAGGAGTAAACATGATCTCTTTACCTATCTGGTGGAGTCTGTTCGCAAAAGAATTTCTAGTTGGACGAAACCCATGGCCCAAGCAGCTAGATCCATCATGGTTTCAAGTGTTCTCCAGTCTATCCCTAACTATTCCATGTCCCTTTTTGTGTTCCTAAGGGCATCATTATGAAGCTTAACTCTGCTTTTGCTTCCTTCTGGTGGAGTGAAAAATCTGATAAAAGGGCGCTCCATTGGATCAAATGGTCCAAAATGTGTGATTTTGTGGAACAAGGAGGGCTAGGATTCAGAGAAGTTGAGAATTTCAACAAAGCTCTTTTGGCTAAACAACTTTGGAGATTACTCACGGTCCCGGGGTCTCTGATGGCCCAAGTTATGAAACATCTTTATTATCCTCAAGATTCCATTAGAGACTGCCTTCCCGACAGTAAAGGTAGCCCTATATGGAAATCCATCTCCTCGGTGCTGTATTTGCTCAGAAATGGCTCGCGTGTTCAGGGTACCTCTGGGGTAGAGTCCTCCATGTCTCCAACCCAAGATACGGTTAGTAATTGTAACTGGAGTCGGATCTTCTCCAAAGATAAAAAGTTTTCAATCAAATCGGCTTACAACTCTCTGGTGGAGGAAGCTAGGGTTGATAGTTCATCTAGCCATCCTCATTACATTGGGAGAGTTAGGAAGAAGATTAAATCCTCTCTCTGTTGCCCGAGAGTGAAACTTAATCTTTGGAAGTTTTTGGGTAACATAATCCCGTGTCAGAACAACCTGGCTAGGAGAATTGGAGGTGACTCCAAATGTTTTTTCTGTGGGGATAAGGATAATCTGGAGCACTGCTTCTTTCATTGCTGTGCAGTGAGGGAGATATGGAAGGAGTTAATCGATGTTAATTTCGTTCTGAAAAATGTGGAGGGCATGATCGACTGGTTTCTTCGAAGACCAATATCTAGAGTGCGAAGAAGCTCTCCCTCATTGCGAACAAACTTTGGGTCATCTATGATTCGAGGAACAAAGTCAAGCACAACCCAGAGTTAGCATGGTGGAACGAAGTCGAGGTAAACACCTCTTTCACTGAAGCTTATATTCAGATTATGATTAACTCTTCCCCTCTTATTCCATAAAGAGTGTGGAAGCCGCCGCCTAGCGGTTTCTTTAATATTTGTACAGGTATGCGACCTAGTCGGTACGGTGATCGGGTAATAGCGGGAATTATTCGTAATGATCGTGGTATACCTATTGTAGTCTTCAATCGGAGAATTTCTAGCACTTTAAAAGTGCAGGTTGCTGATATCAAAGCAAAACGAATTGCTATGGAGCTTGCTATCTCGGTGGGTAGCCACAGCATTTGCTTTGACACAGTGGAAAAGCATTTCGAGAATGTCCTCAACTTGGGAGATATTAGAAGGAAGAATGCGAGTTGGGAGGAGGTTTCCAAAGTTAGAGAGCTAATGTCCAAGTTTACTAGTATTGTAAGGGGGGACTCTACTTTGCATGAGAACTACCCGATTAGGCTTATTTGTAATATAGATAACCATCTATTTGAAAATACGTTGTTCTGGGTGGGGAATCTCATTCCTCCCAATATATCTATAGCTTGTAAGTTTGATTTTGAGCTAGCGGGACAAGATGGTGTTAGTCCCTCTGGGTCCGTTAGCTGACCTACCGTTTTTGCTTATAATATATGGTGATCACAGTTTATATAAAAATAGACAAAAGTGACTTCAAAAGACTCATTACTTTTTTTAGTCGCAGCCTCATAGTGAACCTGTCGATCATTCTGGAAAAAAAGGATTAACATCCCACAATAACGGTCCCAAAATGCAATAACACGACCCCGATCAACAAAAAAGATGTCGTTGGTGTACTTTAATTTACCGAAGTTACTTATACCTACCACATCTTAACTTATTTGCTCAATCTTGCCTTCCAGTCGCAACTCCAAAGTCAATGGACCTAAATTTAAGAAATGTTTGCAAAGCTACCCTTATTGTTAGGATGCTAACTTTAACCACACTTATCGAGAGGTACGGAACTAATCTTTATGGCTTTTCAACTGCTTGGAAAGCCTACCTAAGCTTAATCTTTGACCATTTATTGTTGCATGATATGAACGTTGCCACCAGCATAAGTTTCATTTGTTTGGAAACCAGCTATGTCGAATACTCAAGGTTGTTCGTTAAGGGGATCCTCCGGTACGAAATCCAACATCTTGCCAGCCACAGTATCATTTAGAGTCTTTTTTTTAAAAAAAAAAAAACAGTATCATTTAGAGTCTCAGACAAACGAAAAAAAAGTAGTCTTTTTGACTTGATGCAAGTTTCTTTGGCTTTACAATTAAGTAACTCCTCTTGTACTGAGGATACCTAAGATCACTAAGACATAAGTATATAGATTGACATTTCAAACTGACGCACAAAATTAACATTCTTCTAATTAATTAGTAAAGAGAGTTGTAGGTGAAACAGGTTGCTATGATAGAAGTAACACAGATGAAGAGGGAGGAAAGCAGAGTAGTGTTTAAAAGCCTGCTTCGACCCCAATACCCAACCAGTGTTATAGTTCCATCAGCCAAGACTCGGGCCAAAGTCCCTGCCTCTGTTGACAGCAACCCACCATTATAGGTCCCACGTGATAGTCTCGATGACATTACCCTTGATAACAGTGATAAATTTACACCTGCAATTGCATTCCATTCCATTCAGAGAGGTTAAAGTTAGATTACACTCACAACCAGGAGACTACCACAACCATTCAATGCTTTACATATGCATTGTGCTGACTGCTGATCATATAACATCGAGGGTGATACAGAAACAAACAAAGAGAAGAGAAATCAATTACCTTCGAGAACTTCAGCTGCAACAAATGTGACCAGTGAAGAAGTCACGTATTGTGCAACTGAATACGGAATTATAATGTTGAAGCTAAATATAATCCCTGCGCACACCATAATCTCTGATGCCAGGAGCACTTGCCTTTCTTCAAACATATTGCTGATGTAACTCCCAACTACAATGTTGACTGGAAGAACCGTTAGCCCAAGGCATGCTAGAAAAATTGCCACACTTTGTGTAGACCACAAGAAGTAGTATGTGGTATTAACACTTGACCCCGCAAGTATTATCTCCACCGCATACTTGAGCATGAAGTATATCAACAATTGAACCTGATCAAACCATAAACAATCCATACTTGTTGAGAAATCATATCTTCTAGGTTATATATCAAACCAATAAATAACTTGAGGTAGATCCAACCTTTATAGACGGCGTTAACAACTTATAAGCAGCACAAATTGATGACGCGGGTCTATGATTTTCCTCATAAATTCTGTCATTCTCATTGTTACATTCTTTCCCTTCCTCTTCATCATCGTCATCAAGAGTTTCTGCTGAGCTAGATATCAAAGGCTTTGCCAACCCATTCTCCACCGTATTGTTATGCTCCGTTGTTCCTCCTATCACCGGATTAAGAAAAAAGCAGCTCGGTAAATCAAGCATTATCTAACAAGAATCATGAATTGATCAACTTTATATCTCAAAAGGTACGTGCCATTAGTTAAGATGTATCTCTAATAGCATACCACATACATACCACGATTGGAGTCCTCAGATGAGGGTTGTTTACTTGAGGCTTCGGAGGCTCTTTGAAAGAAGTCCATAACCAAACCAAATACATAAGCCAGGCAAACGCCATGAACCAACCAGGTAATGTATTTTGATTGAACGTCAACTTATATATTCTAAATCTCGTCTGAAACAAGGTAGCAAGGGCAGGCCCACATGCCATTCCAAGCGCACTTGCACTCACAAAACCAGCCGATGCTTTTAGCCGCATCTTTAACGGCACACAATCACTGATGTAGCGTCTATTAACCGCTCTTGCAGAACCCAACCTGAGATAATGAATTTATGTTTTACAAAAGGAAGCTTGACATTAAGCAAGTAGTTTTTTCTTTTTTGTCAAGTGTTAAAAAAAGATTTAACAACGTGTACGTATGAAGTTTCTTTCTTACCCACAGAAAAGTCGCCCAACAAGAAGAAGTGATATGGAGTGGAAATCATAAGCCATGGCATATAATAGGTTACCAATAAACAGAACCACACTGCTAAACACGAGAGGCCTGAAATACGATTTATTTGACCACGCGCTGAAATAGACTGAAGAGAACATTTGCGCGACAGCCATTGATCCAATCACTGCCCCGCAAACGGTTGCTGCTGCACCAAGACTCGTGGAATAGTCATCCGCAGTCGGTACGATAATATACGTGTTCACCATGTATAGGGATGTGTTTGCCAAGTTCAACATAAGGGACATAAAATGGTATTCTTGGTGGTCGAGATTTTCATCATCCGATACGTTAGTAGGCCAGTCTTCATTCAGGATTAAAGCATGCTTTCCTAAAAAGTGAAGGAAATCTGTGGAGTTTGTTAATCTGTCCACTGCTGCTTTGATTGATTGAATTACAGGATCCTGAGATAATACATAGCATCAGAATCCTGGAAGTTAACCGTAAACTAAGGTGATTGACTTAGTAGTACGTGTAAGGTATAACAAGTTTGGTGCTTAGCATTTGTTAGCTGCGTATTGGACACTACATAGAGGATAATATCTAAATATCTGTTGAGAAACACACAAGAAAAAAGAGTCTTATTAATGCTTATCGATTTCGGAAGAAAAAACACAAATTCACAGACCTGGATGTGTAGAACAGGATTATCATATATGGACACATAACTTCCTTCTTGATATTGAATATCAGAGATATTGCGAGAAATTGCTCCAACCACAGCTTCCAAACCCTGTTTATCAATTAAGACATTTGTCAAGGTGACAATCATATCAGGATAAATTATGAGCAAAGGACACCGGAACCCATCAGTTATGTAAGTTATCAGATGTGTTTGACTCATATTAGTAAAAACATTATGATGGTTGTCATCATTCATAAAAATTGTAGTATGCATGATCAGGCCAACGCAAACTATAGCAAGAGCAATATTGTCAGAATCGTCACTAAATGGAACAGAGATGATATGATGGTACCAAGTTAAAGGACAGTCATATAAAAGAAATAAAAATCATCATTAAAGATGAAATCTGTACCACATGTTTGAAAACTTGTCTAAGTTGGGAATAGGGATGATTGGCCCGAGTTTTGACATAGTAGTTGGTGAACCTGTAGCCGAATCGTTTGTCAAACTTCTTCAAGATTTTCCTCAGACCAATGGCATTCATTTCAACAAAGTAGAGGAGCCTCAAAAGATCTCTTCCAACACCCCTGTAGGCATCTTGCATTTCGGATTTGTTGTAAAGATCTCCACTCTGCAAATGAGTGTCCTGCTTCTCTCTGAGATGAGACAGCCTACTTGCAAGATGCCCTTGTTGTTCCAATATGAACAAGACAATCTTCTCAATCTGTCATCATGTAAAGTAATTGGTCAAACAGAAGTGAAGACTGATTAGTATGTTGGTTTTGTGGTTCGAAAGCTATACAAAAATCAGGAGTCCATTCAAATGGAAAGGTACCTGGCTATCCAGAATCCTTGAGAAGTCTTTAAGAAAATGGAGATGATCGCTTGCTCCATTATCTAGTTGCCGAGCATACTGATTAACTTTCTTCTTTAGTAGCTTGTAGTTGATGTAGTATCTGCAACGGACATGAAAGCTTTTAGATACAAGACGAAACACTACGAGTACAAGCACATATGGTTGGGGAGAATGAACTTAAGTCCGTATGCCATAATGAAATAATTTTTGATGCAACTGCTACACCTTTTCAGCAATTCAAAGAACAGGAAAAAACACTATCTGAAAGATTATTCTTTAGATCAAGTCTTAAATACTTTCAAAATAACTATTGACCGACTTAACACCAAGCGGAGAGACAAAGGAGGGTTAGGGATTTACTCCTGCCATTCTTCAACTTGAGATGCTTTTAGCTTTTTTCCAAAGGCTACCATCTGCTCAAATTTATAACCTGCATGAAGAGATAAATAACTTCTATGAGACGCATATATAAAAAACACGACATAAATAATGGCACAAAGTAAAAGACCGTGGTTTAGTTTAAATGAATGTCACAAGACAAAGCAGGCAACACCATACCAACTAAAATTCAGAGAAGCGGAAATAGAAGTCAAACCCTCTCTCTAACCTAAGATTCTTCAGAATGATGAAACTAGAAAAATTCTGTTGTCTATAGCTTAAATACTTGCTGCATAAAAAAGTTGGGCCATAAATCACGTGCATAAAATTAGACTACTCGCACTCCCACTGCGGGGTGTATTTTTTATCAAGATAGGGACAGGGGCATATGTTACCCTGTTCTTCTTTTTTTTTTGTTAAAGGTACCCCACTAACAACACCAACTACCACCATTAATTAGGCCCGCAAGAGCAAAAAGGAACCCAAAGAAAGTAGCGACAGAGTCCATGACAGTGACCCTAGAAAATAATCAGCTAGACAAGTTGATTATTTTATTTGCTTCATTCATTTACTACAGTCCAAATCTTCTGTGGCATTATATACTTGACACGTCTAATGTGTTCAGAAAAAAAATTTGATTAACATCCACAGAAAAAATTGCTACGAGGAATGTCTGGTTAGATAAACATGGAAATCTGAGCTCGGCTAATCACTCCTTTTATACACCGTGCTTAACTGCCAGATTGAATACTTTATCAAACAAAAACCGGCTCCGAGCAGTAATTTAACATTGATTACAGGTTTGCATGAAAACGATTTAATCAAGGCATTCAATACGACAATCAAGAAAACAAAGAGAAAAATAATCTTGATTCACCTTGTGATACAGCTTACTCAGTCTTTTTCCGCGATCAGATTCAGAATTCTCACCGCGGCCATTGGCTTTGTACAAGAGTGGTACAGAGTCAAGGACGCCGTGGACGTCAAAAATTCCAGTGAGAGGGGAGAGGTGATTTCAAAGGAGGCAAATTTGCTTATTCTCCCTCGGGAAAGATTGGGGCGAACAGAGGACAAAAATGGATGGATGGCGAGAGAGCGAGAGAGGGACGTAAGGAAAAGAGAGAGGATTCAAAATCAGTGTGTGCAAGACAGCCGCGAGAGGAGAATGGCGAATGGCGAATGGAGAGCCGCGACGATGGGCCTCTGAAGGAAGGTCGGGTTTTGGTTTGGCCTTTCGGAAAAGGCTCGGCTGCTTTGATTCGACTGCCCGCCCCCCTTGTTCTTTAAACGTAGTGGAGAAGAATGTATACGGTGGAGCCTTTGTATGACCCGCTCCCTAACACTACGCCCTATTTATACAACGCAGTGCCCCTCCTAGATAGTAATTATAACATCAGTGGTCATAATAGTGAATCTTTTTGAGAATAGTCATAATAGCAAATCGAACAATATTAAGTGCAAGGGTCTCTCTCAGTGTGTAGGACCAGAGAATGGAGATTTTTTGGCAATCTAGTTTAGGCATACCTTGCTTCGTTGCACATTATATTTAATTTAATGTTTAGGATAATGGAAATTTAGAAAATGTCACTATATTTTTAGCTAATTTATGAAATCTCCTAAAATAAAAATAAAATCACAAAATATTAATATATTTTTAAAAATCCTGAAATTACACTATGTCATTGATTAGAAGAAAAATACACACTAGTTAACAAAGTACTTCCAAAATTCACAATATGCCCCTAAGTGTAAAAACTCACTAAAATTAAATAAATTCAAATACTATAGATAACTAAAAAAATATTAAAAAATAAAAATTTTAGAAAATCATAAATATTAAAAAATTGTTAATATTTTTTAGATTTTTTTAATAATTATTTAGTACTGTAAAAAAGAATATTTTTTAAAGGTAGAATTTATACAATTTTGTATTAATTTATACCAATTTTTTTACTAATTTATACCAATTTTTTATTAATTTATACCAATTGAGTATCATATTTTATACCAACTAAGTATCATAATTTCTACCATACACTTTTAAAATTATTATTTTTCTACCAATTTAGATTTACTTATTCAAAATAAAATACTTTATACTTTTTAACTAATATTTAGAAAATTTATTGAGGTAAAATTTGTATTCCGTTTTACATATAAGCGTATGACATACTAAAAATATTATGTCCAATTATGAAAAAAGTTTGAAAATATCGTTAAAAATATAATACTATTATCTACAATATTATGTCATAAAGTTATCTTTATAATATATATATAATTTAAAAAGAATGATTTTCCAAATATTAGTTAAAAAATTAAAATAATTGATTTTGAATATTTTAAATTGGTAAAGAAACTAATCTAAAAAATGTAAAGTGAACATTATAGTATTTAATTTGTATAAATTATGGTATTTAATTGATATGAATTTGTAGAAATTAGAATAAATTATGTCTTAAGACACAATGCACCTCTGTGTGGTACTGAATAATTTTAAAAACATAGAAATTTTTAATTTTTTTAATATTTTATTATATAATATATTTTTTATTTTTTTATTTTTTCAATGTTTGATTTTTAATTTTTTTAAAAATTTTATAGTTGTCTATATTTTTATAGTATTTTGAATTTTTTGTGAATTTTAGTGAATTTTTAAAACTTAGGATCATATTGTGAAACTTTAGAATTATTTTGTTAACTAGTAAGGTATTTTTATCTTTTTTTCTTTCTGGTCAATGATGATATAATGACATTTCATTAATTTTTATAAAAATATAGTAGTTTTTGTGACTTTCTTTATATATGGATGTATTTCAAGAATTAACCAAAAAATAATTTCATGAAATTTATATTAAATTTTATGGGTTAGGGCATCCACAATGGTGTAGATTCTAGTCTTATGTGTAAATAAGAAATCTAAAAAAATTACTGCAGTGATGTGGATTCCCTATTATTTCTCTCTCATTGTTTCTTATTAAGCAACCTTTCCAAATCAACATGATTGGCTACAACTCTGCAATGATAAAAAAATAAAAGTACTAATAGAAAGTTAAAGTGAAAATAGTTCGGGAGAGGAGAGAGAATGCTAAGAAACTCTCGTATTGTAGAGATGAGTGTTTCTTAGTTAATACTATATTTTGTTGACATGACACCTAGAAATGTGATAAGGGCTCACCACTATGTGGATACCCTAAGTTATTAGCGTAGGTCCGGAGAGAGTATAGGTAGAGATTAAACAAATTAACAATGAAAGTCGGGTGATAAATGAGAAGCTAGGTGATAAATGAAAAGCTAGATTGCTACACTCGGTTAATCTGATCTGAATAATAGATATAAACCTAATTAAATCGATACTAAATGGGGGACGGTCAGTTGGATTTCCAACACTCACCCGTTTTAACCTTTTATCATCCGATTTATCACCAATTGCCTTACAAATAGTTTTTTTTAACTATTTTGGATTAGCTTATCTAACTATTTTACTACATCAATTTATAGTTTAACATTTTTCGTTTTGTTCCGTCTATAAAGCTTACAATTATTAGAATTAATTTTAAAATTAATAATGGATATTATTCATATTCAAGTAGGCTGATAATAATCTAGGGCGCCCAAGTTGACCATCCTCTGAAATCTCCCATTAATAAAGAATTTCAATTGAAAATTTTGACATGTATATATCTTTTTCAATCAGATTCAAGTGATTAATCCAAATTTTAAATTAATTCACATTAATTCACACTGATCTGTTGTATGTAATGTGTGAATAAATTACTACAAAAGGAAGTAAACGAAATTTTAAAACTAATAGTTAAACATTACAAAAGCACTATATATAATAAAAATATTTTCAAATAACTAACTATAAAGTATAAGTACACTTTACAAGTGTGGAATTACATTAAACAAACTCAATAAAATCATTCCAAATAACTTGCACCAAGTATATAGTACACACCACACTGCACTGCCGTTGCATGCAATAAAGTGAGATGTTGATGGGATATCAAAACGAATGGAGGATTGATGTTAGGAAAACAAATGGTCATTTTTTTTTTTTTGAAATATCGGAAAAACAAATGGTCATGAACGCAGCAGGAGGCCCAGAAGACGCCGACGGCCACGGCCACGGGGATCTAGAACCAATAAATATTTTTTTTAAAAAAAGGGAAGAAAAGAAGGAGCTCTGGAATCTAGAGCGGGATCCGGAATAACAGAAGAATATTCGGGTATTTCTGAGAAGCCACGTGTTAGGTTCAGAGTCTACAAGCGATTCTACCTCGGTTTCAAGTTCAACAGGACTAGACCGTTTCGTGTCAGCCTACGATGGGACTCACTGCTATGTTTTGTTTTACCCTAGGGTCGAAGCACATGAAAATTCCAAACCCACTCAATTTCCGGTTTGGACACTTTGTCCGATTAATGTCAGGCCGGTGACAAAACATACAAAAGAACAGCACTTGGAAAGTGCTGTTTTCAACTTGCAAAACAACCGCGCGGTTTTTTTATTTTCTTTGTTCATGCAAGTGTTGTTGTTTTGCAAAGTTGAAAACAGCACTTGTCAAGTGCTGTTCTTTTGCAACATATTGTGGGCGGCATATTACTGTGTCCTGGTGCTGCAGCCTGGTGCGGTATTGCGCCCAGATTTTGAATAATCAAACGACATCCGTCTACGCTAAAAATTTTGTAAACATAGTACTACTGCACACATTACTGTGTCTGAATCTCATCTCATTTCGACTTCTACAAGTGTTTCATAAATTGGGTCAAAGTGGGTAGGCTGCACAATTTTTAAACTATGAAAAACTACAGCCTGGTACGGTATTGCGCCCAGATTTTGAACAATCAAACGATATCCGTTTACGCTAAAAATTTGCGTAAACGTAGTACTACATGCACACATTACTGTGTCTGAACCTCTTCTCATTTTGACTTCTACAAGTGTTTCATAAATTGGGTCAAAGTGGGTAGGCTGCACAATTTTTAAAGTATGAAAAACTGCAGCCTGGTGCGGTATTGCGCCCAGATTTTGAACAATCAAACGACATCCGTTTACGCTAAAAATTTGCGTAAAGGTAGTACTACATGCACACATTATTGTGTCCGAAGCTCATCTTATTACGACTTCTACAACAATGTACGAAGTCTAATATTATGTTGATCTATATAGGCTGCGTTCGGTGATGGTATATATGTGGTATAAATGTGGCATTTTTGACTTTGGCATTTTTGACAAAGAATGTCAAACCGTCATCACCGAACAACAATTTTCAAAACAGCCACAAATACACCTACACAAAACAGCCAACAATTTATGGAGGCGGAGCCAGAAATCTGTAATTAAGGGGGCGAGAATATTTTAATCATATTAATTAATATTTAAAATTTAACATTTAATAAATTAATTTAAATTTTCAACATATTTGTAATTATATTTCAAAATGATACTCCCTCCGTTCAACAATAACTGTCATTTTAGAAACTTGCACGCTTATTAAGAAAAGTAGGACAATGACGCATGTGCCCCTCTTTTTACTTTTCCATTTAGATAATAATTACTTTTATATTGAATAGTAGGGGTAAAAGTGGAAAGAAGTGTGTCAAAAAGCTAGAATGACAGATATTTTTGAACAAGAATCACATCCTAAAACGACAGATATTAATGAACAGAGGGAGTATTATATATTAAATTTGACACAAAATTAAATTAAAATTGAAATATAGATTAATATATTATAAATTAGTTTATTTTCCCTTTTTTATTTTTAGTTTTTTTATAAAGATTGGTATACTAAATTATAATTAATGAAAATAATATAGAACAATAGTTTTAAACTAGTACTGTTTTTCTAAATTGTTTATTCAATATGGATAAATAGTCTTTTAAAACTATTATTATCTATCAATTATAATAAAATATTCTACAAGGAAAAGAGCAACTAATAAAATTACGATGTAAACTTTCAATTATATCAAAATTATTAGAGTACACAATATTTGTAGTATATTTCAGAAATATCAATTATAAGTATTCAACTTGCTAAGTAATGATTAATTACAAAACTGTTTGTACAAACTATTATGGTTTTCAGTATATCAAAGTTATTATATGTTTTATACCGTGCTTAATAATTAAAAAATAATTTTATATGCCAATATACGTTATTTTTCATTTCTTGACATATCCAGTATTAAATTTAAATTTATGTTTTTGAATTTCATTAAATAATATTTAATTGAATAGAATATATTGTTTTAACTACAAATATATGTTTAAAATAAATATTTTATCAACAATTAAACAATATATAAAAAAATAATAAGTGATATATATATTCGCTTACAGTCAATTATTTTAGAATTGCTTTTTCATTTCAATGATAATATTTATTCCATTAAAAATTAAAATAATCTTAAATTAATATATTTGAAATGTTATATTAAATACTATATATAATTCATAAAATTTTATTTTTATATATAACATCTAATATATTTTCTCTAAATACAATGATTTATTTCTTTATTTTATCACATATATAAAAAATTTATTTATAAATTTGTATACATATTAATTATTAATTGTCACTAAAATATTAATAAAAATAAAATTATTAAAGGCTACAATTGAATATCTACATATATTTTAACTTAATTAACAAAAAATTGTTTTAAAAAGAATATAAAATTTTAATTGTAACAACGAAAACGGTAAAAGCAACTGCACAAAACTAACTTATTTCAAAACAGCAAGACGAAACCGCCTGTTGAACACTAGCTTTAAAAACCGCCACAAAACAACCAGTAAAACTACCACAAAAACAAACCAAAACAACCAGACCAAAACTACCAAAAAAATGATGCCGAACGCAGCCATATACACGCCAACCAAACACAAAAGTAGAAAAAGCTACAAATGCAACTTCCTTGTACTCCCATGTTAGAAAGAGCTATATAAGCAAAACACAGTTCTTTAAAAGTTAAACTAGATTTAGTCACTCCATCTGTCTGCTAAATATTCTGGAGATCTTGTAGACGCACGTTCACTACTTGAATCAACCATCGATATCGATGGAGCTCTTTCAAGCAGTGCACGTGCACCTACAAGATCTCCAGAATGTTTAGAAGGCATAAGGAGATTTGCGTGAAAAATGAGGGAGGTAGAGTGGGGTATTTATAGGGAGGAGATGGGGGCAGCCGATTTTGACCATGCAAAAGAACAGCACTTGGCAAGTGCTGTCCATGAACAAAGAAAAAAAAACCGCACTTGGCAAGTGCGGTTGTTTTGCAAGATTAAAAGCAGCACTTTCCAAGTGCTGTTCTTTTGCATGTTTTGTCACCGGCCCGATATTAATTGGACAAAGTGTCCAAACCGGGAATTGAGTGTTGTGTTTGGAATTTTCATGTGCTTGGGCCTTTACCCTAGTATTCGTTGTGATATTTTCTTAAACCTCTTTGTAAATGGGGAATAGAAATTACAGAGTGACACAAGATGAGGAGGCAACTGATATTCTTATTACGATATGAGTATACAAGACCTCTATTTATAGAGAGTACATGGGGAGACCCTAATTACAGATGTGGAGTCCACTGTAAAATATATCTATTTATAACATTTCCCCTTGGACGAAACATCTTGTTATATGTTGCCTCAGTACAAACCTCGCCTGGAAAAACCCTATGGGATAAAAACCTCGGGCGAAGGAAAAAAATACAGTCTTACAGTAACTTCATGTAGCTATAATATTCAATCATGTCATTCACAAACAATGAATCTGTTGGATGATTTTCATTGATTGCCTCGTTAAACCTTACCTGGAAAAACCCAATGGGAAAAACACCATGGTGAAGGAAAAAGAGTACAATCATCATCGCTCCCCCTGATGAAAACATCACTTTATTACTTTGATTGTATGCATCCCCAATCTTTAATTGATCCTGCTCCCAGTTACTTGAGAAGCACTTGATTGAATACATCCATCACTTTTGCACTTTAGCATATTTGCTTTATATTAATATCGATGACTCTTTTATAAGTAGAACTTTTGGTGGTATGCATTTTCTAATAAGTATAGATGTAATCATCTATATCATCTAGGTATTAAGTCACAGATTCAATAAGCACACCCTCAATTAATCTCTTGGATGGTGGGGGTTATTCATATGTGTTTATCTATAGATACCATAACCCATTAATCATTCTGCTGCAATAGCATTAAAATTGGTACTTCATGATCATTGATTCAACAACCATCAGGAGACCCGTAAGGAGTTTCAATTATACTCTTACACTGCTACTATAGCAACACGAATTATCCAATAAATTGGACTCATCTTAGCGATACATTTTTCAATGGTTGTCACTAAGGTAGTAATGCCACAATCACCTTTATGATTAGATTTATTAACATGGTCAATTCCTTTCAGAATTCACCAAACTCCTCCAGGAGTTAATCCTTTTCGAGTCTTATATAAACACACTATCAAAGTGATCTACCTGTATAAGGTATAACCATACAAATTACCATACTTATATCTTCAAAATAATCAACTACTAGGGATAAAGCCTTTTATAATCAATAGTAAGGCTTTTGAAAAATATATTACACCTATACAGGTTGTATATTAAAAGAATTTTAACACACTCTTTTCCTTACGAATACTCGTTCGTTTCCAGTTGAACTCACATCATTATGTGGATATCAAGTTTGCAACATTCACAACTTGAGTGTGTTGAAGTTCTGCTTCTCATTTGCGTCTTTCAAGTACTTTTGACAAATTAATTCAATGTCCTCGTCGTCATTGTGACATGCAGCGCTACAAACATTTGCATGCATATACATAAATATAATCAACGTTGATTTCATATTGGTTCCATTATATTATTGACATGACATATTATCTCGAGATCTTTATAATCATCAGGTAACTGATTACCTTATATACTAGTAATTTGTCATGTATGACGGCTCTTCTAGAGCTATACCCTTTTAGTATGACCATCTTAATTCTATGCTCCTTTTAAGGGCTTTGTCATTGGAACCATATAGTCTACCATGCTTCAGGTTAGACTTATTTGCACTTGTCCTTTCGGGACATTATGATCCAGGAGCATTAGATGTTGGCGCATATTTTTCACTTAACATCAAGCAATTGGGTTGCCAACTTTTTGGAGATGAATAGTATTTTGAACTTTAAAGTTCATACTATACATGACGAGGATGACACAATTTTATATTTCATATCATATCATCTCACCTTCCAATTGCTTCTTTTCTCCCCCTGATGTTGGGAAAAATTACTCGCCTAAATGACATTCGTGTCATAAAGGTATCCCCAACTATTAGTTCAAGGTATTAAAATTTGGACTCAACATACAATCCCAACATCTTCAAGGAATTTATTGATCCATTAAAGCATAGTATACAAATATTTCAAATAAAACCTTGTATGGGAGAATATTTAGTTTTTGACTCAAAGTCATTAAGAGTGAGAGTTCATCAACTCTATTTGGCTTGGTGCAAATCAATGTTGCTTTATGTAAATTACATGTTTCAAATGCATATTGGGATTCTCAAACCAAAATATTTTACAATTCATTACAGATCTTTGATCGATGGTTCTTCTTAACCATCAATTTATCCCAATGAACATGTAAAAGTTCATATTAAGGCGTTAATATTTCACCAGCATTGTCCAATCTTGTGGACTTTATTATTCAATCTTGCAACCTTTAGCTTTAATGACCATTTGGTTGATGCATCAATTTAAACCAAATCTTAATAGTCAAAAAAATGGTCAGGATATGGTCCCCAAAATGGTGCCCATGTCTCACCTGAATTCACGCGTATAAAAATCCAGGTTTGCACATAATATCAATTGGTGAGAGCCTCATAAAAGGTTTTTCAAAACAAGCAACAAATCATTTTACAGCAAGTGTCCACACGTACAGTGGACATCAATTTGCATCATTATTGAACCGGGATGGTCTAACCGGTCATGCCAAAAAACATTGGAAAACTTATTGTTTTCTTTATTTTATATCTCAAGTTCTCCATTGTACCAACACACATGTGATACAAATCAAAGGAGAAAACAAGCAACTACATTCACGACTTATATCGTTTCCAGAATATACATTGATATTCTCTTATTTGTAGCCTTAACATGATATCCACATCAGGTATATCACTACCACTTTTTTTAGGAAACTTGTTATTTAGAAAGCTTTCTCAGTACAAAAATTTTGCTCTTTATGTGGTATTTTTACATACTCTTCTAGAGCTTATTGACCCTTATCTTATGATTTTCCAATCTTAGAAAATCATTCTCACACATGAGACCAATGTCTTATCATCAGGACACATGCTTATGGGTCAACTATAATCCTTTGGAAAGGGTAGTGAGCTAGAACTGCACTACATTCCAAGCAAGTGTTAATTCTTGACTCCATCAAGAAATATTTTCTTTATAATTATATTGTCTTTACACATGTTTCTGAAGACATACGCCTTCCCGGACATATGCCTTTCGTGACCCCTTTAAGGTGTATAATTTCTTTGTAAATGGATAAATCTCATTCAGGACATACACCTTCTCGGACATTTGTCTTTCATGACCCCTTTTAGGGTGTACAAATTCTTTCTAAATGGAAATATCTCATAAATGTAAATGAACATACATATATATTATAAACGAAGAACAATAATAATATAGAATACATAAAAAAACATAGAATAATATTTAGAAATTTAAATTTGTCATCCTCAACATAACTTCTCATAAAAAAATATGCATAGCTTCAATTTTTGAGCCAGCTTTGAAGTAAGTCAAGTATTATCCACAAAAACTTTGAAAGTCTTGCAATCATAATAACATCCAACCATGATAATTAGTTTACATTCTGTGATATCAATAACTGCTCATCATCTCTCACAATTTGGTCATGACTTTTGTTAATTCATGAAAAACATGAAATAAGAATGATCCGACCAGAACCATTCTATAGTTGTCGTGCCAATTGTTTTCTTTAATAGAACAATAATTGGGTGATTCGCCGGAGTCACCCATTTTGTTATTTAGCACTCTCAAAGAAGATGAGCTTATGATTCATTAAGAATCATTTGTAAAATCACATTCGAATCGAATTATTTATATGGCATAATATATATATATATATATATATATATCATTATAGAGGTCAAACTTGACATATCATCATGGTATATCACTTACGTAGTTTTTTAAGAACTACTTCAAACGATTTTCACAAATTCTCCTGGTGTAATACCATCATTGTTTTCACGAATCGTCAAATAACTTTCATCTTATACATAAAAATAGATACTTCAGATGAATTCTCCCGGTGTTATACCATCTTTTAGATCAATGATATGACCAAAACATTTATTTTTCAAAATATTATCAATTTTCTAGCTCAATGCTAATACCATATCATATTAAGTTCAAAAGTTTTCGGCACAATGTCAATTTCTTTGCTCATATTGTATAAAAGCATTAAAAAAATATGACATCACCATTTATATTGATCGTATTAACACTTTCAAGTGTGATGCCTTTTTATAACATATGCAAATAAACATTCAGACACAATGCTCCTTTCAGCATATTGATGTTAAAATTTCAGGCGCGATGCCCTTCTTTGATATCAAAATTTCAGACGGGATGCCCTTCTTTGTGATGTCCAAGGCGGTAAGCTCAAGTTCGGCAATATTGGACATTGTTTATGATATATCAAAATCAAAGACTTTCAAGTGCAATGCCATTATTTGTTCAAATAATATTAAAATTAATTTTATCAGGCGCAATGTCGTATATATTGGGGTAAACATTATAAATAGCAATCATAATGTAATGAAATATATTATATATCACAATTACATAAATCATATAACACATAATAAAAGTAGTGCAATAAATAAAATCTGGCACAATGCCTCACTTTATATTTATATATGGCACAAGCCTTAAATGAAAAATATATATGACACGATGCCTCACGTGATTATTATACTTGGCACGATGCCTTTCATTATACTTAACAAATAAATAAAAACAAAACTGATTAATTAAATAACGTGGAATAAAAATAAAAATTAACAGTAAACAAGATCTGACATAATGCCTCACGTGATATTGAATTCACGACATGATGCCTCATGTGATATTGAATTCATGGCACGATGCCTCACGTGATATTGAATTCACGGCACGATGCCTCACGTGATATTGAATTCACGACACGATGCCTAACATGATTTTTTTTCTGACACGATGCCTAACATGATTATTATTATTTTTTCTAGCACGATGCCGAACATGATTTTTTTTCTAGCATGATGCCTCACATGATTTTTTTTGGCACGATGCCTCACGTCATACTTAACAGATAAATAAAAACAAAACTGGATTAATTAAACAACGTAGAATAAAAATAAAAATTAATAGTAAACAAGATCTGAATTCTGGCACCATGCCTTACGTGATATTGATTTCTAAAGACAACCAAAAAAAAGTAATTAGGTACTTCCTTTACGGTTTTATCCAGAATAATCCACCTCTGACGTTCTTTTAATTTCTCAACCCAACACCTATTCATTTTCTTTAGGGAAAATTACATCCCCCACCCATAACGTTTGGTGAAATTACACACCCCACCACTGAAATACCCCAAACCTAGTTAAGGTGTTTAGATGATAAACTAAGATGTAAGAAGGCTAAATAATGCCTTAGAAACATTAGGAAACAATTTAAACCAAAGAAAATATAAGGAAACACCATAAGAGCAATTTAAGCAAAAACGTGCTTTAAGCTTGGAGTAAGTTGGGTTAGCACCCAAATATCATTCTTAGACCTTAGTAATATCCTAATGGTCATTTTAAATCGATTACCAAAGAAAACCAAGCCCAAAAACAAGTTAAAACACAAATTGTGCTTTAAGGACTCTTAAAGCACATTTTTGAAAAATTGTCTTAGAAAGGGGTTTTATGTGGCTAAATGCCCATGATTACTTCTTAATTAACTTGTGTAGTACTTAGTATCACATTAGGAAGTCTAAATCAATGGGAAATCAAAAATTTCACAAATATGTGCACTAATTTGTGAATAGTAACCAAATAGTGCCCAGTTTAGTCCTTAGTCAATTAAGTTTAAATAAATGGTCAAGCAAGACCATGACTAGCCTAATTAATAGGGGGGGCGGTTTTCTAAGGGGATGAGTCACCATATGAATAAGTATGATTGTAAAAGAAGAGGGAAAAGAAGACTAGTTACTATTTGCTTTAAGGAAACAAATATCTTACTTTTGCTTACCTCTCTCCTCATCTCTTCATTCTCTTCTTTTCCCACCGGTTTCACCATCTTCTTCCCTTCTCCATTCACGTAGAAGACAACCCCATGCTAGCTCCACCTTGCTTTGACCATAGCTCACTCATTTTAGCTCCAAAATCAAAACAAAGTATATATTCTTCTTAGTTAGCTCAAGCTCCTTATTTCTATCTTTCCAAAACTTCAAGAGCTTCAATTTAGTGCCAAGCCAAACCGCCATTAGAGGAGGAAACACAAGCTTGGAGACTCCATTGGCTTCTCCATTCTCTTAAGGTAAAGAATATGTAAGAAAAACTAGGTTTCCATCACTCCTTCACATGTCCAAAAATTTCTACTCATGGGGCTTAATTTTTATGCCTTGTTCTAGCTTGCTTTCTATTCTCCAAGGGCTAGAGGAGGTCCTTATTGATTCATATCCAAGCCTACCTTAAGACTTCAAGGTAAAACATTCATTTTAAATACCTTAAAACACATTTTAACCTAGGGTTTATTCCTTAAGGTTAGTGAATTATCTAGCACTCATTGGAGTCATTGGATATTGATTAGAACATTGGCAAGGAGAGTTTGGTTGGTGACCGAGACTGTCAAGGGAAAAGGCTAAGGGGGAAAGTTTGTGAAGCTTGTAAAAGAGCAAGGTAAATGTCTTACCTTAAGGTGTTTTAATGCATTAAGGGATGGGATTTAGATATATGATAAGTTTAGTTTAGAATCCACATTAGGGAAGAGCTATATAACCTAGGAGAAACAATGACTATATTTGATAACTTGTTACTAAAGAGCAAATGAGAAAGGAGATAGTTAAACAATGTAAAGGTGAACTATAAGAACATCTATATTGCAATGGGAGCTTTGTTGTGTGTATTTGCAGGTCAAAGGAAATATATTGTGGAAATTCAGTGTTTAAGATTTATGCATTTAAGGGCCTAAGAGCCAAGTCATTTAAGGGCCTAAGTGCCAAGCAATTTAAGATTATGCACTATATTGTGATGTAGTGTAGTTTGAGTGTAAATTGTGTGTTAAGATGGTGTAATGAGAATTTGAGTGTTTGTAGTTTCATAGTGGAGAAAATCTAAGTGCTTGGGTGTAGTAATATACTAAGAAAGCCATGTCAAAATTTGGTGGAGAAACATGATGTTTAAGATGCTCTAAGGAGATTTTATGACTAAGGACGTGCTAGAGAATTGTAGGAGTTGTTTTAATGAAAAAGGGTGAGTGTAGGTTGTTCTTGAGAACTAATGTGACCTAGGTATGTCTAGGAGGAACTAAGGGTTACAATGGTGAATTTTAGGCACCAAGACCATGATAAAAGAAACTAGGAAGCTTGTGCAAGTTTGATGGGAATAATGTGTAAAACTTTGAAATGACTTAGGAGGGAACTAGAGAGTATGTCATGGGGAGGCTTGGTAGATGATTGAAAGTGGATGGTGATGTGTATGGTGTAGTCAAATTCTTAAGGAGGGAGCATTTGGTTAGTTGAAATTCTAGGTGAATTGCATGTTGGGAATGTAGGAAAATAAATGCTAAGTGTTAGGAGTTTTGAGAGAATTGAGTAAATGTTGGAAAGATCTTTGGAAGTTGTTTTAATAAGTTTGATGGGTGTTATAAGGTGGGTTTAATGTGCCAAAAGGGGTGTTAGACATATTAGGACACTTATGGAAGAGTTTGGTATTGAAAGAGCAATTAAGGAGGAAAATCTGTAGTGGGCCGACCCAGGGGCCGACCCAGTTCTGGGTCGGTCGGGCTGTTTTTAGCTAGCCAGAATCTCTCTGGAATGGACCGACCCATAAGGTTTTGGGTCGGTCTGGACAATCTGGGTCGGTCGGGTGAGGTTTAGAAAACGGGAAAATTTCTGGAATGGACCGACCCATAAGGTTTTGGGTCGGTCGGGGCAATCTGGGTCGGTCGGTGGGTCGGTCGACCCTTAACATATATAAAAAAAACTTAAAACCTAAGGATGTTAAATGGCATTAGTGTATGCCACTGAGAGGACAATGATGATTAAGAGAGTAAGTATATGAGGAAGTAAGGAGTTAAGTTAAGAAAATAAGTTAAGTAATTAGGCTTAAGGTTATAAGAACTTAAGCAGGTTTTAGATGGGAATCTTTAGAGATTAAGTAAGGTAAGTGAGATGCAAATAACTAATGGCCTAAAACTGAATGAATGTTTTAGGTTTGTGAATTGGGAATTCGAAGGAGACTAAACAAACGACAGTCGACGGTGAACGGTACAGTCTTTCTTGTGACCTGCTTGCTAACGAGGTGTCACTCGGCTTGTGTGCTATCTGTTTACTTGCTATGACTAAGACAAGATAAAGCATGCAACCGGTTTATATTGCTCTCGTTGTGTGTGTGTTTTCTTTCACTAACCCGCGAGGCTTGAGGATAGCAACTAACTAAGTTTGGTACCTATATAATTAAGGAGAGGAATTATATATTGGTGACAGTTGGTTGATACCCGTTAAGGTTTAACTAACACATGGTTTGTAAGCTTCTCACCAACTGGAACTTAAGGGGGGTGAGGAACCCGGGACTGACTCCGGTCATGCATGCTAAGGAAAGGGGGTCGGTATCTAAATCAGATCCGACTTCCGCTTAAGGACTTGTCTTCGGACTTGTTGCCTAGGGTCAATTGTCGGCTCAGCTACATTAGATTTCCAGTCCAAGGTAGGAGGCATTAAGATGGTGCAGTAGGATCACCTAAATCCTAAATTATAAGATAATTTGTTTATTCAACCAATGGAGTTAATAGCTCATTGGCTAGGGTTGCTTTTGACCCGACAAAATAAACATTGAGATAAGATACGACCATTTCTATTTAAAGAACGGTTTGTATTCTAAGATTAAGATATGGCTAAGACTGAGGTAAGTTAAGATGGACTGAGGAAAAGAAGTATTGAAACTTAAGGAGTTTACTTACTAACTCACTTACTAAGAGAACGCTTTAAGTCGTTCGTTTGTGTGTGAACTATGTATGTTCAATTGTGGATTGTTGTTTATTGCACTTCATATTATGATTGTGATTCTAATCAACTTCCATGCTATCGACAATTAGTCGTCGTAGCCCCGTTAGCTTGGGGGCCACGAGAGGGTCGTACCAGCATTCTTGCTGACCCCCTTTGGGGGCTGTTTTTACTTTTGCAGGTAAGCGGCCCATGAAGAGTCACCATGAGAGTAGGAGTGAGTAGACTTAGGTGGGACTTTTATTTTGAGTACGGGTTGCGCCTGTGCTCCCGTCTGTTGATATTAAACTGATAGTAGTTATGTTGTTAACAGAGGTACTATGAACTCGGTTGGTGAATGTTTTGGATGGTTGTATAATCTTTTGGATAAGCAATGTAAGTATTTAAGTTTGGTATATCCTGTTGATTCAGACCGTGGCAAGGTCCTGGCGTTAGTTTATTCCGCTGCGATGTTTATGATTAAGTTGTTAAGTTGCGACAACCACGATTGGCTTAGGACGGGGTGTTACACCCACGAGGTTTCAAAAATTACTTTACCCACCCATATGGTTTCCACAATCTTACATCCAGCAACTTTTCTAATATCTGATCAACTTAAAAGATGGTTAAATGTTGTCCAAAATTGATGAAACTTTACATGGACGATACTAAAGTGTTATATTTTGGTTAAACGTGAAATTCAAAGTTTTTTAAGCTCATATATGATCTGTGGGACCCGTTGAACGTATCTCATGTTTCATGGGTCCCACGGGTCCTATATAATCTTAAAAGCTTTGGATTTGGCATTGGACAAAAATATAACACCTTAGCATCCTCCATGTAAAGTTTTATCAATTTTGGACAACATTTAACCATCTTTTAAGTTGATCAAATATTAGAAAAGTTGTTGGATGTAAAATTGTGAAAACCAGGGTGGACAAAGTAATTTTTGAAACCTCGTGGGTGGGGTGTGTAATTTCACCAAACGTCATGGGTGGGATGTAATTTTCCCTTTTCTTTACGATAATGCACCAGACCTGTGTCTCTCTTTATTCCCCTTTCCTTCGTCCATTCTCTTCATTGCCTAACAACGAACAAGGACATTTACCTCACTATCTGTAATTTCGCAACCAGCATACCACACAATCGAGCGCTGTACCCTCGGAGATTACTCCAATCATTCTATCCTTATCAAGTGTGCAAAGATGCAGCGGTTTCAATAATTTGGCTGCAGCTTACTAATTTGAACAAAGGCGCATACCATCAAAAGAGAATGAGAGAGGCGTGCATTATCCTTGTTTGCCGAGTAGGATGTTGAAAATGGAAGTAATACTAGAGAGGCGTAAGGCCAATTAGGGTTTGTATAAAAGAATAAAAAACTAGTTTTTTAGAGCGTGCTGATAACGTGTTGTAAATGGAGAATAGAAATTAGATGAGGAGGCAACTGATATTCTTATTACAATATGAGTATACAAGATCTCTATCTATAGAGAGTGGGGAGACCCTAATTACAGATGCGGAGTCCACTATAATAAAGTTTGAAAGTAGTTTGAAACTAGTAATGGCGAACGTGATAGTTGATATAATAAAGTTTATTGTTAATTGGTTTAACGGAAATTTCATGAAATGCCACTATATTTTTTACTAATTAATGAAATGCACTAAAAAAAGAAAATCGAAATACCACTATATTTTGTAAAAGTCCATGAAATACCATTATGTCATTGACCAGAAGTAAAAAAGACAAAAATACCCCTAGTTAACAAAGTACTTTTAAAGTTCACAATCTGCCCCTAAATGTTAAAAAATTCACTAAAATTCACAAAAAATTCGAAATACAATAAAAAATAAAGATAACTATAAAAAATATTTAAAAAATTATAAAAAATTAAGAAAAGAAATAAAAATATATTATAATTTCATAAAACATAAAAATTAAATATTTTTTAGATTTTTTTCAAAATTATTTAGTACCATAAAAAGGATATAGAGTTTTTAAAAGATAATTTATACTAATTATATTTGACAAAATTAGACCAATATAGTACCATAATTTATACCAATTGATTACCATACATTTTAAATTATTTTATCTAGCAATTTAAATGAATTATTCAAAAAAAAATTTTAAGTTATTTTAATTAATATTTGGAATATTATTTTATTCAATTTATATTCAATATATAGATGACTTTGTGAAAAAATATAATTTGATTTGATTAAACAAGTTAAATTGATAAAAAATGATAATTTGAAAATGTATGGTACAAAATATGGTGCTTAATTGCTTGAAAATGAGTACTAGTTATAATTTATACCAAATTTTCTACAAATTAAGCACCATAACTAGTACCAATTAATTACCATAATTTGTACCATATATTTTCAAATTATCTTTATTTTTTAAAATTAATTATATTATGTCATAGAGTCATCTACAAAATAGAATATAATTAAAAATAATAATTTTCCAAATATTAATTAAAATTAACATAATTTTTTTGAATAAATAATTTAAATTAGTAGAAAAAATAATTTAAAATGTATGGTAATTAATTTGTATAAATTATCATAATTAACTGGTATAAGTTATGGTACTATATTGGTCTAAATCTGTATAAAAAATTGTATAAATTATGTGTTTAAAATTCTATATTCTTTTGTATGGTACTAAATAATTTTTTTAAAAAAAATCTAAGAAATATTTACTTTTTTCAATATTTATGACATTTATGACATTTTAGTATTTTTATTTATTTTTTTATAATATTGTAAATATTTTTTATATTTATAGTATTTTGATTTTTTTTGTAAATTTTAGTGATTTTTATTACTTTTAGAGCATATTGTGAACTGTAAAAGTACTTTGTTAACTAATAAGGGTATTTTATCTTTTTTTACTTTTAGTCAATGACATAGTGACATTTCATGGATTTTTATAAAATATAGTGGCATTTCGTAACTATTTTTTTGTTAGTGGCATTTCATGAATTAGGCGAAAATATAGTGGCATTTCATGAAATTTCTCTTGGTTTAAATTAGGAGTATATAATAACTAGTTGAAATAGTTGAAGAAGTGAGGGACTAAGACGAATTAGGTACAAAGGAAGTTAGTGAAATCAGTAGCTTTAGTTTTTATATATTTATATGTTGTAAAATATGGGACAGTGGGATTGGTGTTGGATCACGATTTTGAATCATTCTATATCCAACCACGATTTAACCCCTTTGCCCATGCAAGCGATCCAAACAAATTAGAGAAAAAACAATCAGTCTTAGCTACAACCTATTGTAGCTAGCTATCCTGGCTATATATTTATACGTCGGAGCTACATTTTGACCTGGTAAGTGAAAAAAAAAGTAAATTCATTTTTTTTCATTTTTCCTTTTCACACTCGCCGCTTGATCTGTTTTTCTTTCTATTTTTTTATTTTTTTTAAAGATTCTATTCTTTTTCTTTCTTTATCACAACAACTTTAAATTGTTGTAACTTTAATATATAAGTCCAAAATGAAAAACAATTGTATCATTGTTCACCTAAATTTAAACTCTTCAAAACAAAACTAGTCATGGATATATTTTGACAACTTTAAAAAAAAATTATTTTTACATGTATAATGCACGGAACATAAAAGAAAACTTGTACAGATGGTCATACAAGCCTGTACAAATGTTCATTAAAACATGTACATCCACACTTAAAAACATGTACATCATCACATTGAAAACATACAGATGGTCATGTAAACCTGTACGAATCATTAAATATGTACATTCTTAGATTAAAATTTGTACATATAAGGGAGAAAACTTGTACAAATGGCCATACAAACATGTATAGATGTTCATTAAAGAACATGTACATTCTCACATTTGAACATGTACATCGGCACATTAAAATATGTACATTCTCACATTAAAATGTACATACATCCTCACATTAAAATATCATGGTATACATGTAAAAATATTTTTTAAAAAAGTTGTCAAAACATATCCATGACTGGTCTTGTTTTGAAAAGCTTGAATTAAATTGAACAGTAATATAATTTTTTTATTTTGGACTTATATATTAAAAGCTACAATCATTTAAATTATTGTTGTTGTGATAAAGATAAAGAAAAAAAAGAAAAAAAAAGAAAAAATACAAAGTAAAGGCGTAGGTATGTTTCACGCTCACCGATTCCCGTTTTCTAATTACAAAACCACCCCTTGTTTTCTAAATTACAAAAGCACCTCTAGATGTAATCATCCTATCTACTACACCTGTAGCCAAGAAATTACGAAGAAAAAAGCAAGTAGAAGACGAGGAGGGGAAAGAGAAAAGGGAGGACGAATGCGAGAAAACAAAGCGTGATTGATGAAATGAGAAGACAAACGGTTAAATATTTGACAAAAATGAAAGGAGAGACAAAAGCATGCAAAAAAGTATAGCTTATCAACACTGACCCGGTCTAACCGCTCGGTCTGAAAATAAAAATCTGAAAATCCTGTCTGAACAAAGTTCCAGACAAATTTCGATAATAAATTAGATCAGATTTCTATAAAAAATTTAGACCCCTGGCTAAACCTCGTCTGGCTTGATTATTATTACATATATATATTTATAAATAAAATATTATACTCCCTTCTATTCTCAATATTAAATTTATTTTGGATCCTTACACTATTTTCAAAATATAACATGTTATAGTCTTTATTGTCATCTACTTTCCAATTCTACTCTCATCTTTTATTTCATAAAGTTACTTTTCAAACTATTTCAATTCCCACGCAAAAAGTAAAGACAAAATAGTCTAATTTTTTCTCTTAATTCTTGTGTCTAGAACTAGAAAATCAAATATTAATAATAAAAAGGAGTATATTTTTAATTTAACTTTATATAATAACTTTTACTAAATATTATATAATATCTATTAATATTATATACAAATATATTCAACATATATTAAATTATATAAATCTATATATTTATAAATAATAATAATATAAAATTATAAAACCAAATCAAACGGACCAAATAATGTAAATATTAAAATAAGTCGGGATCCATTCCAATCCAAACTAAACAATTAAAATTAGTTTTGGATAAATATATAATAATATAAAATTATAAAACCAACTCGGACGAATCTGAATTCAATGTCGGTCGGACCGGAATCCAGCCTGCCCGGTCGTTAGCTCTATAAAAAAGTAGTGAGCATGCAACCCTAACCCTAAGACATACAAAGAGAATATCACCTAAAGAGCAAAAATGGTCCTGCTACCGACGATCTAGCAAACTGCACGCTTTCATGTGTTCAGACTTCAGATCACAAGGCCCAAAAGAGATGAGCTGTCATTGAAGATCTAAAAGGGTGAAAAGCAAGCACAAGAAGGAGAGAACCTGAGGCTGAAGGCCCCCGCCGGAGAAGAAGGGGAAAGACCGTTATGTTCTAGACTTCTAGTATAGAATTTATTTTAGGTTATGTTCGCTTTGATGTAATTGTTGCTGTTTTTCTTTTGATGGTTTTATATGTTACGACATGTTATTAAATGAGAATGTATAATACACGTAATATCTAGACTAGACTCGAACTACCACTTTAATACGGCCACAACTCATGTTAGTATTCTAAGCAAAGGATCAGAAAGTCTTTGTCTAAATCTAGTTTTCATGCGCTTGTTCTCCCTTTTTTTTTAACTTATTCTATATTCAAATAATCTTTTTGAAATTGTAGCTTGATAAATTTATGATGAAAAATCATCTAAAACAACAATTAAGATTATATTTAATTTTTATGGTTATTTCTATTTTAACTGATTTATATATGATAATATGTTATTAAAAGAGTTCACCTAAAACTTAGGTAAAAACTACCGCCTTATGCTACCAAACTGATGAGACGAATAAAGTAAATTAGAAAAATCTATTATGATAATTTAAAATGTTAAATAAAAAACAAGTATAGTAAAATTGTTTTCTTTTCACGTTCAGATTGTTAAATTAGCCACTAAATAGACATGTGAAGTGAAACCAAACAGGATTTTAAAATCCCCTAGCAAGACGACACCATTCGCGTGTGGTCTTACTCTTCCGCCAAAGTTCGACAGTATTCATAAAGCCGGTGTCTGCTTCCCCATAATAAGTACTACCGACATATTCTTTATTAGTTCAATCAAAATTTGTATATTGCGAAGATCGATCCAGCACCAGATTGGATACTGAACCTTTGCACTGTTTAATCAAGTGGTGCTTTGTTCGAAATAAATTTGTAATTTGACCGCAGGTGGACCCTATCTCTTTTCGGGGAAAAAATCTAGATGGTACATTGTGACTCCATTTCTCTAACATGGTGACTCCATTTCTCTAACATGGTGACTCCATTCCTACAACTTGGTGACTCCACACGATCGGGTCACTCTGTTTGATCTGTCAGTGGCCATTTATACTACTATATCTGAGGCAGTGGCCGAGAGGGAATAAAGGGATATTCCCGGTAACATTCTCTTTTTTTTTTATTTGAAAGTAACTTTTGTATTATATATCAACCATTACACAAACTTACAATATTGCTTGTTACATTATCTATCCAACAAGTCACATCACTGTCATTTCTACCTATATTTACTAATATATGTGCACTAGTATTATCAGCTCTGGGGAAAAACTCTTATGTGGTCATATTCCTTGCAAGTTTACAATCCAGCGACGCTTACATGTTGTCTCTGATGCCTCCTGTTTGCTCTGTGGAGAATTTGAGACTATCTCACATTCTTTTGTCCACTGCCCTTCGGTGCGGCCTTTCTGGCTAGATATGGGTTTTCCGCCCCCACCAACGGTTCGCTCTGACAAAGCTTTCTCTGATTGGTATCTTCACCAGTATAGTGTCATCCCTTCTCAGGCTCTTGGTTACCTCACACTGTTCCTGTGGAAGCTTTGGTTTGCCCGATGTCAGTCTTCCCACAATGTGTCACTCCCTTTTGCTTGGGCCTGGTGTCAGGCGGATAGTTTCTTAACCTCTTCTTCAGCTATCACAGGGTCGGACTCCGTAGCTCTTAACACTCACCGTTCATTGTTTCCAGACTGGGTTGAGGTTTCAGTGGATGGTAGTATTGACACGCACCGTCGCTTAAGGTTGGGATATGTTGTATCCCAATACCAAACCGTTATCTCGGCGGGATTATATGGTAACATAGCAGATTTTGCACTGTCCGCTGCTGAGTGCCTCGCTCTAAAGTTGGCCGTGTCCCACGCACATGCAGAAGGCCACCGTAGGATCCGTTTTTTGGGGGACTGCCAACAAATGTTTCGATATCTATCCGGTGCCACTGTTACCTCTTTGCTGCCTCACTCGACATCAATACTGGACTCTATCTTGTCCACCATTAGCCTTTTTGATGAGGTTCAATGGTTCTATATTCCACGTGAATCTAATTTAATAGCTCACTGTAACACCCCTACTACGTACTTAACAACTTACCAAAATCGCAGCGGAAATAAACAACTAAACAATAACTAAACGATTCGGTGCTACAACGCCGTTAACCACCCACGTGGTTAACAAGGCAGAATAAATACAAGTGTACCGGTCCGATGATCAGACTCCCGAGCATAGAACTAAACCATAAATACATAATATACAATACAAGTATTTATTTACAACCATCACTGTAAACTGTCACTGTAATGTATTCATTATCCAAATATACCGCCACGGGAGCACAGGCGCATCCCGGGCCTACCGACCAAAAGGTACCAAAGGTATATCTACAACCTAGGATCTACAACCACTCCGCTTCTTCGATCCTCATCCTGCAAATATAAATATGGAGCCCCCGAGGGGGTCAGCAACCCTTGGCTGGTATGGTTGACGCGCAGCCCATCGGCTCCCGTGATACGCGCAACTATTTGTCATGATGACATGGCATTCATTTTAAACATACAACATATATATCATAGCAAGAGTATTGCATAACAACATCACACATATCATACAAGAACGAATCCTTTTAGGAAACGAACCAACACAATTAGATCCCATGGAGAGCCTAGAGAATGTTGCCAAACTCATGCTAAGCTCGTTACATAACTCGTTACCGTCCTGTTAAATGGAACGAATAACTTAACACAAAGGTGCGTCGGATATAGTGATCCAAGCACACCGAACAAACATAGTATGCCCCTGTGGCCCGACGTGAGTCAATAAAATAGCCTTGGTTAAGCTAAAGGGAAGGTTGAAGACCAAAAGAGAAGACAACCTTAACATACAAAGAGAATCGAACCGGTTATGACATCGACTCCCATACTCACACGCGTGGCCGGAACTACCGGACTCCTCACTTCCCCGTTAGCACTTATTAGAAGTTCAACATTGAACTCAATAAACAAATCACAAGCAAGTGGTTAAGTCTTGTTAGACACACACAAGGGAAATGAGTCACACCTTGACAACACAATAATATTAAAACTGTAAACTCATTACATGACTTAAGTCTTACAAGGTCATAAACACTCATAAAAACATTCAACACACAAGCCGGTGTAAACCGGTAGGCAACAGACTGCAAGAAAACCATACCTTGGTCCCTGCTGTGATTGTTTTCCACCGTTGGAGAATCCTATACACATTTAGTAACGTCAGTTAATTAACGTACTAGACCTTTATAAATCTATTACTTCAAATTTCTAGTTTATTTTATTTCACACTTTGTTATAACTTTTTCACCGTTTTAATTGTCTTTATAACCCACCTGACATGTCTTAAACAACCTTATAACATCATTACTAAATAATCGCCATCATTAGACTTCGGTTTCTAACCTTAAACAAAGTTTTTTGGTCAAAACAGTACCCTGTCCGAACTTGTGTCCGAGTTTCCAAAGTTCGGGCATAGGTCGAGACTCAAAGGGTGAAACCAGACGAATGTCCGAACATGTGTCCGAGCTTCCAAAGTTCGGACACAGGTCGAAGCAAAACCAAAGGAAAAATTCCAAGCGTCCGAACATGTGTCCGAGCTTCCAAAGTTCGGACACAGGTCGAAGCAAAATCAGAGAAAGAGATGGGTGTGTCCGAACTTCTGTCCGGACTTACAAGTTCGGACACCATTCGAGACTTGTAAGCCAGACTCGTCCTCGCACCCCGTCCGAACATCAAAGGTCGGACGGTAGTCCGGACACCACTTAAAACCCAGAAAATTTAAACGCAACAGGGCATGTCCGAGCTTCCAAATTCGGACGGAAGTTCGGACGTGCCAGAAAACTCATCTTCTATACCCTTGAACACTTACTCATTTCTTACCAAAATCCCCAACACTTATATTGTTTTCTCCTTAGGTTTCTAAGTGGTGTTTCATACCTATAATAACCATTATGCCAAAATGTTTCCTCAACACTAACATCATCTCCCAAGCATCTTTTCTTACAAACCAAACTCCTTATGTCATTCTTGAAATCCTTCTACCAGTTTATACTTTCTCCATGTTTACCAAAGTTTGCATAAGTCTCAACACAATTCCAAAATGACTTTGGTGTATTCCAAAACACTCATTTGATTTCCAATCCTCCAAGATAATGCCTAAGTCCTTTTTGCACTCTAGAACACCTCATTACATGGTTCTTTCTCTAGTAAAATACTTATTCATTTCTAACACTTCCTAGTTCACCAAAGCTTATTTAAACACCTAGAGCTTCTTATACATTACCTAATTTTTGACATGAGTTCTACTAACATCTTGTTACACCACAACACATAGTCTTCACCATCAAACATCCAAGGACACTTAAATCCATCAAGAACATTCTTATACACAAATTTCACCCAATTAACAGTACATCACAATATAGTGCATAATTTAAATTGCTTGGCACTTAGGCCCTTAAATAACATGGCTCTTAGGCCCTTAAATTGCATAAACCATAAACACTGAATTTCCCACAATATATTTGCCTTTGACCTGCGAATACATACAACAACACATATGCCCTTTAATAGTCTCCTTGAGAACATTTTACTAAGTCATTTACCATTAGCTCTTTAGGTAGTTTTAATAAGCAATATAAGCTCATTCTTCCTAAGGCATTATAAGCTACATTAGGTTAGCACATTTACCTCTTTCCTTCACAAGTTTTTCACTTAATTTCTCCTTGCTCTTCCTTGATTAAAACCGGCAAGACTTTGGTTTGCTTGTCAAGTTTCTAATCAATATTCAAGCAATGTAATGAGTATTCAAGCTTCATGCTTAATTTCATTATAAACCCTAGGTTATATATTGTCTTAAAACATTAAGGTGATTGTTTTACCTTGGAAATGGAAGAGAGTTTGAACAAGTAACAAGAGAGGACTCCACCAAGCCCTTGAATGATTGGAATGAAGCTATAACAAAGCAAGAGAAAACACCATGAAGAGGTGATTTTCGGTCAACACTAAAACATGAAGGAAATGTTGTTTTTCTTGGTTTTTCCTTACCTTGAAGCAAGGGTGATCAACAAGGCATAAAGATATAAGCTCAAGCTCCTTCAATGGTGGATCTCCATGGCACCGAAATGGTGGTCTTGAAGATTTAGAAGACAAGGTGAAGAGCTTGATGAGACTAGAAGAATGGTGGTCTTAGTTTTGATTTGGTAAATGGAGCTAGGAATTACAAGAGTTTAAAGATGAGAATGGTGCTTGGGCTGTAGCAAAACCGTGTATGGAGGAAGAAGAGAGGTTGGAGGCGTGGGAATGAAGAAGGAAAGAAGAGAATGAAGATAAGTTAGCTAGTTTAGATATTTAAGTAGTAAAACAAATAGTACCTTTTACTTTACTTTACTTAGCTTTTTTGTTTAAGTGTGGTGAGTCACACAAAAAAACCGGCCCCCTATTATAATAAGGGGTATTTTAGTCTTTGTTGACCAATTAACTCACTTATGTTGACTTATGTTATAAACTTGCTTAATTTGGTTACTATTCACAAAACAAGGCACATATTTGTGAAATTTTTGATTTCTCATTGATTTAGACTTCCTAATGTGATACTAAGTAGTACACATGTTATTAAAGAGTAATGATGGACATTTAGCCATTCAAAACCATTTACAAGACAATTTTTCAAAAATGTGCTTTAAGACTCCTTAAAGCACATTTTGTGTTTTAACTTGTTTTCAAGCTTGGTTTTCTTTGGTAATTGGTTTAATATGTTCATTAACATATAAATAAGGTCTTGGTAGGCTCATTAGGTCTTAACCAAGCTTATCCCAAGCTTAGAGCACATTTTGCTCATATCGACTTAAGGTATTTATTTGTGTTTACTGTGGTTAAATTGTTCCCTAATGTTTCTAAGGCACTTTTAAGCCTTATTATACCATATTTTAATGTCTAAACCACATACTAAGGTTTGAGGTATTTCAATCTACCCCCCTTAAAAGAACTTTGTCCCCAAAGTTCACACTTCCCATATAGCTTTAATATTAGAACACGGGGAACTTATAAAACAATACTTCCATAGCAACATTAACAAAACACACTTACATAACATCGGACACAAGGTCCAAACAACAACACATCATTCAGACTCAACGGTCTGTAACACAACAACATAGACCAGACACAGCGGTGCAGACTGTTATTTCTGAGTGGTTAAAGTGGTGTAAAATTAAAAGAAAGGAAATTAAAAACTCAAATTATAAATGTCGGGCTGCAAACAATTCCCGGTCGTAGTAGTATAACGAGTGTCGTATCCACAGGGAGATTGTTCAATTTACCCTAGTCTTGGTAGTTACTTAAAAACTGTAAAAAAGGGTTTAGCGGAGGCAAGCTTGATTTGTGTTAAATTAATACAGAAATAATAAAAACAGTTAAAAGGTGAATTAAGTGAGTGGATGGAAAAATGTATCCTAGGATAGCGGGGGAATTCCTAAATTACTTAACCATATTTAAACCATGTCTCAATTATTTATTGCCTATTAGAGTTAATAATTGTCAGTTACGAACTCTTATAAAAGCCTTAGTATTTTCCTGCTCAGTCCGGAGTGTAAATACTAAGATTAATTCCTTTGTGGTACCTAGACTATCTCAAAATCATATGTTGATAATTACCAAATAAATGCAGTCGTTTGTCGCGCAAAGCATTTAGCATATTAGTTGAAAGGAATTAAAACAAGTTAAATGAGAGAAACAGGTGATAAATATTAATTACGTAATATTAGAAATCAAACCCCCATCCTAGGATACAAATGAAAATTACTCAGACATTAACGGAGATAAGAGATTACACAGATAGATTGTGACATTAATTCAGAGGAAGAACTGGTCTGTCTCCTCTCACTGCTGTTCTTCTATTCTTTTGTTACTGCGTGAGTGTGGAATGATGTGGTGGTACGGGAGAAATATAAGTGGAAACGAATGGGTGAGTGTGGTGAATGGTTCTTCAGACTCCCGTCGTGCGTGGTCTCTGTGCAGTTAAGGTGGTGGGTTTATATAGAGGTTTGGATCCGTACAAATTGATTGCAGATGAAGAAGAGCATTGATTGCTTCATTGATTGCGCAGGGGACAGACTGAATACGCGTGCGGAGTAGATGGATAAGTTGCGGGCGAGTCGGGCGAGTTGCAGACGACGACGGGGCGAAGAAGATACTGGTCGCGACTGATAATTAGTCACGGTTATTGGTGTCCGCCTGCTGGTACCGCCCCATAGTGGCGGTAACTCCTGTGTTGTCCGCGAGCTCAAGAGGCGGTAGCCTCTATGTTGACCGCGAGGCGGTTGCCTGTGTGGTGACCGCGAGTTAAGAGGCGGTAGCCTCTATATTGACCGCGAGGCGGTTGCTTGTGCCTCGTCCGCCTCCTTAACGCCCGTTAAGAGGCGGTTCCAGCCCTGTCCGCCTGGCGGTTGTCCGTGTGACGTCCGCCACTTAGGGGCGGTTGCACGTGACTCTCGCGTGACTCTGTTTGACCGGCTCTACATTCTTCGTTATAAGTCCGTTTTCTGAGCCGTTTGGTCTATGCGTTGTCTCTTAATCTACTTCACTCCCAGCTTGGTTTTCCTCATGTTAAACAATAAATTTGTGAGATAAACAATAAAACATAAACTAGAGGAAAACTAACCGAAGTGGAGAAATGAGCAAGAAAAGTGCTATAATATATATGAAATACACCTATAAATCATGCTCATTTGGACACTTATCAGCGGTCCGTAACAACGTAACATAGACAATGTATTTAAATATATGTCATACACACATAACCGAACGGCTCTACCCCCCTTAAAATAGGGGTACGCCCCGTACCCTATACACACAAACATTAAGAAGTAAACAACAACGGGTACTTCGCCTTCATCTATCTTCCAGCTCCCAGGTGGCCTCCCCGACGTCCTGGTTAGACCAGAGAACTTTCACCAGCTCACAGACTTATGGCGAGTGTCTTGAGTCTTAGTGTCCAGAATCCGTACGGGAGTCTCCACTAATTGCATGGTCGGCTCTAAGGTTAGCCTTTCAGGCTGAAGTACATGAGATGGAGACATATATTTCTTCAACTGGGACACATGAAATACATCGTGTACCTTGCCCAGCTCAGCAGGTAAATCTAGCCTGTAAGCTACCGGGCCTATCCGCTCCGTCACAACATAAGGCCCCACATATTTCGGGCTCAACTTGCCTTCTGGCCAAAACAAAACACTCCCTTCATGGGGGATACTCTAAGAAATACTGATCGCCCACGGCGAACTCCAGGTCACGTCTGCGCACATCGGCGTATGATTTCTGCCTATCCTAAGCTGCCTTCATGTTAGCCCGGATCAGGCGTACTTCTGACTATACTTGCTCCAGATACTCTGGTCCTATAATGATCGTCTCACTCGACTCGTCCCAGCATAATGGCGTGCGGCACGGTCTACCGTATAAAGCCTGGAAGGGAGACATCTTGATCGAAGCATGGTAACTGTTGTTGTAGCTAAACTCGATCAGATGTAACTTGTCAATCCAGCTGGTCTGGAAGTTAAGTGCACATGCACGTAACATATCCTTGAGTGTCTGGATGGTGCGCTCACTCTGACCATCGGTCTGCGGGTGGAACACCGTACTTAGCTTCAGCTCGGTACCAAGCGCATCCCGTGTGGATTTCCAGTACCTTGAGAGGAATCTGGTATCCCTGTCAGACACAATCGTTTTCGGTACCCCATGATGTCTTAAAATCTCTCTGTCGAAGAGCTCTGCAAGCTTTGCCACTTTCCAGGTGTCCTTCATCGGTATGAATCTAGCCACCTTGGTCAGTCGGTCAACAACAACCCAAATCATATTCAGACCTCCCCTTGTATGAAATACCCCTAACCTTTAAAATAAATAAATGATCTATTAGTGATCTAAGATGATTAATAAACATCTAAATATTATTGGGGAACAATCTAAAAGATCTCAACAAGGCAAAACACGCCTTAAGATCGGTAAAGCCAAAAATGTGCTTTAAGACACCATAAAGATTGTATGACCTCAAATAGGATCCAAAGTGGAATCCTAAGTATTATAATGAAGTAAGGAACACAAACAAAACCGTTCTCAAGGAGAACTAAGCTCAGGCAACACCCTGTGACCAAAAAAGTGCACTAAACACCTTAAAGCCGTTTTTGTGGATTGTCTTCTAAATTGATTTTTAAAATGGGGCTCAAGGTTATAATTAATTTAAATATGATAATATATCACACATTATATCATATAGGATTTAATTCCAGAAATTTCCGAATTTTTACAAATTTAATATTAAAATTTAATAAAAACCCAAAAGGGGGCCCCATGAGTCAAATTGACCAAGTATGGTCAATGGTCAAGTAATGACCCATTTGACCCCATGGAAATCAGCTGGCAAGAGGAGAGGAGAACCACAATCATTAGTAGACAATTGCTACCTAATACCAATTTTGTATAGTAAACTTACTTTTTTCAATTATTTCAAAGCCTTTCCAATCATTTCCCTTTCTCCTTGTCCGATCCAATCCATTCAGCCGAGTCCTCCCCTTCCTAGAAGCTCTCAAGCCTTGTTCTTGAGCATGGAAGGCAATCTAACTCCTAAGCTCTTAAGGTAAGGTTTTAAGGTCATTTTTAGCTCTTTTTCTTCATCTCTTCACTACCTACACTTAGATTTCGTGGCTCATCTTTCCTATGGCTCATTCTCAGTGTTCTAAGGTTAGAACAACAGCTAAACTCGGTTGAAGCAAGTAGAGGGACCAAGGTTGCTCAAAATTGCATTTTAAGGTAAAAACATACCTTAAGCCTCTCATCCTTCAAGCGGTTTTCTTCCTTGAATTTTTATGAGTTTATACACTCATAATCTTCATATTTACATGTTCATTCAGTTGGTTAGCCATTTGGAGCAAGGGTGGCCGAGATCCAGAGAAATACCCTCTTTTAAGGCATTTTCCAAGGTAAAACCTAATAACAAGGCAGCTTGTTGTGATCTAGCTATTTCCTATGTCAATATGGTGGATCTAACACCTTGTGGTGTGTTTGATTCAGGCCGAATCCACCTAGAAGTTTCCTTGCATTTTTAAGGTGATTTTTGCCTTAAATCTTACATTAATTATTCCTTATGGTTAAGCTCAAGCTTGGAGTATAACCATATCTTATTTTGTGTATTAAACATGTCTACATAGTGTGGTGAATTTCCTCCTACAAGTGACCGAGCTCATACAAGGATTAATCAAGGTATAACACCTTAAACTTATGATTTTTATAATTTCTAAGCATATATATATATGGCCGAGAGTGAAATTATAAATATGGGTCATATTGACCTAAAAATGGAAAAAAATGACTAAGATAAATTAAGCTAGTCATTTAAGAGATTTAATTAACATAATGGTCAAATTATGACATTATGTGGAAAAATAATTATCAAAGTGAGGCCGAGAATATATGCTATATTTTGAGACATTTATTGTGTAATTTATCTTGCAAGTTCAAGGTTGTAATAAGGCCATGTCATTAGGCCATTTTAATTTAAGTTTATAAGCTTATTTAGTTAAATTTATGCTTATATAGTTAAATTGGGGCCAAATCGTAATTACTAGGAAATTAGAAAGCCGTGGGCTTAATTTAGAGCAATTTAGGGTTTTTAAATGAATTAATAAAAATTATAACATTTTATAAAGTTTTGTGTCAAAATTGTAAAAATAGAAAAGTATAGGTGTTTATTGGTAATTACCGAAAATTTGGTCTCCATTTGGTATTAGGAGTCAAAGTTGACTATATAGGAGACTTTGACCAAGTTTGGAAAATTTAAGAAATTAAAATACTACCTTATAATAAGGTACTTATTAAATTGTAAAAGATTTATAAGACTTGGGGTAGTAATGTAATTTCCGAGACTTAGGGGTACTAAATGGAGTTTAGTAAAGTCCTTAAGTTGTTAGGAATTTTTAGAAGTTTATTTGGTTAAATTTGGAGTTTATATGAATTATATAAGTATAATATAAGATATTTTATAACATTGTTACAAATGAGTAACATATGTGGTAAAACCGAGATTTAAAGGAAGTATAAGGTTAGGAATAATATTTATAACCTTTTGGTATAGTTTGGTAATTTTTGGAATTTCATATAAGGTTTTATAAAGATATATGTATGATATATAGTTTTAATGGAATTAGAAAACTATGTATTATAAATTGGGATTGAATTGTGATTTTATAGAAGTTTAGTGGTTATAGTAAAAGCCGAAAATATTAGGGCTGTTTGGTATTTTAAAACAATTTACAACTATGGGTTTATAATTGTTTTAATGACTTAAATGTCATAGGATATGTTATATAACTATAATGTAACATTATATTATTATGTGGTGGACTTTGTAAATATTTAAGAACATAGGTGCTGTTCGGAAATATTAACATTTTAAAATGGGATTTATAATATGGTTTTGATGTTATAAGAATTATAACATTTATAATAAAGAGGTATTCATAAAAAGAATGAATATATATTATAAGAATTACCATATAGTAAATAGTTCCACAATGCATACACATAAATAAATATATGTTATGATGGAAAAATATAATGTGGTTTAATGACCATGTACTTTCATAATTAAAATGACATATGATAAAAGATAAAAGAATTACAAACATTGGATATGGATTCTAAAGTTAAGAGAGTGTACATGTGATAATAAGGATTCATGTAATTGGAAGTATTGTTTACATATGAACTATACCACATTGAATTTAAAAAAAAAAGAAGAGAGACAACCTTAGAAAAATAAATACTAAGGCGAGATGCGTAGTGCATGACAAAGAATCACACATGCAATAATGAAACAAACTACATGTTGTACAAACATACATTAAGTCACATGCGATAATAAGTTCAACAATAAGTGTATTATATACAAGACAAGACTACGCATGTAATATAACACTTTTCCAATCTCGAGTTAAGCCGAAAGCCCGACAAACATTGACAGTTTATAACGGGGGTTTAACCGGGAGTTGTTAGTGACGGTACGGGTACCGTAGGATTGTGTGGTTATACAGTATGCTAATCAGTAGCATTATGTATTGTTTAGACTAATAGAGACGACACACGGAGCATAGGATCTTGCTGATTCATACTCCACCGTAATACATCAGGGTGAACGGTATGTTGTTATGTGTCTCTGATTGTCTCTGAGGGCTTCCTCAGTTCAGACTTCTGTGTGATCTGTGATAAGATTGTTTGTCTGAATGTGATAATTAATATGCATGAATTGTATATTTATAGCTGCTTATTATTACTGTTGTTGAGTTAACAGTACCGTTCGTATATATGGACCAATATATATAAATAAAACGAACTAGCGGCTATGGTGCTATCTTATATGAAATATAAGGATCGTCAGAAAAACGTTGTAGCACTAGGATAATAAGATATACATATTATCCGAGACTTTTATACGGAGCATTGGCCTTTCTATACGCCGCTCTCGTATCTAACACTGGATCCCGAGTTTACAGACTCCGGATTGGACTAATGACCTTAGTCTGCTGTGTTAGGAAAATTTGGTAATGCGATGCGATGGAATAATTAATTAATTAATGAAGGAAAGTAAAGCCAAGAGGATGTGGCTCTTGGTGCGCGCTGTGATCACAAAAACGATACCAGGATGTCCGCGTACGGGTCCGCAAGTATCAAGAAAATTTCCCGTGAGCTAGAATGGCTCGTTGGTCGGAGACTCTACCGTTGGAGTGGCTACTGCCGTGGGTGACCCGCCATAATATATGGGTAACTAGAGACATGTCGTTTTAACGAGACATTGTCACTAGGTATAACTGAACAAATAATCCATTGAGAATTATACAGTGGCGAACGATATTGGTTTCTACACCATGGACGAAACTAGTACTTGTTATTATACTCGTTGTTTCGCTTGGATGTTCATTGGTTATACTTGTGGTTATATTAATATGTTGATGGTTGTGTTTATTGTATGGATATTACTGTTAATTGTTTACAGTTTTAAATATTAAAACGGTATCTTTGCATGTAATTGAACCTCATGCTCTCGACCAAATAATTGAGGGGTCTTTGGGGGCATGACGGGGCATGTGATGACATACTCAGCAGGGGCTGATTCCATACCACAAACCATCTTTATTGCAGGAGACTAGCTAGTGGGTCGACGCGGGGCGCGACTTAAGTTTACTGTTGGATAGACTTGGTACGGTGTGATACTAAGGTTGTTTGGGATCGGGTTGTTTAACCGAGGTGTATTTTGGATTAGATGCTCACGGTCTGTAATAATTGGTTATGTTGAATTTGTTTTAATTGTTTAAGTACTGCTATCTATCTCTTGTGGTCACTGCGGGAATACGTTTCGCAAGTTGATTATCAGGTAAATCGTTATCACCCGTATGGGCGAGTGATAACAGTGACACCATTAGGGCGACAGTCTATTATTTACCGCTGCGAGATATTATTGTGCGCGACATTTATAGGATATTAGGAACTGAATTAGTAGGGGTGTGTACAAAAGTGGTATCAGAGCGGAGTACCGCTCTGATTACAAGAGATAGTAGTTTAAGTACCGTGAGCTTAGGTTATTCACACACCAGTACCAAGAAGATAGTTGTAAATGATTTGAGTTAAGTTACGGTAGGGAAAAGTACAGTATTATACTAAGAGCTGACTTTGGTTCTGAATTCTTCAGATGTCTTCCGGAAGACGATCAGCTGGCAGAGGAAGAGGAGGTGGTGGAAGAGGCGGCGGGCCTGGAGGAGGTCCTCCGGAGGCCCCAGCCGGGGCGTGGCTGAGACGGTAGCCGCCGTCTTCGCTCAGCTAGCCCAGATGGGAGGCATCCAGATAGGAGCACCACCTGCACCACCTGTAGTCCCACCCGTAC